>JAZAYU010000475.1:148232-319874 GCA_038501625.1 Corbicula japonica | reverse complement strand
AGTTCCGCCTATTGTTTTCTCGTTTAGCGCAAACCTAATCTTTTATCTGGGGGCCATACGTCGTTTAACATTGAATGGTATTCTCTGAAAATACCGCGTCGAAGGTTCGTGTTTTGGTTCAAAACTGATTCTAAAATTTGCAATAAGTTGAGTGTGTGACGAAAACTTTGAAAGCCAGCCCTTTCCTTGGTGTATTAACGGAAATTATATTCCAGCACACTACTGCAGGTTTTCTCATAAATCTACATAAATATGAAAATATGCTGCTTTAAGAATTGAATACTTACATATTTTTACAAATGCAATACAATACTGGTGGACAAGGTGGTTTAGTGGTAACGCGCGGGTCTACCAAACCGCTTGGCGTGAATTTGAAACACGAATGTGGCACTGGATGTTTCTACAAGTGTTCGCCGCCCAACCATAGAAGGATATCAGTGAATGTATCGGTGCTATACACCGCGCACGTTAAAAAAACCAGAGGGACTCTTCGAATTTCAAAAAAAGAATAAGAGTATCATACCCATTCCCTGCATATAAAGAAGAACTAACAGTGATGATGTAAACATAATTCTGGTAATAAAACGAGACCGAAAGATTGGGATGTAAAATATAATATAAGAAAAAGGACAGGATAATGTCTGTATGTCTGTTTAAGAAATGTTACCTTACTCACAAGTTATTTTTACCAATTTTTAGAGGATATTTGAACACTAAACTTTGCACAGGACAGCTATTGCCAGTTTACCGAATACTAGTATATAAATTGTGTTATAGAAATAAATCTAATCTTTATATTTAAGCAATTCTAGAGCTTTCCCAGTTAAATAATAATAGGTAGCACTTATAGCCAAACTTAAAGCTTCCAGGTGATAAATGTACAAAACATTATATTTACTTGCTGATAACAAATCTCTAAACCTTTAATTTCATTAATTTTACTTAGCGATATTGTTTTGTCGATATATCACTCTTTTCAAGATGTATTCCGAAAAATTCAAAACAATAGGCTGTATATTATTAGGAATCTTGGTTTCAACAACGTGCAGTAAGTACTTCTGTGATATAACTGTGACTGGTCAGTATGGAACCAGATACTTAAATAATTGATCAGCAATACGCTCACCTAACGTTCTTGGTCACTTTTTGTTCGTATTTTTTGGGAAAAAAAAAGATATTGACTCTTTGTTTGTGATCAGTTGCCAACGACAGTCTTCAATTTAAGAATTGATCTTGTTATAATTAAATTTGGAACAAATTGGCGAGAGTTATCCTAAATTTTGCTTAAAATGAATTTCATGGAATTAATGCTTAAACTACCAAACGATTACTCTAAATCGCTTGTAATGTTTTAAAACAAATCCTCGATAGTAGGAAACACATAAAATCTTATTGATCAGCAGCAATTTTGTTGAAAAAATTCCATTCAAAGTACCCAATTTTATAATTATCTCCTTTTGAATTAAAGACTGTTCTAATATTGACCTTGCGGTGCAAGTAAATGGTATAAGATTCATTTGAGAAAACAATCAATAAAGATTTCAAAGTCATTCAATAATTGATTCCAAGACACAACAGTTCTTTTCACAGCCTCTCTTGACATAAGGAAGTAACGAAATAAGCATACGTTGTACAATTGTTGATCCATTAGAACTTTAGTTGAGTGTATTTAAAAAGTTTGACCTCAAATAGAGAATTGATGAATAGTTCTTTGTTCTCTTGCAAATTTATTTGTGTTATACTATTTTACGATTAGATTAATAAGCTCTTCAAGGCGTAACATGTTTTAAGATGTTAACAGTGTATGAAGCGTGAAGAGTGAAGGACTTTACTGAACTATTGTTTCATATCCAGATGAACGCAATAAAATATTGATCCAGTTGTTCAGTTTACACTACTTAAATTGTTGTGATTCTAAATTCAGGAGGTTACTAAATCCAGTTGGAAAATTAAATTAGTAGAGGCAAAAAAATAATAATGCCCTTTACATCTGCTTTATAAATATATGCGACTTAAATGAATCGTTTAAATGTTTTATTCCATTTTGCCAAATACAAGTTATTTATTACTTAACTTAGAGGTTTTCTTAACGAAAACAAACAAATATCGAAAAATGATTTGAAAAACAGACTATTTTCGGTGAAGTTATTATGAACCACCTTAAACAAGATGGTTCTCCAGAAATTAAAAAAAAAACACTTTCACACCCGTCAACCGGCAGAGCCAGGAGTGGACGGCACATCCAGGCGCAGACACGGCAAGTTTTTTCATACTTGACAATGGTGTAGGAAATTATCATTTTCGCTAGTTTTGATTTACTCTTGGACAGATAAATCGGCTGATTTTAAAAGCCAAATGAATTCTGCACATATCCGTTGATTTCTGAAGCGGCAGAAGAGATGATAAACATTTTATCGCGATTTAAATACGGAAGTTTCTGATGAAATCTTGAAGATCTGCGTTTTATAGCAAAATCCTCCATAGATCTGAAAATCTGCATACATCTGTAAGCACTATTGGAAAATTTAATCATTCATCTGGCAATTTGTATTAGCACAAATAGACTTTTAACGAATTCGCGAGGGCTTCGTGAATAGAGCTGGGGTATAGAAATGGGCAGGTCCATGGAGCAGAAAGCGAATTTATTGGTGGGGACCAGGAGCAGATATAATCGAGTACGGAAAATCGTTTGATATATTGTTTTGACACTATTTTTCGTTCTCAAAAATGAAAGTTTGTTGACATACAATGATAGTATTGTCCCTACGTATGTCTGTTCATGTCATAAATTATACAGAAGTCATTTCTAAAGGAGTTGTGTAAGCTTGTGATGCATGAACTCTCATTAGTTAACGGAATTATCGCTGGTTTATCATTTGAAGCCTTAGTATATGTGTGTTATTAAATGATTTTAATATACCTACTTTTGTCAGCTATTTGTCGTAAATGTCCATTTTCGGGGAAAAAGGCTTCAAACTATGAGGGCATTTTGAAATTGTGAAGTTCATTACGCATTGAATTATTTACAGGCCTATGTCTTTAAAACATGGTTAGCCATCATTTGGTCATTGAGGTGAATGAAATAAAAACCATCGGTATTTTCAGCTTCAGTCGAAACATAATAAAGCTGTGGACTACATCAGTACACTATATCTCTTCCCACGTAAGAAAAAAAACGTTCTTCGATGATTTTTAAGAAATATTTAACCGTTAGTTATCGAACTTCTTCTGCGAATATTTTCACCATATGTAATAATTTACTAAAAAAACAATTTGCGAAAAACGACCATGCCTTGTGTACAGTGTCTAGCACAGTTGTGTACGGAGTCTAAATGAATAATTGCAAGTGTAAGGTGTAAAGTAGATTACGAATTTAATTTTCTGCCAAAATAAACTTAAACTTCAGTATCTGAGCATACATATATACTGATTAAGGAATTGCGTTTAGTGTCGAGAGCAGGGAGCGTGAAGCTGGGTCTTACTATTGGTATTTGTATTACAAGACCAAGCGTAAAGTAAATTATTTTAGTATTTTCAAAGAATAAAAGTGTTTAATTGAATCAAACACATTATACTTAACATAAATAGTAATATAAGAACGCCGTTTCTGTCCGTCTTTACCACTTATGATACGTGACCATAACTTTTAAGAAAACTGTAAAACTCATAGACCTTAGTTCATTCTAAAATTTCTAGAACGTTACAGTAGAACTCCAAGGCGGTAACCCATCGGGTTCTAATTTTTGTTAATTGTTTGTGGTGTCTTTTTTGAAACTGATTATTATATTAACCATGCTCTCTCTCTCTTTATCCGTTTGTAAATTATCTTTGGTAAAATTAGGAAAGACTATATTACTAGAAATTAAAACTTGAGCATATCTTTAACGAGATTTTAATGGGTTTTGTAGTTACGGCAAAGTAACGTGGAAGAAAGTCTATATTTTTTCATTTCCTACTGATTTTGAGACAACAAATGCGTTCATGATAGGAAAATATCAAAATTATTCGCAAATGTCAAGAACTAGGCTACACTTCATCGCAAATTTAACCAAACACAACGTGCAGAAAAAAGCAAATACAGTTGCACCTCCCTTAGCAGCCACCTGCATTCAGCAACCACCTTTCTCAAACAGTCAGTTTGAATATGTCCGAAACTGACATCTTGTTCTAATTTTTACCTTTCTTTAAAAGCCACTTTTGTCACTCCCTAGGTAGGCTGCTTAATACAGGTTTAACTGTACGGCTTTAAAACAAGATATAATTGGCTCACAATTTCGTTAAGTTTACAGAAATCGATAAAGTAATGACGGAGAAATGAATTTTTAACATTATCAGGGTTGAACTTGACGTCAGTCATTCAACTTTCGTTTTCGGTGTTTTGAGGTGCTTTTTTCTGTGAACGATCAACAACAGTGTGGCAAATGTATAACCAGTGATAATTCCGTTAATAGAAGTTTATGCATCACAAGCTTACAAAACTCCTTCAGTAATGATTTCTATATAATTTATTACATGAACAGACATACGGGTGGACAACACTGTCTCTATAAGACTATATTATCACTATTGCGGACGAAAAATAGTGTCAAAACAATACATCAAACGATTTTTCGTACTCGATTATTTCTGCTCCTGGTCCCCGCCAATAAATTCGCTTTCTGCTCCATGGACCTGTCCATTTCTATACCCCATCTCTATTCACGAAGCCCTCGCGAATTTGTAAGAAGTCTGTTTGTGCTAATATTTCACATATTGCCAGGGGAATGATTAAATTTTCCAATAGTGCTTACAGATGTATGCAGATTTTCAGATCTATGGAGCATTTTGCTATAAAACGCAAAACCTTAAGATTTCATCACAAACTTCAGTATTTAAATCGCGATAAAATGTTTATCATACCTTCTACTACTTCAGAAATCAACGGATATGTGCAGAATTCATTTGGCTTTTAAAATCAGCCGATATATCTTTCCAAGAGTAAATCAAAACTAGCGAAAATGATAATTTCCTACACCACTGTCAAGTATGAAAAAACTTGCCGTGTCTGCGCCTGGATGTGCCGTCCGCTCCAGGCTCTGCTGGTTGACGGGTGTGCCTTTGTGTTTGTGATTAGTGTGCTCATCACTTGACAGTGATCAACATAAGTAAAAGAATATTCAAACAAAGCTTCTACTAACCATCATAAGTACGCACACTGTCAACAATTAATACAACATCCTAAACGAGAGAAAATCGTTCTACTGAGAATAAAAAAAGCACATGCAATCATAAAATTATAACGCATAATATTGTTGTAACCTTGATTTGATCCCTCATTAGAATGCCACTTCATATTTTCTAGATAACAAAAGGAATGCGTTAGTGTGATACCCTGTATGATATAAAATAACTGAAAAATCGGTTTCTAAAATTTGTTTACGGCCCAAATGAATAAATAAGATTTGAAACGCATCAGTATTCAGTAGGGAACAGTCTCAATACTTTAAACACTGATTTAATATTTTTCAGGCAGTGCCTATGTAGTATGTCATTATTATGATCGTTATACTTACGATTACTGTGAGGATGGATACTATTGTTGCGGAACAAAATGCTGGTATTATCACTGGTTCTTGACCTGCCGCCCCACCATCTGCCAACCACCCCTCTTACTAATACATCCTTGTTTTCTGGTAAAAATGATGTCAAGTCACCGATTTTATTTCATTCTATCAAAGTATGCAAAACACATCGTCAAAATCGTAGTTTTAAAAAAATGCATATTTCTAGTATGTATAATATTGAATATAATATACAATATATATGGAATATGGTGGGACGGCTGTTCAAGCGCCAGTGGGTTAAATTGATTATAAATAAGTAGACAGTCATTAAATGTTTAACAGAAAAGGGTCTTTGTACAATTTATGTTCCACTTTTAGAAGTTTTATGTGGGCAATACCCATCAAGGGAGCATAGCAATATCAAATTTGAACAGTAATGCATACTTAAACATGGCATTTCTAACACGTGACTGTTTGTCACAATTTCGTTTTACATATAGACAACTTACGTATAACATAAAAAACAACCAATTTCATTTCCGAGACACAGGGATGTTTTTCTTTAAGTTTGAAATTCAGCAGTTACTTAATAAATAGCCTTGAGGCAATAAAAGACTGTCTTCTGTTTTACTTTAGACCCTACCGGGAATTTATTGGACATGAAAAATAACAACAAATAAAATAAGGTAAAAAAGAATTTTCTTGAAAAATTTGCAAGCATCACATGCCACTGTAGTGGAGTATGATTTCCTTTCAGTTCTTATCACAACTATGGCAGCGACAGTAGTAAGAGCAGCAGCGACAACAGCAGCAACGGTCTGGCCGCGGGGCCCATTGTTGGCATTGTTTTCGCTACTGTCGTCTCTGTCTTAGTTGTGCTTGTGGGATTGTATTTTCTGTACAAAAAGATGACAGCGAATAAAGTTCAATCTTTAGGTACGAGAAAGTTTATTTGTATTTCTTTAGCCGCCAAACCTACATGATTTCAACAAAATCGTATACTCATAATTCAAACCCGTCTTATAAACTGAATCGATTAAATATATAAATCTATTTTATTTAACGGAAAGACGGATCAAAGCGATTCAAAACTTATATTTGTGCAAATGCGACACTTCAGCGATAAAAGGTCAAGAAAGCTCGAAACTTCGAACAAACTTCGCAACAAACAAAAAAAGTTAAATGAGCGAGAATGTTATTTGTTTTGTAAGACAACACGATTATTTGTTTTAAATTGTGTTGATTTTCATTTATATTGTTACTCTATCTTTCTTTGATGTTTATTTGCAGAATTCGTTTTAATTGAGATAAATCTTTTCTTTTCTGGTAATATAAATGTTTTCTGAAAGAGGCTTGTTATATCAATATTTGCCTTGTTAAATTGTTTATATAACAATATATGTATAAAAAGTATTTTATTTCTCGTCGTAATTTAAATCAGAAGCAATTCAGTAAAATTTCAAACAAATTTTATCTGATAACTGATCTTACAATATTACTTGGCTTTATTTATTTTGTTTTGTTTTGCAGATGGAGGATCTAATGTCGTTAGCTGTTGTAACCATGCACACAGTTGAGATTGGGATTGCGCGTTACCTCACCCAACAAAAGACGTCTTTTACTATAACGTATATCACTTTGTAATTTAAAAGAAAAACTTTAAATTCAGTTTATAAGACAGTTTTTCAAGCGAAATAAGAATCTTATTGCATTTTTGACCTTAATATAGATTGTAACTCTCCCCCATCCTGCAAGAAAAAAATAAAGCGATGTCTATACGTCTTTCTGTTGTAGAAAAAACACAGGCTGTTAGGAGACAGGAGAGGAAAGATTATTTTACCAAGCTAGATTTTTATTGATAAAATTTTTAAATGCACCCTAGTGTCTAAGCTTTTCAATAACATTCTTCTGGATGATTCATATCTAAAGTTCAAATTATCTCAAAGTATCGTTCACGTCTTTGTTTACTTTGTCGGTGCGTTTCCTCTTATGAAGTTTTTCGGCGTTAGCTGTCTAAGCTCACTTTTGACCTAGTTTTTCGACCAATGAAATGTTGTAAATAATACTCGTATTCTCTAATTATGCAGAGGGAAAATGAAATAAACTATTTCGATTGGTAGCTATTTACACCAGAGAGGCATCTAGCAGGGTGGAGAGGTATCTAGTGGGATTTTTATTATTATGCAGCGGAAAAATCAAATAGATTATTTCGATTGGTTGTTAGTGGGTGTTGTATTGGAGAAAAAAAACAACATATTTACGATTTAAATAACCAGTTAAGTCAATATTGATGGCTTAAATACAATTTTATATGGAATATTCTTGGGTGTCAGGTAAACACTTGCATACAAGTTTTCACAGTGTAAAAACGAAATAGAAGTGTAGATATTTCTAGTTCTTACTGGTTCCTTTCTAGTTCCTTTGATACTGATTGTTAATTTCAAATACAAAAAAAAAATCAGTTCATTGTAGTGTAGTGGATGACACTCTCGCCTCTCAAGCGGAGGCCCCGGGTTCAATACTCGGGACGGACACTTTTTTTAAAGTTAGTTTACGTAAAAGTTGGTAGATTTCGCTCTTGTAACAGGCTGTTTGTATTTATTTTTATTAAATTTCAAGGACATTTATTCATCTTGAGTTCTAACTCTACAAGAGGTATTTTATTGAAACTGAATAAATGTAGGTCAAGACTTAATGTAAGACATAGCTTCTTTAATCGACTTGTTATCACTGTATGAAATTGTTGCAACAGCTTGAACATTTTTTTAAAGACACTTTCAATGAATTTATGAGTTGTCATGATTCGGTCGCTTAATCTCTAGGTCATACTAAGAAGGCAGGGAGGGTTCGTCAACAGCTATAACAAGTAAAATAAAATAACTAAACTGTGTCTGCTTCGCCTCTCTGTATTTCTACCTTTCTTATATACGTGTATATATAAATATTTTCCATCAACGCCGTTTATCTTTTTTAAAGATATTTCTTGTTTAACCTGTCATAGCGTGGATCTATTTATAGATAATAGACTTTGATAATGTAGCTACTTGTCAATTATTAGAACAATGTGCAGCTTGTGTACTTTGGGAAAAGCTACTTCGGCTGTTTTATCTTTTCCAAATCTATTTTGGATTTCCAATAACAGCGTATAATATTAGAATTTTAAAACAACCCCAAGTGATAAGAATAAAACATATAAAAAATAGTTTATTTCAGAACTGAGAGTAGTAACTTGATAAACAGGTAAGAAAACAGATAATAAACAAAGAAATAAACTTCATAAACAGGATCTGAAAATAACATACAATCTTATCAAAAATACAATCTAGGAGGTATCTAAACATATACAATTTTACAACATTTACTGATAACGGATATTTCTACAATTGTAGAAGAAGCTTTCAAGTGTCTATTAATGTCACAGAAGAACAGTCATTATCAAAAAACAAATAAGCATTACTTTGGCAAACATACCACGAGTATCTGAAGATATCTTATCATAATAATGAAAGAATAATTACGATAGCGCAAATACAGAATTTTAATTTGGGAGTAGGCATCGACATTCACTGCAGAACCTTTCCAAACGTAGAAAGGACAGTCATGGTTGCACTAGCCACTGATCTTATTTCAATATTATACAGCAATTACTGAAAACCTGATCAGATTCCTTTCCTCTTTAGAGATATAGTCTATATAGTCTAGTAATACAATAGCATTTACAGTCGCCATATGATGCTCGTTCGATTCCAGGTATTGGCAAATTCATTTTCATGTTTCCTTAAAGATGATACAGAAAGAGAAGCTCAAAAGGTGAAATCACTCTACTATATTTTTGAAGGATAAGAAAGTAAATAGGCTAAAGTAAAATCTTTAAGTTGTTCTTAAAACTATTTTAAAGAAGCTGCTACTTTGAAAACCTTGGAGAAATTTGCTGAAACTAAACGAGTCGAAGACAAACTAAGAATAGTTATCAATTTTAATTACCTCCGTAGATGGTAATATGCTAATTTCAAACCATTCAGAATGTCAATCATTGTACGGAATACGTACGGTATGTACTCTCTTGCAGGATTGGCTAGGCGCTGGTGCCGTATGTGTATGGTTTTGGGGGTTATCCGTACATTAGATAGATATCGAACGGACTAAAGCTTCAAAATTCTTCAAAAGGGCTTGTATAACCTGTTAGTCTTCAAAGTTCCCTTTTTCATCTATTTCAATATCGCAGTAGCGGTGTTTGTGCCGGTGTGGCGGCTGTAAAAAGTCTCCCCGTACATTTAATCAGTGCTGTTATCAGTTACGTTCTTTAAATGGAGTTGAGCATGATACTTAATATTAGTGATGTGCTGATGATCAAAAGACATCGATTAATCATCATTAAGAACCTGCCGATGCCGATAATCGATGTCATTATCCCATAATCGATTTAAACCGATGTATACCCCCGGCTGTAAACAACTGCACAATTAAACATATGTTGGTCAATATTTGTACTAGTCATGATTGAAATTAATTGGTAGGGCCTTTTGGGCATTAAGTGCTATCAACAAAGTTTTTTGTGCTGTGTATTCTTTATTAAGCATTTGTTCATTCATTCTAATCAGTGCATGTTTATTAAAAACACGCGAAAAAAGTTTTTTTTTTGTAATTGGAACACCAACCTTTATGGTGAAAGTAGCAACAAACACACAATAATAAGGGATATTATCTAAGCTACTTATTAGAATCCATTTGTTAATGTTACACAGATATGATTTTTAAACCGATTAATAATCGGTGAAATCACATCGGAAGTGGCAACCGATTCCAACTGATGATCGATTGTGATTTGCAACCGATATCCCAACACTACTTAATATGTACAATGTCAAAAGTACTTCTTAAATTGCCTTTGTTTAAATATTTCGGCCAGTTTTCTGTGATATGCAGGATTTATATTCTCAGATCCCCTGTCAAAATTCTATTCTGTTTAGTTCCGCCCATTGTTTTCTCGTTTAGGGCAAACCAATTCTTTTATCGGGGGACCATACGCCGCTAAACATGGAATGGTATTAATCTGAAAACCGCATTGAAGGTTCCAGGTTCGCCGCCATATGCATACCATCGTTTGGGATGAATCAAAATTGTACTGTTTATCGGTGTTATAGTGCGATTATATTAACCTGCCCATTATGCATACATTACACAGTGGTTGAACGTGCTATTTTGAGACGGGGATATCCTTGCTATTTTGGACTGGTCTTTTGCATTTGTATGTATATCTTTAAAACTGCATTCACTTCCACGTGCGTCGATAGCGCAGTTGGTAGGAAGGCAGAAAATAGCAAATAACTTTTTTTTTTTGTTTGCCGCTTGGCGCGGGTTCGAGTTGACTTGGATCTATAATATTTGCGTTTTATATTGTAGATGTTTATTGTTTATTTGTGTATTTTTTTTTTAAATATTATGGTTTTTTGGGGCTTTATTGATTTATTTTTATGGACTTTTTATTCTAATATTGATATTTCCATGTCACAAATTATATCAGTACAAAATAGTTTAAACATATCACAACAGTTCTGTTTCACTTGCGGTGTCAGTGCCACTGTCACTGTCGTCATCATCGCTGCTGTCATCGGCAAGATTGATCACAAAGTTGTCCATATTAGCGTCAATCACTACATCTCTCGATTGGTAAAAAAGTATAAAACAAAAATGGCTCTAGCAGGACTCGAACCACATACCTTTAGCGTTTGAATGCTGCACTTTACCACTGAGCCGTTCCGCTTTCATACCTGCCTAGCGGAAAGAAGACACCTATATACTTCATGAATAATGGATTTCCCGTTGAGGTAATGACGACTTTCACGCTTTGGTGATAAAGTTAAAAATATCACAACCAACCACCGAATAATGTATGCAAAATGGGCAGGTTAATATAATCGCACTATAATATCGAGTTGCGCTCAACATGGGGCTGTGCGGCGTGGGCAGTAATATGCAATTCCATTACATCCCATGAACATGCTCAATCAAACCGAGCCTGCAATATTTTCATATTTGTCATGTTCGTCGGTTTTCAACGTTCCCTTTTTATATATTTCAAACGATTTGTTTTGAAAACTAACTATTAAGTTAGAGCGATATCGTATTAAGGTTCAACAATGTAAACATTTCCCCTGGACATCAATGTTAAATTCCGAATATTCAATGCAAATTAAAGATTTTATCATCTTTATTTCTAGACAACCATATATTGGTGTGAAGGTGTACATTTCATCTATTCAAAAACATACAGGAAATTGGGGATTAATTTACTTGTAAGAAAATTACTGATCTCTAACCGAACAAATCCTATTTTAAACGCGGTATCACAAATACGGTGCCAAAATATGCATCCGCTGTTCCGGAACTAGTCCGCCTCTATCAAACAAGATATAGGCATGATGTTGCTTTCGTTGTCTTTTCCTGACATGTTATACCTGCAAACAAGTCACAAACAGGCCGATTTCTAAGGATTATGAGGGCCCCAGATGAAGAGCAAAAAATCATGTTTTAAAACTGACTTCATCCGACCACGAAGGAATACTGGGTGATTTGGTGTCATGCAACCTTAAAACAATTTTAATTTAAATGGCTGTGACGATGATACTTAGTATTGAAACTCACAGTGCCGTTGTGTGTACTTGCATAATTGTCTGGTAGCATGTATACTTTTTACCTTGGTTTTAACCACAAGTGGCAATGTGCTATTCTATTGACTGATCCAAGGCGGTAACCCCTCGAGTAACCAACTTTGGTTATTGTTGAAATTGATTAAAAATTATAGTATGTTTTTTATTTCTCTCTTGCTTTATCTGTGTGCGGAAGTTGTGTAATCTTACCGTGGCCAGTTCTAATATGCACATTTATCTCTTTATATAAGATCACGTACAGAGTGACATATAGCTTAGCGAAAACCCTTACGACTTTTGAGTGGGACGATATTGGAGAAACCAGAGTTACATCTGTCATCTGGAGCTGGCAAGCTAAAGTGAGAATATGTTATTACACAATAATAATAATACAAGACCGATAAGATCCTGACTTGTATTTAGAACTGAACAGACATTAACTATTTTATAAGTAACTCCATTAATGAGATGAAGTAAATAAATGAAAAAATCCAACTGAAACATTTTTCATTTTGAAAGTGCAATTATCGCATATAAATAAACTCCCCCCCCCCCCCCCGCCCCAATTACTTACACATACATTTATCTTTCTTGTTTTTTTTTTGCTTTGGATAACGAAATATAATATATCGAGTGCCAATGAAAACGCAACACTTTATTTTTTGGAATATTTTTAGGTGTGTAAAAGTTAAATAAATTGGTAAATGTATATGTGTTTTAAAATCAAAAAGTAACCAATCGACTCATTTATTGTCCACTGATTTTTTAACTTTTTTATTCCTACAGTAACCCCGTACAAACGCATGAAAGCTTCGTTTTGGCATGTAGACATGCATAAATAATATCAAAACAAGTCCATTTGTAAACCTTTACAAACGGCTTCACAAATCCCATCTTCAGTTTTTAAGTTTTACTCTATACAAATGTGAAAATGCCAAGATTTTTAGACAACCAGCGACAAGAGGTTTTAGGCATGATCCAAGGAGGTATGTCTCCCACCCTGTTTTGTCGCAGTGCAGTGATGATACGCTCGGTTAAAATTTATGCAACGTATGTCAGTAGAGATTGTTATCTGCGATTGACCAAAATCAAAATAACTGTTTTAGGTTATCAGAAAAGACAAATTAAACCCTTTTCAAAAGATAAAGCAGTTGCATGTTCAAACAGTTGTTTGAAAACATGTCTTGCTTACAGCGATTGTTTTATCTTGCTATAGGAATTACACTTTTACATTTATCAAAAAGTAAGTGGCATGAATTTTCATCCTTAATAAATACACACTGTTATAATGTTCTAACGTTTTCCAAAGATGAAGTACTTGTATTACAATTTACAACGTTAAACCATTCGAACCGAACAATCTGTCATATGGTTTTGCACGCATTTGAAAGAATATCCATGACGCTTTTTATTGCTGATCTGCTTTTTCTTAGCTCTGGTAAAATGATAATTCAAAGAAACAAGAGACTGATGGCATCATAAATAAACGAATAGTTTATAAGCCATTGAATAAGAAAAGAATTTGCAAGAATTCAGGATGAGTCAACTTCAAACTTGCCCATGCTCTCAAAACAAACGTTCATATATTGTTTCTTGACTAAACTTACATCATTTATTACTCAGCATGCCAATTGTGCATGCGAGTCATACTTAGTGCGCGGGAGATTGGAGCCTTACGGAACGCTAGACGTTTGAATGATGCGAAGGGAGAGTACATTTCCAATTATGTAGGATATTTCAGGACCAGAATCCCTTGTTTCGTTTTACTTAACAAGAAAAAACTAAACAACACCTAAATATGAGCGTCTGTGTCACTTTAACTGAAATTAATCATCGGAAACGATAAATGATCAATCGCTTTATCTCAGTTATGTGCCTTATAGATAAAACTATTCCTCTTTCAATAAAATTTAATCAATAACAAATAAGCTATTTCAACAGCTTTCCAATATTGGGGTTTATCATGCAAATAATCATATTTTGTCCACATCTGCCAAATATTTGAAACATTAAGTTCGTTTATTTCCTTTGATATGGTCTTAAATCGCAATTTCAACAGACATTTTTGAATCCTCTACATATGGTCGCAGAGCTTACGAAGCAGCGTCTTTGAACATCTTCGAAAAGAAAAGAGGAGTCCATTCCGCTTATGGGTATTTGTTAAAGAAAAAATGTTTTGTTTTTATGTAATTAAACTTATGTAATTGGGTTGATAATGAATGCACATAAAAGACTTCATGGGTTTGGAATAAACAAGAAATATGTTTCAAAGTCAGTTTGTGGCCAAAGAGATATCAAGATATGCAACGGAAAAATGCTGCGATGAATTATTAATTATTCACTTCTTAATGTACACATGTTTTATGTTTTAGTTAAGGCTACATTAAGCTAACATCTAATATCTTTATATATTATTCAATTTTGTTTACTTCCTGTTCTTGGAAAAATACGGTGTTTCCAGGAATGTTACAGTTCTTGACTATAAAATGGCCTTAGCAAATTAAATATAACCCACTCATAAAAATACAATAAAATTTTGCTGTCAAACAACGTAAACGTCTGTTCGGGACCAGAATCAAACAAATTAATTTGTCTGTCTTTATAACCCAACAAACGAACTTTGAGGGGGTATATAGGAGTGAGCTTGTAGGTCGGTCGGTCGGTCGGTCGGTCGGATTCTTCATTTCCGCATGATAACTCATAAAAGGCTTGACAGATTTTAAAAAAATGTTTGGTACACAGGTGAAACATCACAAGATGCATGTCAAATTCAACTTTGGGCTGGTGGGATCAATGTCAAGGTCATTGTTTCTAAAAATAGAAAAATAGTTTCTGGAAGATAACTCTTCAAATACTTCATAGATTTAATTATTTTTGGCACACAGACGTATCACTACAAGATACATGTCAAGTTTGACTTTGGGGCCTGTATGTTCATGGTCAAGGTCACTGTTATTTAAATTTTGAAACTTCATTTCCACTCAGTAACCATACACATGTATTGAGAATCTTGAATGAAATTTGGTGCATTGGTGGTATATGTGAAGAAGACATTCGATTGAAAGTGGTGCCAGTGATGTCAAGGTCACTGTTATTAAAGATAGACTTTAGTTCGGAATGCAATATTGTGATGAAAATTGCTGTATAGCTAGCGTCTGTGAAGACGAAGCTTGGTATTGAAAATGGGCATGGTCGTGTAAAAGTCACTGTTAACTGTTACTAAAAATAGAAAAAAATGGTTTCTGGGTGATTTCTCATGAAATGCTTCACAATGTTTGGTACACAGTTGTTAGATAAAGTTTAAATTCAACTTTAATGCAGGTGCTGTAACACAAATTTAAACCGTTTCTGCTCAATAAAATTAGAAGGAAGGAGATATTGTGGTGAAACTTGCTGTATATGTAGCTACTTTGAAGACGACGATTTGGATTGAAAGTGGGGCCACTGTGGTAAAGGTCACTGTTACTAAAGATAGAAAACATTTTTTGCTAAATTACTTTAGTTATGAATAAGATATTGTGATGAAACTTACTGTTTATGTAGCTTCTTTGAAGACTTCTTGGGATTGAAAGTACTAATTCTAGTTTGTTTTGTCATGTATTCGTTCATGTCTGATTTTTTTTCAAATATAGGCTTTATTGCATACTTTTAACAGAACGTGAATTGAATTTGCGACTGTATTACTATTATTATTCAAACATTATATCTCGCAGCTTGTTCGCTTTTCAAGAGCTTGTAACGATGTGAATGATTTCAATAAACGTAATCTTTGCATTAAAGAAAAACTATTAAAACAAGGCTATCGGTATCAGAAATTAAGGAAAACTTTTTGCAAGTTTTATCGCCGATACCCAAATCTAATTCATAAATACAGGTGTTTAAAATCACTATTGCAAGAAGGTATTTCACAGCCAGTTTTTTATGGAGATTTAATTTATAAACTTAAGAAGATAAAAGGAAATGTTAATTTCTCCCGGTTATTCGTAAAAACCATCTGTAAATTTAAAAAGAAAGGTTACCAACATGATATTTTACAGCGCTCTGCAGGCCTGGTGATAAACCCATCTACAGTTCATCATTATGCTTACCTCTTTGGTTGCACGACGGTGGCAGGGGTTTAAGAGTTTATGAAGGTTTACGGGGAAATCTTTTCTTAAAAGAACCTATAAGCTGTATTGTTCTGAACAGTTGTATTGTTTAAACGCGTGAAGCCCGAACCTTCGGGCTTCACACACTTTAAACAACCCAACTGTTTTCCATACCCAAATGGAAATCATCAAATATCGATTCAATCCTTAAATATTACTTTGTTGTTTATTCATATGGGAACCTGTTGGGACAAGTGTTAGGATAGTGCACCATAAAACCTGGTTCAATCCTCCAGTAAAAATTTGTTTGCCACTGATCGTTCCAAGGGGGTCAACCCTCAGGTTCTCATTTTCGCTAATTGTTAATTGTTTGTGGTGTCTATTTTGAAATTGATCATTTTATTACCCAAACTAGAAACACAATACAAATAAAATTACTGTAAAAATTAAATAAATGAAAAAAGAACTTTGAAAAAACACTTAACACGACAAATATTTGCAGTGTCGGGTTGAGCCTGTTAATGGGCAGTTATGGAAGTGCATATTTCTGTTGACGCCGCCTAGCCCCAGAATGTGAAGAAAAAATGATCTCAATATTTCCACAAATATAAATAATGCGCTAAATGGCCTTCAAAGAGCATAATAAATAACAACGCTACATGTAACTGAATGTACGGGCGACATTTTAGGGCCGCAGCGCTACTGTGATAATTAATTAGATGAAAAGGAACTTTCATTAGCCACCGAACACGATAAATACTGCAGGCTCGGTTTGGATTAGCCTGTTCGTCAGCAGTATTGGTGTATACTAACGCCGCCTAGCCCCGGCTTTAGCGCAGACGAATTTCACGAATATAAATATCGCGCTCAACGGCCTTCATTCGAGACAAATATTGTTGGATATGGTTAGGTTAAAGTGTTTACAATATCTGGCGCTTTTAGTGACAAAACTACCAAATATCTCACCCAATCTATGTCATAGATGTCTTGCTAAAGGTATTTAAGGGCTTACCACACTCCTCAAAACCACGTTCATCGATGAAAAGAAAATTATCAAAATCTCAATTAATGGCAAAATGCCATTCAATGAAACTTTGCACAAATGAATGTTACTAATGTATCTTTGTTTTGCATAGAGTAAGACACATTAGAATAATAAAGAAAAAAAGCTAGACCTAAAACTTCCCTAAAATTCTATTTACATAAATTCACAACAACTTAGTGATACAAAACATAATTTTAAATTCCCACGTTAGTGCAATGATACTGACAAGAAAATGTTGTGTACTTTGTAAAAAACATTCAACGACTTAAGGGAAATCAGTGATTGTCATCCGTTGACGCGACCAGGAGGCGACCAGGAAATTGAAGGTCAAACACACTTTTACTAATATCTCGTAAAGTTTACATATGTATGTCACGAGGACACAATAAATTGTTGTCAGTATCATATTACTTATGTGGGCACTTAAATGATGTTTTGTGTTGTTTTGTTTTTGTGAATTTTCGTGTATTACTTGTCTTACCATTTGTTAAATAAAGACATTAATAACATACATTTGTGCAAAGTTTCATTGAACGGCATTTTCCTATCATTGAGATTTTGATAATTTTCTTTTTATCGATGGACGTGGTTGGGAGGAGTGTGATAAGCCCTTAACCGTATCTTAATTTAAATTACCAGATTGATGGTTTGAACCATGATATGCACCAAAAGAGCGGATCACAATATGTTATGCTTGTTCAAAAATGTTTAGTTGCTAACATTGCTTGCCTGTGAGTTTGATGTATTGTTGTTGTATGTTTTTTTCTTCTCCAAATTATATTTAGTGTAAAACGAGATATATGAAATAGATAAAAAAGGGAAATATGGAAGACACATTACACGACATATACAAATATTGCAGGCTCGGTTTGATTAAGTCTGTTCATGAGCAGTAATGGAAATGCATATTACTGCCCACGCCGCCTAGCCCAGGGATGAGCGCATCTCAATATTTACACAAGCAAACAGTACTCTCCTAAAGATAATAGGTATCTTGTAGGTTTTTAGTATGTATATGGCGGTGAACATGGAACCTTCAATGCTGTTGTAATTTACTATTAAATTATTGCAAATTACAAGTTTTTTTTTAAACTGAGTCTAGAAAATTAATTTCCTTTTCTTCTGTCGTTTTTGTTTCCGATTAAATTTAAAAATAAATTTATAACTGATTTTAATCTTGTAACTTTACTATCTACTAAAATCCTTATTGGTTATGATTTTCGGAAAATTGCTTAGCAACATGTTGTCATCCAAACATAGATATTTGAAAACAAGGAAAAAATGGCAAAAGTAATTAAAAAAAGAACACCTGAAACTCATCTTTATTAGAAAGAAAACATTTTTATATACAGACTTGTTGGTTACATGTTAAAAGATATATTAATTTGCTATATATCTAAGCTGTTGAACTATTGTCAGATTTTCTGACTATGTATTTTTTTATTTTGTGAAAAGGTCCCCACTAAAGGCCCGATAAAACTTAAAAATCATCATAACGTTAAACAAATTTTTAAAACATTTTCTTGATAATCATACACATGCTAATTCAAGTATTTTTTAAACATTTTTAGTCAGTCAATTTCTGCATAAGAATTTGATTTTCCAGGTTTGAACAATGATTTCTAACAAACACTGTTTCGAAGCAGAGTTAAATTAACTTAGTTATATACCATTTTGGAGACACAGTTCGGTAAAGCAATTCATAAAGTGTAAGAATTTGAAAAAAAACAGTCCATAGAATTATTGGGACCAGTAAATCTCATTAATGTATAGTCAATAGAAAGATAACAATGACTGTTATAGCTTGTACACGCATGAAACCTTTTATGCAGATAATATCTTCCATTAAAAACCAGTTGCTGGGAATTGATTTATGAAAGATTATCTGCATATTAATATAATTTGTAAAGTCGAAAAAGCTCTGTTATATATACACCATAATTTTAGAAAAATGAAAATGTTAATGTTGATAGGATAAAATAAATTACATTATTACATATATTACATCATAATAACCATATCGTTATGTTAAACCAATATATTATGTGTAAAGAAAAAAAGATCTGAAGGTAAAAAATATCGTCTTCCTCCTTTTTCAGCAAGAGCTAGGACTGTATGTGACGTGTACGGCGGTTACACCTATTACTGCGACTTTGGATGGTACTGCTGTGAGGGTGGAACAAAATGCTGGTAAATTCGTTTTTCATTTTTTCTCACGATATTAGTATGAAAATTCGTTATTGATCATCTTTTTTCCATTTTCTATATGACAGATAAGCACTCAATTCTCATCCGAGACAAATGCGTTTTGCGCCAGTTTCATACTGCAAGTAGCAGCTTGTATTCAAATAAGCACCATTTTATTATTGCTATAGTTAGTAGGAAAATTCTGTGCAATGACTCTTTTTTTGAAAAAAAAAATTAAAACATCATTCTTTACAGTTTTAATAGACGATGCGATAAAAATCAATAGGTCATTGAAATAAAATGATCTTAATTACAATATACAACGGTAAACAATCTCTGGTTCGGTTCTATTATGTGGTCTTTTATCTCTCATCTATTCACCGTCTTATTCGCATCATCGTTTTAGGTGGATCAAAATGTGATCGTTGTAATTTTTTAACTTGCTGAATGTGTAAATACTAAATAGGTATGTGTAAAACTCTTTCTTACTTTCAATGAAATGAACGTCATCTTTGCATAACAGAAAAAACTTTTAAAACAATGTTTTCGGTATGACAAATTTAGGAAATCATTATGCAAGTTTTATCGCCGATACCCAGATTTAATTCACCCTAGAACCTGGTTTAAACCCCCAGTGGCAACTGGGGCAAATTTGCCACTGACCTTTCCAAGGGGTAACCCCAATGGTTCTCTTTATCGGTAATTGTTTTTGGTGACTAATTTGAAATTGATTCTTTTATAAACTCATGCTCACTTTTCCTCTATACTCTTTGGCTGCGTGGGGAGGCCATGAACATGGAACCTTCAATGCGGTATTTTCATCTGTTAAAATAAATGTTGGATTTTTAAATAATATAACAAAATGTTATGACTTTGAACTCGAAAGTAGACATGATGGGAGGCTTTGGCACACATTTGCTAATTTTATCTTCATTATTGTGAATGGATGAAAATGTTTTACCTGTAATATCAGTACACTTGTGTTTATGTTTTGATCTGTGGGCTATTTTCAATATATGCACTACTTTACTCTGGTACGTGTTTGTAACGTAATTTTTACTTTGAAATAACCCAACTTTCTAAGAATTTATTTTCAAAGTTTGTGCATTATCCCATCCAATCTGCATGGTTCATTCCCCATAACCCCGTCTAGGCGACGTAGACAGTAATATTTATTTCCATTACTACCATGAACAGGCTCAAATCAAACCGGGTCTGCAATATTTTTGTATTTTTGTCGTGTTCGGTGGCTTTCAAATAGATGGCAATGGAACTTTGAAAGCCACCGACCACGACAAATATAGTAAAGAAAATGCATATTTCTGCCCACGCTGCCTAGCCCCAGGTTGATTGCAACTCAATATTTACACCAGTAAACAGTACAATTTTGATCCATCAGAAACAATGATATGCATATGGCGATGAACATGGAACCTTCTATGCGATATTTTCAGATTAAAACTATTCCGTGATTAGTGGCGTATTGTCTCCGGATAAATAGAATAGAAAAATTTTACGAACGGGATCTTAGAATATAAGTCATGCATATCATAGAGAACGCCAAAGCAGGAAGTATAACCTAGGGTTGATACATTATCCAGCTCTATACTGCCTGGGATACTAAAACCACTCATCTTAAATCTGACAGATTTTTGCAATAACGATTTGTTTTACCAAAATGGACATCTCAGTAATATTCAGACGTGTATATGTTTTTCTATCTACACAGCCAAACAAGGTTCGAGAATACCTATAACAGCGGAAGTGATAGTGGAACGTCTGCTGGGTTTATAGTAAAAATAGTATTTGGGTGTTTAGGAGGATTGGCTGTACTAGTTGGGTGTATTGCTTGCATATGTGCCAAGATAAATCGTCCAAAGACGCTCGTCCGTCCTATAGCTCCAGGTATTCCCATAGCTGTCTTATTTGCATATTTTATTTGTAACCGCACGCTGTCTTTCTGCCGTTCTGAAAATTCTTAAATTTATTTGTGTCGGCTTTATTTGACGTCAGTGTCCAATGAAAAAAAATACCCCAAAAAGTAACATCGCACAAAAAGGAAGAAAAGGGAAATAACCACCATTTGTCACATAAAGATTAAATGACACAATTCTGAGCTTGAGAAACAGAACGAATTTAAGCGCATTGTAATGGTCCGTTACAACAATTTAAAGTATGTCATTTGGTTTTAAATATATTTTACTTTGAAAGACATGAATTTTTTTTTTGAAGTATTCACATTAGTTTTAATACCAAATATTTAGAGAAGTTTTAATGCAATACAAAATATTATTTAGTTTAAAACATTGTGGTTTAGTCCTGCTACTTCGCTTTTTAAACTTGAAAACTGGTAAAATAAATTGTTGGTGTTTGTGTTAGGTTAGTGAATGTTTATTAAGACAGGCAGTGTTTAGACAGTTGTCTTTTTATATTTTATCATTTACAAATTATAACAACGTTTATTTCCTTAAATTTACTGTATTCTAAATTGAATCAATTTGTGAGGAACATTTAATAAAATAATAACACACATTCAAATGTCAGTATCGTTTAGTGTTAATCACAAATAAAAATTAGAAATTCTGTTGTAGTGTTACGGCATTTTTTTTACCAATTATTTAACTATGTTAAAATATCGAATTGAGTATGCGTTACTGTAATATGGCGAATTTTATTGATTTAAAACAAAAATGGTCCTGGTAATTTAAGAATTCTCATGATATTGATAAATTTATGCCCTGTTTTGATCTGTCTATAGAATGAGGCTTTATGACAATGGCATTCAATAAGTAACATATTAGAATGATTTGATCTGTCTTTAGAACGAGGCTTTATGACAATGGCAGTCAATAAGTAACATATAAGAATGATTTGATCTGTCTATAGAACGAGGCTTTATGACAATGGCATTCAATAAGTAACATATTAGAATGATTTGATCTGTCTATAGAACGAGGCTTTATGACAATGGCATTCAATAAGTAACATATAAGAATGATTTATTACTAAAATAATGCAAGATCTGGTTTATTTCAGATTTAAAGTAACGCTGTTACATTCAATTGTCTAAATTAATATCGTTAGACCTATAGAGGATTAAAATATTTTTTGTAGGTAAATAGATACAGTGAAGCAAATATAAATAAAACATAAAATCAGTAATAAGTAATATGTGATATGTATGTTTGTGAATACAAATGCTAGGTTACTCATTAAAACTGTGTTGTTATTGTATCCATTTAATGCGTATTTACGAAAAATAATTACTATTATATCAAAATTATATTAAGGTAATATACGGCTGTTTATAACATCGTCAAAAAAATCTGACGTGGAATACAATCCAGTTCGCTTTTTATATAGTGGATAGGCTGAACGAGATTCATACAGTGGACTCCAAGTTAAAACCATAACACTTTGTACAGTAGAATTTTAAAATAAAAAGCTGTGCTCCAAGTAGAAATGTAGTTCTATTGAATACTTCATAAATCAGTTATCATCAACAACCAAAAAAGATAAGAAATTGCAATCAAAAACAAACACTTGTGATATCACAACCTAAAAAAATGCAATGCTACCTGTCCGTAAATCGCAAATACAGGGTAGCTATACCACGTGACTTTTTGGATGTCGTACACATACAAAATCACTCGCTTCAGGTAGGTTTTTCGTTTATTTCTCAGTAATTACTTGACCGATTTCGATTAGGTAAAGATCACCGTACTCCTGTTAAAAAGCATTTTCATCGACACTTAAACTCCATTATCAATCGGCAGCCGTTTTCTCAAACATTCAAAGACAAATTTACACTTTCAAACCATTTGTATTTGAATGTTTGAGAAAACGACAGCCGAGTGATAATCGAGGTTAAATGTCGATGAAAATGCTTTTTTAACATGAGTACGGTGAACTTTATCTGATCGAAATCGGTCCGGTTATTACTGAGAAATAAGCAAAAACTTACCTGAAGCGAGTGATTTTGTATGTGCACGACATCCAAAACCTCACGTGGTATAGCCGCCCTAATATACTTATACATTATCTTTTCAGACTATCTATGCTGATTTTCATTATCAATTTTCAAATTTGTAATGTAATTATAAGCATAAATTGCTGACAGTTTGATCGCTTGTCATTCCCTTATAATGATAGACTATGCCTTTTTTAATTTTCAGTATCTAACCTCGGGATTGGTGGCGTAAACCAGCTGCAGGCACCAAATGGTCAGCAACAACAACCAACCTATCCTATATATACCGGTGTGCAGAACCCTTCGGCTCTTCCCCAATAGGATTTGGGTCATTTCCTCTGCAGAAAGTATTTTTATTTTAGGACAAGTTATGGGTGTTAATTTCACGTACAACTAATGAGTTAATATCATCTGATCAGTAGATATTGTATGGAGTTGTTAAACGACTTGCATAGTTGTTGTTTTATTAAAAATTTTCAATCTACTGTATTGTTTTCATCTTTAACCTTGTAGTATATTATGGCAAATAAACCAGCTTTTATCTTTGTATATGGTATGATGAATATAGTACAACAATTTTCCTGAATCATAATCATGTTTGTTTAACGATCCATGCTGGTTTGGAATTTTCCCGTTACTGAACCGCTTTGGATTTTGGCAACGAGTTGAGACATTGGGATCAAGCTTTACAATTATGACATGTATTGTCAACACTTAAAGCAGCTCTTGATCTTTCCCTGAAAACATGTTTCCCATTTACATCTAAGAGCCCGACTTTAAATTGCAAAAAATGGACGTATTTGAGATTACTTGTTTCGTTGCATTTTTATACTCTTTACTAATTACCATCCTATTTTAATAATGTACCACTGCAATGACTGGGTTATGATGTTTATTACGTACTTTTTCCAATTCATGTTTCTAAAAGTGTTATTGTCTAAATCCAATGTCAAATATGATTAATAATATGAACTAAAGCACTGCCTCTTATCGAGCTCTAGCTTTAATAATCTCGGATAATGATTTATATTAAAAAATAATTTGTTTCTAACATTTGTTAAACTACTCATGCACGATAAAATTATGTGATTTTTGGAAAGAATTTAAGTCTACATCAACTTAATTCAGCTGGACAACTGGCAATCTGACTTTTACTAAACATTTGGGTTTTTAATGTGTAAACACAAAGGCTTCTTGCTTAAATTTACAACCCAAATGTTTTCCATTACCTCAATTAATGCAATATTGAATATTGATAAATTCTTCAATGATACATGTAATTTCTAAATATTATGTCACATTGTCACATGTGCATGAAAATTAATATATTATTGTCTGAAAAATAAATTTTATTTTTAAAATGTTACCTTGATTACACTTGCATTTGTAACTTGCAATTGCACAAAATTGTCCCATGCTATTCAAAAAATATATATGCATGTATATGAATAAAGTTATAATCTAGACCTAAAAAGTACTGTTTTAATATTGAGACTTCAATATGTAGTGTGATACATCACCTAGATTTTGGGGCATATTTGTGCAAAGTCATTTGAAAATATCTCCAGGAATGACAATGCCATAGGAATTTTCAGTTATTAACAACAGTAATTTGAAGCTATAGATACTGTGTGAAAAATATTGTGACAATATGGTACATATTTGGTGACAATAAGGTACATATTTAAGCCAAGTTACTTGAATGTGCATGATAGAATTACTTATTTAAGTTGAAAAATAGTTCAGCTATTGGGCCAAAATAGATGAAATAATCTCAATCAATTAAACATAAACATGTACAATGTCATGTAGTCTGATTATCCATATGTAACACTCCTTTACAGGTATTAGTAACTGATTTGAAACAAAATGCTTCTTTATATCTATTTTCATTACATAAATGAATTGCGATTGCCAATCAAATCATGCATTAAAAATGTTGTTGGTCCATTTTTTAAAATGTATAATAACAAAGTTTCAAAGTTTCAAATTTATTGGCAATATCGGCAAATTATTGCCTTTGGCCATTTACATGATCATAAATATGGCAAAGACAGGTTACAGTTTACAAATATTAAACAACGCATATTCAACATACAATACAAGAGTACATGCAGACAGTATACAAAAAAAAAGAAAGCAAAAACAAGAAACAGTTATACCTTTAGGGTAATTGATCGCAAATTGTATACATCATCAAAAATTAACTATTCTTAATTGTTACATATTCAACATATAATAATACATACATGCAGGTAGCATACAAGACAAGAAAATAGTTATACCTGAAGGGTAATTGATCTCAAATTGAATGCATCCTTCAAAAATTTACTAATTTTAATTATTACATTTTTACGTTTAGAAGACATAAGATGGGTGAATTTTGACAAAGATGGCCATGAACAGTTCCCAAGATGTTCATTTCTAATCACTGAATAATATGGACAACACAGTAAAAAATGATATTCCGATTCGACAGCGTTTTGATTGCACAATTTACATTTACGATTTTCTCTTAAAATGTTGTTATATCTACCAGTTTCAATCTCGAGAGTATGTGAACTCAATCTAAATTGTGTATAAAGTTTTCTTAATTTATCTGACTTCAAAATACATAAATAGTCTTCGAATATAAATGTAGTTTTAAATTTGTTATAATATTCTAATTTAGGCATCGAGTTAATAGACTCTGACCAGGTTTGTATGAATTGGTCTCTTATTCGTTGTTTAATAGACGGAAAGTAATCAGCATTTGCATTAAAGTCAACTCTTAAAAATTGGAATCCTAATTTATCAAGAAAAATTTTCATAGTATTAGCCCAATTTTTTCTGTTACTACTATTACATTGTTCTGAGTAAAAATAATGAATTGGCGAGTTAACATGTTTGTTAATTTTAAGCCAAAATTTAACTGCACGTTCTTTGCTTATAACAGATAGGGGAAACGTTCCAAGTTCACCAAAGACTGCTAAATTCGGTGTTTGTTGCTTGACTCCTAGTATATGTTTACAAAAACAAATGTGTAATTTATCAAGTTCTTTAAAATCATATGCACCAAAAATTTCTGATCCATACAGTAAGATCGGAACTACCATTCTGTCAAAAAGATAAAATTTTGTTTTTATATCAATTTCAATTTTATCAAATATTAACAGAAGATTATGGTATGCTTTTAATGCCTGTTCTGCAAGGGCAGTAACAGCGTGAGATAAATTACCTGTATAATGAAATTTGACACCTAGATATGTAAATGTATCCACTTTTTCAATTTTAATACCATTGACAAAAATATCCGCATGGTTTTCCACCCTACGCCTTTTTTCAAAAACACATACCTTGGTTTTATTAACATTAATTTTTAATCCCCATGTAAAGAGATTATTGTTTGCAAAAAAATGTTAACCCATGAAAACATGAATTAGCAATAAAAAATGCCATTATTCATAACCACTTTTGGATCTCTGGTAAGTATTTTATAAATGTAATATATATACTGGAAAATGTGAATTTCAAATTCTGAAGCTCATTCCAGTTGATATTTTCTTGACTTTGTATTTTTCATTGCAGAAATGTAGGCAAAACTACTTTAAAATAGGTAAATTTCTCTTTAAAAAGTACCATATATTAAAACATGTAAACTTCTCTACTGTTACAATTGCTAAAACATAAACATACAAAAGAAAAAAATCATTATTTTTATTATGAGTGCAACTTCCAGTTTTCTGTGTAAAAGTCCAGCTTAAGCAGATCCAAGTACCAGTATATTCAGATTTGTACATGTATTTAAAGAGGCCAAAAAAACCACTGACATGGCAAGAAATGTTTTTCTTCCTCTTCACAGCAATCTACTTTTTTCAACAATTTAAATGATTATGAAAGCTTTGATTTTTTTATTTTCTAAAACACAACTTTTTGATGCTGAGCAAACTTAGTGACACCATGAATATTTAACAAAATTTGCAAAAATAAAAACAAAACAAAACAGACACCTTGTAAATAGTGTATTTGAATATACATGTACCTCACATACATATTTTGATTATGAAATCATGTTGAAATGTGCACATGACAGAAAATATGGTAATAATAGAACACTTTTAATTCCCAAAATGAGCACTCACTTGATATTTGATGCTATTCTTGGTACACTATGTCATGTATTCTGCTTTCTGGTCAAACTTTTTGGTTCCAACTGATGATAATATATTGGAGGTTAACCCTTTCCTCCATGTAAACATCTTTATGGCATGGTAAAACTGTGTAGATTCCGATCAGCCAGCACATCCATGATGTCTGATCAGGATCTGCAATGTTCACTTGTTTAAATCATTAGGTTATTTCTGACCAAAAAGTGAACAGTGCAGATCCTGATCAGATGTTCCAGCTAATCTGGATTTACACTTGTCTCACATGGGTAAAAAGGCATGTCTGTAGAGTAAAAGGGTAAATTTCTCTTTTATTTAAAATCTCATATTACTCTGTATTAAAATTAAAAAAGTAATACTCTGTAGTTACTTTGAGAAAATTATTGTCTATAAAATTTATAAAACCTGAAATTTCATACATTTAGGACAATCTGTCATGTATTTGGCCAAAATATAAAAAAAAAATTGTTTCTGGAGGTACCATGTCAAATAGGCCACAAGTCAATTCAGGCAGTACTTGAAAGTCTATTGTATATGGCAATCACTGTAAAGAGTTAGTTTTGTTTTTAGATTTTTACAAGCTTTTAAAAAATAGTATCATTGTTTAATTGATATCTAAAATTGTGTTTGTCATCCTGAAACCCAAGAACAAATGAAAACATCATCTGATTGTCATTTTTGCTTTAAAAATTGGACTGCCGTCAAAAAGTAAATTAATTTATGTTACAGTCATAATCTCTTCCCTACACCTACCCTAGGTGTTGATTCAATCAGTTTTGTCAGGGTGTCACACTGTTATATAAGATCACAATTTACAACACTTGCAGTAAACGTCAGAGGTGCTAATGCAATCAAAGGTGTCATATTTAATAAATAAATAAATTTATTTCTAAACCAATTTCCATGTTGGACAATGCAAAATACACAGCTTATGTTGCAACCATCAATATTTGATTCTGTGCTAGTGAAGACCGAGTGACTTTTGTAGACTAAGGTCATTGATCAAAAGAGCATATTGACATATAAATGATGTCTTTTCTTTTGTTGCAACATTTTGTTAATTGTTTTCCCACCTGTTTAGTCATGATAGTCTTGGACAAAAATCCGGAAAAAGTACATGTTGCTTTGTACAAAATGTCCAATCTTTGAAGCAACTTGTTCATGAAAAATATTTTATAAAACATCATAAACTGACATAGAACATATTAACACAATGATTCTAAACGCTTTATAAATAAAATAAAAATGTGGCCTATTTTGAGGCCTATTTGAGCTTTTTCAAAATAAAGTGTGGCTCATTTGACTTGTTTGTGGCCTATTGACTGTAATCCATATACCAATTCCATGGTATTTGATCATAAATTTGGTGTGAATAGACTGATAACGATCCCAATCTATCAACCAAAACAATAAACATTATGTTTATGCAGTGTAGACCCAGTGTAGACACATATTTTTTAGGGGGGGGGGGAGGGGCGGCGGCCAGTTTCTTTTTTTTTTTTAGAAAACAGGGTCAGTCTTCAAAGCCCCTGTGGTGTAGATTTGTTCTTGTGCCATGTGTTTTATAAGAATAAATAAAAGAAATCTCATACCTCGCGTTCAGTACTCTCACAAACAATATCTTCGACTGCCATGAGCTCACATGTCTGAATGACGAACATAACCAGTCACAAAAAACTCTTATACAAAACTGAATTGTGGCGTTGGTCTACGCTAAGCTCAGTGTGTCTCACACTGTGACTGTGAGTGACTGAACATTGCGAGGTCCACTTCACAATGCAACATAAAAGTTGGTTCTCACCAGCCTTACATCTTGTTTTCAAGAAAAACTCCATGCATCTGATTGTTCCGTCACCGGGCCTTATGCTCCTTTGTATTTAAAGGCCTAATAATCCGCTGACAAGCTACCATTCAGTAGTTTTCAACTTGATTTCTTCAGTCTAATTTCTAAAAATGGCCGATTGCTAGTATTGCTATTGGTTACAACGAACGACAACCTACTCTCTAAACTGACGATTTAGTTTTTTTTGCTTTCCAAAATGCTAGTCCGATAACAATGCTACCGAATAATATGCGAGCTCTAGCGAGCTTTTACGTTAATGTGCGTATATGTTATGCCCAACTACCATCGCTTTAAAAAATGTGTGATCCGAAGCGTTCCGATTTTCCCCCATGGGAGTGCAAATCTCACGGATACACAGGATACACTCTTCACCGTCTTTAGGCTTAAGAGTAACAAATTTTTGTTCAATAATTTATTTTATTCTTATTTTTAATAAGAAGAAGTCAACATAATGCATTTGTAACACAAAATATACAATCATTTTCATATGTTTGTCGTCCGCGCCAGTAAACTTAAATATTCAGGCTTACAGACAGATCTTTTTGTATGCTTTGAGGTAGATTTCATTATGTTTGTACATGTGTTCGTCAAATATTTGCGAAACGTCGACCCATTGTTTCTCACTTTCGTTTCTGCAGAGCATAAGCATTTTGTTTACATGAATAGGCGATTCGTCCCATAACGATTCGCCCCATGCTGAAGTCCTTATCACAAACGTTTGATTTATTCGATAAAATAACAGACGTCCCGAAAGTTGCCAGTCCGAAGGACCTGTCTGTTAAAATTTGGGTCGGTCTTGCATGATTTCTAATGTTATCAGGAATGTAAGACAAAATTTTGAACTAATACAGTGGTGTGGGGCAAGTCTGCGCATTGCCCAACTCTGCGCACCAGATTTGCATGTTAACAAAAACACTGATATCATAAGAACCAACTGCAAACAGTGTTTTTTGTCAAGAAATAAGGCAATTTTTGAAAATTCTGATGGGTACATCTTGCTATTAACTGTCTTGTAAGTAAATAACTACTCTAAAGAGCCAAAATGATCAAATAAATTTAATTTATATACCTCCCCACTTCAAGTCTTCCACATTTTGACAGCTGTTACCCAAATAAATGTTTATTATTTATACTGACCTTTCACTTAATATTCTTTTCAAAGGTTGGCAGCTTTGGAGAGTGGTAAATTTTAACCGAAACAAAAAAATGATATTTAACATAGGCATGAGCAGAGTTGGGCAATAATTGTTACATCATGTGAACACAGGTGTGATTTCAGTATGACATCATTTTAAAGCCTTATAAGAAAATTGATGCACACAAATGACAACAAACCAATTCCTGAATGGATACAGTTTCTTTCAGGTAGGCAACTGCCTTTAGATACTGAATATGTTATACACCACAGTGAAGCTTTTATAATAGGTGCGCAGACTTGCCCCACACCACTGCTTACTATACCTTTTTAACATGTTTCGGTCTGACAGAATTTGTTTCGGTCAGACAGATTTTCACATCTTGTCTTACCAAAAGTCTGACACTTTTTTCAACTTTCAGGAAGTCTGAAATAAGTGTAATTAATTCTAATTTTCCTGGTCACTGACAATCAAAAATATTCATTTTGACATTTTTAATAACAATCAGGGTTTATTTAATTAACCCTGTAACAATCAATAATTTCATTTTCCTCAGACTGAGGTGGCCAAAAAAGGCAAAATACAAAATGGGAAAGCGTTGGCAAATACAACTGAACAAAAGATTTTTGCACATAAACAATGAGAATTTTGCTGTTCGTGATATTCCAGATGGTGACTTTTTTCATATAGATTTCTACAGCTAAATAGTATTCCACACCATAATGTCAAAATATTATTATAGTTTGACTCAGCTCATTTGTGACAACCTAAAAGATGTGATTTTTTAAACAAATCTTAAAACTAATACCTGTTTTGTGAAATATAAAAAAGTCCTGGGCTGCAAATTCCTGGATTTTTCTTTCAAACCGATATCCAGCTTACAATCGCAAAATTTAAATGTCCTATGGCATACTGCCATTGTTTACAGTAGGCTAACTGTATTGATCTCAATTTTGTGAGGCAACATGTGACGTCATCGCAATTGAAATAGAGCAGGAAAGTTCTCAAACGTTATTTTGACTGTCAAAATGTGATATCGACTAAGGAACAAGGCAAAAGCCTAATTTGTTAAAAATTCAAAACTGATTAGTGATATTTTGATTTAATTTCTCAATCAACCTTGCAAAGCGCAGTACTATCTATTATATTGTAAGATAATTACAGACATATTTTATACCCTCATTGTACAATGGATTTACAAACACGAGGAATCACATGTTAGATCTTGGTACTTCTAAAATCATCATTAGCGGTATGTTTTTTAATAATCAGTCAAACCTGTCTTAAGCAGCCACCCAAGGGAGTGACAAAAAGTGGATGTTTAAGAGTATGACAGGTAAAAATTAGAACAAAATGTCAGTTTAGGACATCTTTAAACTGGCTGTTTAAGACAGGTGGTTGCTATTCGCAGGTGGCTGATTAAGACAGTTTTGACTATACCTTTTTCATATGCCAGAAACATTTACTGCATTTTGTGCAACAGTATCGTGCGTCCAATAGATTATCTTGTATCTGTGTGTGTCCATGATATTGTCTATCGTGCATTTTGTTTGTAACATATGGCTTTTTTGATGCAGTCATGCCTGAAATGGGAACCTTAATGCAAAGATTTTTTAATAATACTATTTTTTGATGTTTCCAGTATATCAGTATAATTAGATTATTATCACGTGTTATTCTGTGTAAGCAATCGTGCTATTACCAGCATTTCAATATTAGCTTTAGGCTTGTACATAAAAGAAGAACCAAAACAAAATAGGCAACTGCACCATCGTCGGTTCCCAAGCCCCGAGTGTGAAAGCAGGAGGGACTATTTTGTTCACATATTAATATTTATGTGGTAGTTTTGGGTTGGAAAGAATAGCCTTGACCAGGACTTGAACCTTAGATTCAGTTTTTCATGGTTATGCTCTGTCAGCTGAATAGTCTCAATAATTCGACTCCAAGTACAGACCCATTATCATACTGACTTTTTATAGACGTCTGTCCTTTACGTCTCAAGCAGTTAGGATCAAAACTGTGGTGGAAATCGACCCGATTTAAATTCCCATTTTTTCACTGCCACTTGAAAATTTCAGCACTACCATGTTCATTTGTTGTTATAAAACATAAATAGTCTAAAGTATCAATAAAATAAAAAAATGATTCCACAAATAACACTTTTTAACCTACTATTGTTTATGCCGTTTAGTGTAGATTTTAACGTAATAACCAATGAAAGCGTCCCTTTCATAAATCGATACACTACAGTCAGGTAGACTTTTAGCGGTGCAACATAAAAACTGTTGACATGTGTGGAGGTTTAAAAGTTTTTTTTTCATAATAAACAAACAAGTTTCTGAAAAAGTATAACATATTTTGATTCTAATTGGAATTAGCTTTTAAGGTATGTAATTTTTTAAAGATATATAAGGTTTAAAAACTATTTGAAGCGTCAAAAGTTGCGACAAGGATTCTTATCGCTGGCATATAGAAATAGAAGGAAAATTTTCCACGTGATTTGAATGCTAAATGGGTTGTGCGCAAGGGCGAACATCATATATATAGAAAAGCCCTTGTTGCACACAATTCGTTGGGCTATCAGCTAAGCTACCAAGGCGGCCTGAAGGAAATCTACAAAAGTTTAATTTTTGAAGTGTTATAATCAGAGTAAAGATAGTAAAATGCATTGCTTGTTGCTAAAGTGTAACAACCTAAATAAAAGCTTTTTTGTTACAGTTTGGTTTATTAAATTGTAGTTCAAGATGTTTCAAGTAATTCACTGATTCAGAAGCAGCAAGTTAAAAAGTTTTCTTGAATAAAAGAGTTTTGCACTAGAGCTCGCATTGAGGCAGTGCCTTAGTTCATATTAAGTTTTAATTTTTAAAGATATTTTGCAATTAGCGATTTATAAAAATAAAGCCAGTTTATTTGTCAAAATTTGTCAAAACAATACTTTGCCGTAAGTTTTTACCGGTCAGGTTTTTTCCCGTGTTTACATGCCCTTATGCTTTGCACAACCAGTAACCAGCGCAAACGGAAGGACATCGTTTTTTTAGCCTTAGTGAATGGGCATTCCTGCGACCTTAAGACGAGCTTAACGCTCGGGTCGCTTCGCGACCCGAGCTAGAGCTCGATATAATTAAAGTAAGTATATGGATCGCTACCCCACATGTCTTCTCAACCCTTCTCCTTCATATTATCATTTTCGATTGTTTGTTTGTCTTTTTTGTTTATTTATTGTTGCTTTTCTGTGTGTATGTGTGATTTGTCTCTGTCGGTTTGTATCTTGACCTGAAACCTAAGTTATTGTTTTAATATATTGAATTATGTTATACCCCTATGTTGTACATGTAAATTACCGGGGAAAAATAAAAGATATGTTCTGTTCTGTTCGGTTCAGGTTAGCTAAACATCAAATAGAACCATTAAAGCGGTTTTAGAAACCATATTTACTTTTACTTATTAAGCACTTTTTATCAAAAATGCATTTAAACATTACAGTGTTCATTTCTCCATTAAGTAATATATTGTTATCTGATTATGTGTCTTCTTATTCTATGAAATGGGGGAATTAAGACTGTCGAACAAACATAACGCACTTTGAACTCAAGAACTTTTGGACAAAATTGTTCTAAATGTCGAAGTAACATCAAAAAGTCCTTTTTTTCAAGCAAAGTCGGCAAACAAATGTCTTTGGCCAAACTTGACAAGCTAAGTTTTCAAATACTTGCTTAATGGATTCGGAAGGACAAGAACAAACGTCATATGATAAAAATAACATCTAATATAGTAACTGACAAGAATTACGAGATGACGAGACACCTGAAAACAATATAATTTAACAAACAAACGCGCGCACAAACACAACCACGCATTATCGGCCGAATTGCGCGGCCAATGGGAAAGCAAATTTAATGATCCACTGATCACAAAATACACGTATATAAGGTACGGTTTAAAGAGAGATCAAGCATACTACAAAGACCTATTCTGGGTATAAGGTAATACGCCAAACAAGCACATTTGAAAATGAGAACATACTGGTGATGATCATGCAACCTGCATTATGATATAAGATTACCGAACGAAAGGTATGAAAAGTAAATGTCAAATGCAACCATGAGGGATGAAAAGATAACAACATTAATAGAAAGTACATGGAAGCTTTAAAAGGTCATCACACAGCACCGACAAAACAACTATGATTACTTAAACATTTAACGAAAAATAGAACCTGGGTGTTAAAACGAGAAGGTTTTTTTAATATGAACCAACATGTTCAAGAAGTTTCGTGAAATAACTCCAACTCAAAAAACTATCTGTTAAAAGTATTTTAGAAAAAGAGAAAAGGCCATGTATGTTTGTAATGTAACAAATTTCGTCTCTCTTTTCAGTAATCTAAACATACTTTATTGCCTTCATCATTCCTATATACAATTGCAAAGCGTTTGAACCACGAGTCAGTAACTGCGCCATCACCGTTGAAATGTCGAATATGTAAGGAGGCAATCAAGTTACTATATAAAAGGAAGTTTTCTTATTATAGCAAATTGCGTATAATATGTCCTAAATATAAACCATTTCAGTGGTATTCTTATTAAGAATAGTCAACCACTGGCAGAATTAAGATTTTTATGCATATTAATCATCATGAAAATCATGTTTGCCATAAACACACTTGGTAAATATTTCAGTCATTTTAATTTGCAGCCACAAATATGATTAGTTATACTCGTAGTAACATTTAAGGTTACATAAAACGAATTATAGTTTGAAATGTTACAGCAGTCATAATATTTCTATCTTACAATGAACAAAATAGATCTGCATCGCCGCGCTCGTTTCCTAAATGTAGGGCGACTTTTAAATATTTATTAGTGTCTCGTTTTACTGCATCGGGTAATTCATACAATCAACCAATGTTCTAACTACATCGGTCATAAAAGTGTAGTTTCTCTGCATGGAACTGGAGTGCAATGTTCAAATTTGAAACAGATTAAGGTGCATCATTGTTACTTCTATTTATTTCCATTGAAATCTCTTTAATATGCTTTCATAAACCAAGGATATTTTATAGAAATGAGTGTAAAACCAAAGGTCACAAAATCGACCTTTGCTTTTGTAAGGAGTAAATTCTGAAAAACTAAAACTACTAAGCCATCTTCTGTGTAACATCTTAGCAATCGCATTTTGTATAATTGCATAGAATTGTTCTAAATCACTTAAGAATCCATATTAAAATAGACAAGAGTTTTCGTTACCAGAGACTATACCCGCTACTGAAAATTTTGTGACTTTTGTTTTTACCACTAACTTTATTAACTGTCTGCGGTATCCAAACAGATGTGTGGAACTTTAAAATTATTTCGTAAAAAGAGCTGAAATTGATGTATCTTATTATATGCCAAGTTTGAAGAGTAAACTTACGCTGAGCATTTTAAAAATTATACGACCGGTGTAGTTAGAACATTGGTTAAGTGTATTTCCATTCAATATGTATTTAGAGTACGATTAATTTTAAAATGTATCAACTTGATATTAATCATATCAATTAATCATCCGATGTCTTTGACTTGTACTTTTCGTGGAAACGTAGATCATGATGTAAATATAAAAAACGCGCTTATTAATGCGATGATGACTGCTTTACTTTATACCTGTAAATGAAAATGTTTGACATGATCATCATTGCTAACAGATATTTAAAAAAGCAATAATAGCGTCTTTGGGGCTTCCAAAAGCAGCGTAACAGTCATTGTGACGACAACGGTTGTTAGCAACATGTGAACGTTAGACAAAACCGTAGGTTTTATTTTACAGAAACTGATCTGCTCGTTACGTAAAGATTGTTATGTTGTGAACGTCCTCGACCGCCATCAACCAACTTCAATGCTGTTTCTGTAAACTTCTGGTTTCCGATTAATTTTTTATCTTTACAATACCGCTTTTTCCCAGAATTACACATTTCTTGTACACTTTTCAACGTTGTTTGTTTAGAAGAATTCAGCCTGACAAAGTTTGACTGTAATGAGCCGATCTGTTCTGCGCCTGCTATATAATACAATTTTGGTACCCTTGTTTCGTGAGTGTATGCTTGTTTGCGCATAGAAACCACAAAATATGTAAGCAGGACACCAAACACTACCAAAGCACCAACGGAAGAACCAATCAAAATGTAGAACAGTGGCATGTGATCTTCTTGTTGTTCCTCCGCCATTTCTTCGTTCCCTTCTTGGGCTAAATAAACAAAATCAATAATTGTTTTATTGTATATTTACTTTTAACAATGCTTACCGAATACAATGAGGTCGTTTTCAGACATTTAAGCATATTTGTTCAGCAGTAGCTTTCCTATGAGGGCCATGAGTTCTAATAAAACTGGACAGGACATACTTGTGGTTTATTTGTTGTTGTTTTCACACCAAGTGTCATCAAAATAACAGTAATTTAAATCTTGTAATTTATTTTGGGATCAGTGATTTTACAGTAAAATAAATTTTAATGTGCTTTATATAGCATGGTACGCAAAACCTGTCTAAATTACGGAAGTCATTACTTGTATGTAGCATTTGAAAACCTCATACAGTGGTATTCCTTCTCCAATTATTCATCACTGCGCAAAAAAAAATGAATTAAAATTCCCCCAGCTTCATTCTCCAACTGGATTTGAGTAAAAGAAATCTATATACCTAAAGACAAAGTCTTAAAGAACACAAAATTCAACAGTAAACATGTTTTATTTGTTTGAAGCGACCTTGGATGCCGACTGGCAATAACAGAACATCGTTTCATAAATACCATGGTAATATAACTTGCAACTTATGAATATAAACAAGCCTAAATATATACCACATTTTGTGTGGAATAAACGCCATTCACAGACATAATGAACATAGCTTGCAATAAATGTAATTTGGTGTATTGAATTTAAGTGAGACATTTTTATGATTTCAGTGATTGGAAATGCTTCAAATTTTACTAGGACCAGGTGTGGTTTAGATTTTTTGCACATAAACACAACAACTTGTACTTGTTTGTTCATTGAAGAAGCTGTATGGGCAAGTGTGTTTCTTGTGCTCCGTTAGACCATGATTGTGAAAGATTTGTGAAGTTAGCGGCCTAGCGGCCTGGCGGCGTGAAGTTAGCGGCCTAGCGGCATGGCGGCGTGAAGTTAGCGGCCTAGCAGCCTGGCGGCGTGAAGTTAGCGGCCTTGCGGCGTGGTTAGCGGCCTGGCTGCGTGAAGTTAGCGGCCTGGCGGCGTGAAGTTAGCGGCCTGGCGGCGTGGAGTTAGCGGCCTGGCGGCGTGAAGTTAGCGGCCTGGCGGCGTGAAGTTAGCGGCCTTGCGACGTAAAGATAGCTGCCTCAATCACAATTTAGTCTTACCTATTCTTTGCAACTGACCGTTCCAGGGCTTTCACCAATCGTGTTATTTTGTGTTACTTGTTTCATCTCTTTTTGAATATGATGATGTTATTAATTCGTGCTCTCTTTTCCTCTCTACTTTCTTGCTGTTTGTGAAGGCTGTGTTGTCTGAATGTGGCTAATCCTGATAAACCTTATTTAGCTCTTTTTAATAAAATGTAATAGCGTATATGAATATGCCCATTAACATGGACATCTTCTTTTGAAAATTATTGTATTAATATAACCTTCCGAGATAAATAATTGACGAATGTTTGAAAAAAAATACGTACCTAATGTAGCAGTATACACCTCGGTCAGTTCCTTTACTTTAGAGTCCAACAATTCTGAAAAGGGGAAATCAACTTCTGTGTAAGAGCTAAAGCAACCGCGTTATTGCAGAATTGCATAGATTTGTTCAAAATAACTTAAAACTCCATATTTAAATGAGGAGAAATGAATATTCGTTAACGAAGAATATACGCGCAACCAACAATTTTGTGACTTTTGTTTTTACCCCTACCTTAATTAAATATAAGTGGTTTTTGCTACCATGCTTAATTTGGTAGCATTGACTTTGTTTATACTGTACCATGGATTTGGTCTATTTCGTATTTTAATTTTACATAGTTCAAATTCACTTCAAATGTTAAAACTTGAAATTCTTTACAAGTGTCATTCAAACAAGGAAACCTTTTCTAATCGCAGTTACCAGTCTCTAGGATTGTAAATATGTCTGCATAAAGATTGTTATCTTAAGTTAAAAGTCAAGCTGATTGATATTTGGCATCTTGTCACTTATAATCGGATTGACTCGATTGGGTCCCTTTGTCAATAACTTAACTAAGTATCCCCTCCGGGTTTATTACGTAATCATTTTGGCATTTTTACGGTCTTTGTAAGACATGTCCAAGTTTCGCAAGGTGTCACGTGTTCAGGTCCTTGATTAGGGAGACCAATCCGATTGGTCGAATCGGTCTCCCTACGCATGCGCAGGAAATCGATGCTGGACCCGAAGGTGCGGGGACTCATCACTTTCCTTTGCGCCTTCATCCAATAAACAACACCTTGACGTGAACTTGGATATTTTCTTATTATTTCATTTAGCTGCACCCGTCGGTACCTCATCAACCAAGCGAGTTCCCCAACTCAGAGTAACCCCATCATAATTAATAACCGAAAACAAAGTCGGGTCAGCATTTTTATACCAGTGCAGAGAATAAATGATTGATGTTTTCATAAAAGAAGTAAAAATGAATAAGAATAGTATGTTTCTCGTTGAAGAGTATATTCCGAATCCAGACTGAGAAATTTAAAAAAAAATATATGATCGGTGTAGTTATTATAACATTGGTTAAGTGTATGAGCAAGTATCGCTTACCTCTCTGTTCGCCGTAGATAACCTTGATTTGAAATCCTTCCATCTCCCAGATGTTGTCTGTCACAAAGGTCACGGTCAAACGTGATGACCTGGATATGTAAGGTAATGGAGCAATTTCCCCACAATATCTTGTAGGGGGAAGGGGTTCGCTGAAATGTATCAGCTCATTTTATAATATCTTTAACTCAAGTTTTTTTCTAGTCTAAGTTTTTGGCGTCGACCAATGATAGACGCCACCGGAACATTGAATTCACACACAATCAGCTTAAAGGTATGCTAACAAAACGTCTAATATCACAGGACGTCAATACAAACAATTGTCTAAAGCCAGTATAAAAATCGTGCTTTTGGTGTAAAAATAACAATTCGTCATTTGCCTTTATAAGAAGCATAACCAGCTTTCATTCATAACAAGAACACTGACATGTGCGCATTTTTTCACAAAATGTAAGTTTATGAAATATGTTTGAAGACTCTACAGATCGCTCTGCTTGTCTGAATAGTTTTAATATCACTGGTATACGAAGACAGCTGCCATGAAATGACTTCCTTAATAAAAAAGAAATATCTTTAAAAAAGATAAACGGCGTAGATTGTATATGAAATGATGCAGTTTGTAGCTGGTATTATTCACTTCATCTTGATTTACGGATAAATTAAATAATTTCATTGTGAATCCTTCACAATGACTTTTTATTAAAATTACTTAGATTTGAATGTAAAATTACATCCCACACAAAAGAACAGATAAATAGATTTTAATTTTGTTTATAAATGTGAATCTAATAATTATTTAAAACGGATTTTAAAGGTCTTTGCTTTATTAATACCTTAAACATAAAAAACAAGTTAGTAGAGGGTGTATTAACTACCAAGATAATAAGAAATTCAGTAGATATCTTAAGACTTATTGTGAGCAATAAACATTAATAAAGAGTTATAAGTGTTTTCTTCAAAACTTGAAGAGAATTTCCTAGGAATATGAAACAATTCTAGAATATGCCACACCTTTCTACTCTGTGAAAGCTGTATGCTTTAATTGCAATCTGATATAAATCATCTACTGAAAATCGTTACGCTAACATGTTCTTAGATATGACTTGAGTAACCCCATCATAAAAAGGAAACTCATGATATTTTTAGGTCAAAATCATGATGTTTTTGCTAGGTCTAGCAGTGATATTGGCTGTACAAATGTCTACCAACATCACATTGAAACTGGCAATAACCCCCCTTACCGACAACGCCCTTACCGTCAAACACCAGCAGGTCGCGAACTCATTGACCAACATGTCAAGCAAATGCTTGCTGATGGCATCATTGTTGAAAGCAATTCTACATGGAGTGCCCCTGTAGTAATGGTCAAAAAGCGCAATTGCTTTAATAGCGGACTCGAAGTTTTTTCGCGAACATATTACACGTTGTTGCCAGATTTAAGACAAGTAAGCACACTGTAAAATCCTCAGTCGCGATAAAGAATGAGTTTTATATAAGAAACGTATTGTAAAAGGCCTTGGTTGTGTTTATTCTTAAAACATAATGTATCAGATGATATATCAATTGCTGAAAGAATAAAATATATTTAGTGAAGACTTCAAGACTTACATAGCGAACTCATTGTTTATATCGCGTAGCATATTATATACAGCTGCCCGATTTAAGAGACGGGTAAACATTTTAATTACTGAAAGAGCTGGGATAAATTTCCATTAACTAAAAACTCACAAATATTAAAATAATTCAAGCTCGCAGAATTTATTACTTAAATTTTAAGCTTTACAGTGAAAGTGTAACATCGTTTTCTTTAAGCCATTTCCACTTACTTTCACTTTCATTTTGTATAGGTTGATATAAAAGAGTGACTGTATTGCTGTTGACAAATAATACTAGCCAATGACGAGTACTGTAGTGTGCCTCATTTCAACATCTTTCAACACAAGAGAATAGCAAAGATCTAAACGTCACAGCAATAATCGTTTCGAACAGTGTAAACTATTTGTTTAAAAACCCCTGCTAGATGCCTCTCTGGTGGAAATAGCTACCAATCGAAATAGTTTATTTAATTTTCCCGCTGCATAATAATATAATACGAGTATTATTTACAACACTTCAATGGTTAATAAATTATGTCAAAAGTGAGCTTAGACAGCTACGCCGAAAAAAAAGTTATTTCATAATATTGTGTACATATAAAATGTCAAACCTGTTGCCAATTTCTTTGATTTCTAGGTAATCATGTCCACAGTCGTGAGACGTTTCGATGGACATGGACTGGAAGATCAACGCCCAGTAGCCGGCTGGTTTCTCCAGCAGCCATGTCTCGGTGGCGTTCTTCCTGTACTTCTCTTTCAAGATGTCCTTCTTAGGCCTCAGAAAATCTCCATCATGTGCTATCTTTACTTCTGAGGATTTACAAGCTGGAAAAAAAATATCGTTTATGTCTTGACTCGAGTTGCTCTGTGCCCAATGTTATAAAGCTGAGATTGCAAACCAGTCTCAAATCTCAAGCATCTGATTGGCTGAAATGGCGACTGGTCGCCATTTCAGCCAATCAGATGCTTGAGATTTGAGACTGGTTTCCATGCTCAGTTTTATAACCTTGGAGCCTGGTCTCGGTAAGGTAAATGAGTATCCCTTTACTTTACAATTCTACAAGTTTCTAGTGTTCTATATGTTTGTGTACTTTTGTACGCAACATTGTCGAGTGGATGGGTTGGAGTTATTTCACCAAGACAACTTGTACTTGTTTGTTCATATGAGAACCTGTTAGGCAAGTGTGAGGTTGATGCACCTTAGATTCTGGTTTTAACTCCCCAGTGGCAAATTATTTTGCCACTGACCGTTCAAATGTGGTTACTCAAATGGTTAACTTTGTTAATTGTTTATGGTGTCTAATTTGAAACTAACTCTCTTATAAACTCATGTTCTCTTTTCCTCTCTACGTTTTGGCAGCGTGGGGAGGCTGTTTTTCTAGTTGTGGCAATTCCTTTAGTATATAATTATTTAATGTTTTTATTTATATCTTACAATTTCGTACTTATTGTTTCCGAATAAAACATATCTTTTGTCGTGCTGGGTTGAAATTAGATTGTTCATCTCTCATTATTTTTAATTAGAATTATAATTTTCTAATTTGATGGGGAAAACGCAGATTTGTCGATCGCTGATTGTTTTTTTATTTGAATGAGAGTTGTGTATCACCTTTAAATGGGCGACTGTACATTCTTCTTGACATTTTGTTGTAAGTAGATCATAACTTGTCCAGACATAGAATGTTTTCTGAATATGTGTCTACCCGGAAATTGTTAAATGTCGTCTCTTAATTCATAATTGACGCTAGCTTCTAAGTCATTAAGAGAAGTTGTGTTAAAGATATTTGATCTCCGCACCCATTGCAAATTAACATAATATCCGTTATAATGTTTGTTAATTGTTTTCATGTAGTGAGAGCAATTGCTGCCCTTTTCAGCACGCCTCTTTTAAGTACCACCGACGGAAACAACTGCACATTCGGTAAGCCTTATTATGTTTTTTTTTAAATAAAAGCACATACAAATATAACCCTATATACATCAACTAAGCAAGTGTCATTGTAGCCCCAATACTAAACCTAACTACATATTCTATTTTCTTTCAAATGTTTCTTTCTGGTACAAGGCATACACATAAAACTAATGAAATGTATGCCGGACCGTGCAAAAATGTTTAATTTAAAATTGTAAAAAAAAAATCTTGGTCAAGCGTAAAGTTAAAAAAAATGTGAAATTTTAATATGTGAAATCGCCTCGTCACAGCTTAGTTGTAAATAAATTACACATGTGATTTAAGATATTGACAGAGCTTGTTTGGGGAATTTTCTTTTTTAAATCTAAATATTGACCACCTTGTTTTGAGCAAATACACGGAAAAATGTCGATAAAAAGGTCGAGTTTGTACTTGAAGAAGCGATTGTTTCAAGTGCCTCATCACCAAGCTGTATGAGTCAGTGCAAACTTCCTTGTCGACAAATGACAACTTTTTTTTAAATCGAACAACAAAACAAAGAAAAAAATGATGCCCTCAAATAATATCTTTGTTGTAATCGTCATCATCATAATCAGCAGAAGCAGTAATATCATCTTCATCATCATCACTAACAACAACCTTATACATGTCATCATCATAATCGCGTCCAAATAGTTACCAACTTCATTGGCAGCACTGTTAGACCGTATATGTCACAAAACGTATATGTCACACGTGTGATATATTCGGTCGAATAAGTGACAACGTGTGATATACCCGGCCGATTACGTTACATTAAAGAACATTAACCTGGTGCTGGAATTGTTAATATCGAGCTCTAGCGACACGGGCGTTAAGCTCGTCTTAAGGTCGCAGGAATGCCCATTCACTAAGCTAAAAAAACGATGTCCTTCCGTTTGCGCTGGTTACTGGTTGTGCAAAGCATAAGGGCATGTAAACACGGGAAAAAACCTGACCAGTAAAAACTTACGGCAAAGTATTGTTTTGACAAATTTTGTTATTGACTTTATTTTTATAAATCGCTAATTGCAAAATATCTTTAAAAATTAAAACTTATTATTCGGTAGCATTGTTATCGGACTAGCATTTTGGAAAGCAAAGAAAACCAAATCGTCAGTTTAGAGAGTAGGTTGTCGTTCGTTGTAACCAATAGCAATACTAGCAATCGGCCATTTTTAGAAATTAGACTGAAGAAATCAAGTTAAAAACTACTGAATGGTAGCTTGTCAGTGGATTATTAGGCCTTTAAATTAAAAGGAGCATAGGGCCCAGTGACGGAACAATCAGATGCAAGGAGTTTTCTTGAAAACAAGATGTAAGGCTGGTGAGAGCCAACTTTTATGTGAAGTTGCATTGTGAAATGGATCTCGCAATGTTCAGTCACTCACAGTCACATTGTGAGACACACTGAGCTTAGCGTAGACCAGCGCCACAATTCAGTTTTGTATAAGAGTCTGTTCTCACATGGGTAAAAAGGCATGTCTGTAGAGTAAAAGGGTAAATTTCTCTTTTATTTAAAATCTCATATTACTGTGTATTAAAATTAAAAAGGTAATACTCAGTAGTTACTTTGAGAAAATTATTGTCTATAAAATTTATAAAACCTGAAATTTCATACATTTAGGACAATCTGTCATGTTTTTGGCCAAAAAATTAAAAAAAAAATGTTTCTGGAGGTACCATGTCCGATAGGCCACAATTCAGACAGTACTTGTAAGTCTATTGTATATGGCAATCACTGTAAAGAGTTAGTTTTGTTTTTAGATTTACACAAGCTTTAAAAAATATCATTGTTTAATTGATATCTAAAATTGACTGTAACATAAATTAATTTACTTTTTGATGACAGTCCAATTTTTAAAGCAAAAATGACAATCAGTGAAGCTTTTATGATAGGTGCGCAGACTTGCCCCACACCACTGGCTGATCTGAATGTACACAGTTTTTCCATGCCATAAAGGTGTTTACAGGAGGAAAGGGTTAATCTCCAATATATTATCATCAGTTGGGACCAAAAAGTTTGACCAGAAAGCAGAATACATGTGTACCAAGAAGAGCATCAAATATCAAGTTAGTGCTCATTTTGGAAATTAAAAGTGTTCTATTATTACCATATTTTCTGTCATGTGCACATTTCAACATGATTTCATAATCAAAATATGTATGTGAGGTACATGTATAATCAAATACACTATTTACAAGGTGTCTGTTTTGTTTTTATTTTTGCAAATTTTGTTAAATATTCATGGTGTCACTAAATTTGCTCAGCATCAAAAAGTTGTGTTTTAGAAAATAAAAAAAATCAAAGCTTTCATAATCATTTAAATTGTTGAAAAAAAATAGATTGCTGTGAAGAGGAAGAAAAACATTTCTTGCCATGTCAGTGGGGTTTTGACCTCTTTCAATACATGTAAAAATCTGAATATACCTGTACTTTGATCTGCTTAAGCTGGACTTTTACACAGAAAACTGGAAGTTGCACTCATAATAAAAACAATGATTTTTTTCTTTTGTATGTTTATGTTTTAGCAATTGTAACAGTAGAGAAGTTTACATTTTTTAATATATGGTACTTTTTAAAGAGAAATTTACCTATTTTAAAGTAGTTTTGCCTAAATTTCTGCAATGAAAAATACAAAATCAAGAAAATACCAACTGGAATGAGCTTCAGAATTTGAAATTCACATTTTCCAGTATATAATTATATTACATTTATACGCCTTTCCAATAATTCGGTGAATTTTTCGGTTACCTCCCCTATTCAGTCACGTGACTACTATACAGGAAAAATTATTGCTCGCTGTATTAGTGTAATAGGGAACATGTACCTACAACTTTCGTTTTTCATCATGAAATTTCTTTTTTAAAATATATTTTCTCGTACACATGTATATCTATGAATTAGTAATAATACATCAGCGTAATGATTTTTTTTATCAAGAATAGTTTATAAAACAACAAATCTAATTTGACTAAAAGTGTAAAGTCATTATTCCTCGCGCCAAGGTTTACTTTAAACGACTTTAACTAACAGCCTGTGTTCTATCCACGGATAAATTGAGTGTCGTTTCCGGCTTAGCGTGTCTTATCAACTACTGACATGCCGGCTGCGATTGATTTTGAAAGCGGCATGTCATAAAAATGCCAAATTGTCGCGCACAAGGGGTCCCCTGTCAATTACTAAGAAGAAGATATCACTGACCAATAGAGATCGGTTTACTTTTTTATTTACCTCCACCTCCCAATTAATAAGTATATCGAAATCCTTAATTACTGAATCGGGTAGCAAAAGTATTTGATATAGCAGTTATATGAATTATTAATCCTTAATACGACAAGTAGAACCATAAGACATCAATTAGAAACTCATCTTAGCAGAACATTTTATAAATATTCAATCAAGCGATTGAGCGTTTACGCCAAAATGACAGAATTTCAAACCTTAGCAGTCTTAATGTTAATATAAATGTTCCCATCATTATTTGAAGCCGGCATCTCCATCTTTATTAGAAGCCAGCATCAGAATCCTTGAATTTTATTCTATGAATGATACTCTTACGTAAACGAACAATCAGATAACCGTATTGATCCTTCTTAATTTCAAGAGAGAATCAATCGTACCGTATTTTTGCTTGTGAAGTATACGTGACGTTTTCAAAAATTCAAAATTATTTGTTCGTTGAACATTAACGGTACGATGAATTCAAGTAATAGATGAGTACAAGTATAACGTACAGATACTGTAACCGAATGTTGACATGTCACGATTTCCGGAGTATAGTACATTACCAGTCTTAGCAATTTGCGAATTTCATACCAGTTAAATATAATTTTAAGTATAAAATACATAAAGATGAAAATGCTGTATAGAAATTCGTAACATTAATACTCACGTTTATCCGAATCGCGTTTCATACTGCCCACTATCAACAAGAATGGTACATGTTCTTACAATATTAAAAATGAAAATATCTAACAAATAGTGAAAATAAAAATGTCTGACTAGAATAACAGACCAGTAACTTATTTTCGACCGGCGGCGACGATTACACACCTGAAATTTAATGGATTATTTTAGGCCTTATGTGCTTAAGCCATAGTCCGATAGTTCAGCTTTCCTGTGAAGCCTCGTTTTGGGTTGATATCTGGTCACGGGAAGTAACTCGTACAGGACTGCGAAACCGTTTATTGGAAAGGCGTTATACTTACCAGAGAGAGATCCAAAAGTGGTTATGAATAATGGCATTTTTTATTGCTATTTTTTTTTGCAAACATTAATCTCTTTACATTGTTATTATACATTTTAAAAAATGGACCAACAACAGTTTTAATTCATGATTTGATTGGCAACCGCAATTCATTTATGTAATGAAAATAGATATAAAGAAGCATTTTGTAACAAATCAGTTACTAAGACCTGTAAAGGAGTGTTACATATGGATAATCAGACTACATGACATTGTACATGTTTATGTTTAATTGATTGAGGTTATTTCATCTATTTTGGCCCAATAGCTGAACTATTTTTCAACTTAAATAAGTAATTCTATCATGCACATTCAAGTAACTTGGCTCAAGTATGTACCTTATTGTCACCAAATATGTACCATATTGTCACAATATTTTTCACACAGCATCTATAGCTTCAAATTACTGTTGTTAATAACTGAAAATTCCTATGTCATTGTCATTCCTGGAGATATTTTCAAATGACTTTGCACAAATATGCCCCAAAATCTAGGTGATGTATCTCACTACATATTGAAGTCTCAATGTGGTGGTAATGTGATGTACATGTATATTAAAACAGTACTTTTTAGGTCTAGATTATAACTTTATTCATATACATGCATATATATTTTTTGAATAGCATGGGACAATTTTGTGCAATTGCAAGTTACAAATGCAAGTGTAATCAAGGTAACATTTTAAAAAATAAAATTTATTTTTCAGACAATAATATATTAATTTTCATGCACATGTGACAATGTGACATAATATTTAGAAATTACGTGTATCAATGAAGAATTTATCAATATTCCATATTGCATTAATTGAGGTAATGGAAAACATTTGGGTTGTAAATTTAAGCAAGAAGCCTTAATTTTTGTGTTTACACATTAAAAACCCAAATGTTTAGTAAAAGTCTGATTGCCAGTTGTCCAGCTGAATTAAGTTGATGTAGACTTAAATTCTTTCCAAAAATCACATAATGTTATCGTGCATGAGTAGGCTAACAAATGTTAGAAACAAATTATTTTTTAATATAAATCATTATCCGAGATTATTAAAGCTAGAGCTCGATAAGAGGCAGTGCCTTAGTTCATATTAGAATATACGTCTAATGGTGTGATGCTCTTTAAAATACTAAGTTATGGCCTTATCTTGTTTATTAAATATCAAAAAAGAGATTTTACGTGCTGTGGTGTGATGTTCTTTTAAACAACTGTTAAAGTTATGTCAGTTTCGTGTTTATTAAAGTTATAAAAAGATCCTCATGTTGTAAATTGACATAAAAACTTGATGTCAGTTTCTCGTCTATTGATACTATTTGTGATAAAGTTCTTGTGGCCCCTTACTGTACTCGTACATTGCATATATGCAAGTCGAAAACGTTGCAACAAAAAATCACTCGTGGTGATGATGTTGATGGTGATGTTTCGTTGACGTTAATAAAGGCAAGCTGTTGTTGTTGCTGCTGCTGCTGCTGCTGCGGACATAGATAATGGCAACGATCAGTTTAGAATTGGTTAATTGAATGAAATGTGTGATATATACGGTCAGACATTTATCGCTAATTTGCACAAACATATATGTCACATGAAGACAGATGTGATTAATACGGCCGAATATGTCACACACGTGTGACATATACGTTTTGCGACATATACGGTCTAACACAGCACTATCAAAACTATCATCGTCATTACTGTTGTCACGGTTGTCATCGTCGTTGTTTCGTTTTTTTTAATAATTTTGTTTTCACAGTTCTGCGTGTTTCGGCAAATGTCAATAATGTGTGTTTTCAGAAGCGAAAGTGAAATAATCGTAGATAATATTTTATGGTTTCCATGCAGTATGAATAATCAAGTATTTAACCTGGTATACTATTTCCCAAGGAAAAAGCTTTTACATAAAGTGTCATTCCAAACAGATAAAACGTGCGTTCGACACATTTTCTTAAACAATATTTTTAAACTTACATTCGTTCAGGTAAAATAAAATCCAAACAAACCACAACAACTTGTTAATTCGTTTCATTTTCTTGATAATTATTGAGAAACACCGTAAATTCCATATAAGCTGTACTGTATAGAGTTACAGTAATACATTTACATACTTATTTCTCTGCCAACTTCCTTAATGGTGTCACGTGCTATTTTTAACGAAAGAAATATCAAAGTTCAAAACATTTACAAACGTTATAATGAGTATTCACATATGTAAGTAGAACATAATTATTATAAAGGTCATTTTCTATATAATTACTTTAGAGCTAGTAGAAATTTAGCAGAAAACCATAAAAGTGTTAACATGTTTTGCTTGAATTTTCATCGCTTTTCTATGTTTGACAAAATATGTAGGTGTATACCATTACAATATACGTCTGTCATTCTGTAATATATTTATTTGGCTTTTTAACAGGAACTGACGGAGAGAATAAAGCCAATAAGGACACGCATGTACATAAGTTAAAAATAATAAAATAAATTATAACCTAAACATAAGTTTCGTATAAGGCAACAAAGTCGATTCGCTTCTGTGAAGATGCATCTAAATTGTTTGTTCATGTGTGTTTTCACATGCTGAGCAAAACACTATTATAGAATGTTATTTCGTGAACGTGTATTTATATGTTCTTGTATGTTATACGGTTATAGTTCATGTGTAAAAATGTTATTTTGCAGGTGGCTGATCGTTTTATTACTCCGTCGGTTTGATTTTTAGATTGCGGAAACTGGCTTAAAAATGGTAAGAGCACATAACTTTTAGCAGATGCTCTTAAACTGGAAAAAAAACGCTTTACCTGAGGTCAGAAACTGGTTCACAATGGAGCAGTCCCTGAAAGTCTTCCAAACTGTCATTATTTGTTATTATTTAACATCCAATTTACTATCAACATTAACCTTTTAAAAGCAAATTAAATCGTCTGATGACAAAAAAGCATTATTTACGATTCGCATAATAGTTTAAATAATGGCTGGTTGCTTTGGACCAGGTAGTAGTAAACAAATGGGCCGCTCGGGACGCTCTCACCGGAAGTGTTTTGATAATAGTTGCAAAATCAGTCGGATTCAAATCAGTTAATCAAACATTCATTAAATAAAAAGTTTTAATAAATCTTCTGTGAAGTAACTAAAATTACAGTAACAAACAAAGGTTTGGTTATTAAGGGTTGAATCCTTCATCAATATATATTTCTGCTTCCATTAAAATTGGTCGTTTACTGTTCATAGCAACTCCGTTTAAATCGATTCTAAAATAATGTTAACCATATTGGCAGCAAATTAGATATCTGGAATTTTGTTAAACAATATATACTGGATATGATTTTGATCAGTATGACTTAGCCTATCAAAATTGTCATCCCAATACAAATATGCTTTTCCCCGTCTGCAATTGAAATCAAAATTAAACAAAGAACACAGTTGTAAATGAAAGTAATTGATAAAAAGAAAGAAGGCACTCTGATTTTTTTTAATGTATCTTTGTCCCTGTAATGAATGTAACAGGCTGACAAACAGGGATGGTGTTGTCTTGTGTCGGGGCTGTCGTCAGGCCACAGTTGAACTTCAACCTGAAACTAAATTGTTGCTTTTAATTTTGTAACTATTTTTCCTTTTATACAAAACTTGAAAATATTATCTCATTCTGAATAAACATGTTAGTTTATAACAAAAAGAATGAATAAATATAAACCTTTTCCTGAGATATGTTCCTTTGAGTGTATTTATATTATTGACAACCAATTTGGAAAAAAAAATATCTGCAATATTAAGGGGCATCACTGAAATAATAGCTTTCTTATGAAGATAATATATTCAAAGGTGTGTGAAATTGGCAGTGAAATATGAATTGGAAGTTGGATGTTTAAAATCCGTATGGATTCGAACCCATTGCCAACAATAAGTTGGATATTCTCCATTCACAAATAGCAAATTCCCTTTTGAATCCACCGCCAATGGTATGAGAGTCTGCAATAATGCGATAGCTTAGCCGTTACACAGAAGATGTTTCAGCAGTAACTGTTTTAGCCGATTTCGGTAAATCCTGTTTACAAATGCTATATTTGTGACTTTTGGTTTAACATGTACCATCGTCTCGGTCTTTGGTTAAAACCTTATTCACTCTATCCCGGTATAAAGCCCTGTGTGTCCAGGTTTGGACACTGGAGCCAACCGGAAGCACAACACTAGCGACGCAGGAGTTATTGAATACTAAAAACCAACAACAGAGGTTGGAGGTAAATGTTTATCTGATATCAACTTTTGCTTTTAGAGATTCCGTAGTTCTGATGTAAACAGTAATTTGTTATGATTCACTGCATGCCATACGATTTGTGGACGCGATATAATGTAACCAAAGGCTATGCAATTAACTTGCATAATTATCATTTATTATTTGCATTTTTCGCCATGTAGGAAGACATGAAAGCAGTTCGAATTATGCATGTATGAATGATTATACAGAATATCCGCCTAACACAGTTATAAGTGTTGTGTTAACAACTTAATAAAAAAGAGGCTTGGTGTTGAGTAGCACATGTAACATGTGTAATGAAGATTTTCCACATATAAAAAGGAAACTTGATTTATAAAATACTCTAAACTGTATTGTTAATCATATGCTATTTTTCCTGAATTCCCAGAAATTCTACAAGTGTTGACAGAGTGTCGGATGAAAAAAAAACAACAACAAAAGGTCAATACCTTTCTTCTGAAAATCAATTCTGAGATAATTAATGTGGCTAAATAACGTTGGGAATATTCAAATTTTCGGTGCAAGCCTTAAGTGTTTGTCATAATGCAAATTTAAAACCATGACTTTTTAATTATAGTTATGTTATAATGAGGACAAAATGTTAACATTTGTCAATTAGCTTACAAATATTTTTTGTAAGCTAATTGACAAAGTTTTACATTTTTGTCCTAATCGTAACATAATTATTTTCAAAAACTCATGGCAAAATTGTGACATGTTCTACAAAGACAAAGGATGCAATAACTTTCTCTAATTTATGGAAAACAGTTATTTTTAGACTCATTCTTCATAAATACTAACAACGTCTGTTAACGATTCTGTCGGAAGAGCAACGATGTACTGAGCGCTCTCGCAGCTGTAGCAATAAGGTCTGTAGGAAACGTAACAGCTTTTGTATGTGATCTTGCAGAAGTTGAATAATGTCTGTTAGAGATCTTGAAGAAATAGCAACAACCACTGTAGGAGTAGTATTAACGTCTGTAAATGAAACTACAGGCACCAATAATAATAATTATATCAGCAAGTAGAATCGATCCTGCAAGAAAATAAAATGGTACGAAAAAAGAAACACTATCTGTTTAAGTGATTCTGAAGAATAGATACAACGTACGTACGTAACCGAATTTGCAGATGTAGAAACAACGTTAACGTTAACGATCTAAGACTTGCAGGAATAGCAAGAATGTCTGTAAGCGATCCTATAGGAAAAGTAACAGCAACTGATAGTGATTCTGCAAGAAAAGTAACAAGTAACTAGGTATAGCAACAACGTTCGTAAGCGATTCTGTCGGTGGTATTCTGTTGACTGTACTATCTTGCACGAATAGTTTGCGATACTGTATGCATAGTACCAACGTCTGCTAGAGAAATAGCAACAATATACTGAGTGCTCTTGCAGCTATAGTAACAAAGTCTGTAGGAATAGTAGCAACATCTTTATGCGATCCTATAGAGACAGCAAAATTTCTGTGAATAGTCACAATGTTTGCGATCTTGCAGTAATAGTAGCAACTCCTGTAAGCAATCGGGCGGGTGTAGAAAGAAAGAATGTGATGGAAACATTCTTACAGAAACAGTAACAACGTTTGTAAGCAATCCTGACGTCTGTAAGCCATACTGCAAGAAAGAAACAATTTCTACAAAAGATCATATAGGAATGGTAGCAAAGTATGTTAACGATCCTAAACGAATAGCAACAACGTCTGGTTTGTAAGCTATTTCAGTAAAAAATGCATATCAACAAGCGATTCTACAGATGCAGGAACAGCAATAACGTATGTAAGCGATCACTTAAGAATAGTAACAACGTATTAAGCAATCTTGCCGGAACAGTAACAATTCGCTTAAATGCAAAAAAGTGAATTATGCATATCAGGAATCGCCACACTCACAAAACAAAGCCTCCCCACGCAGCGAAAAAGAAGAGAGGAAGAGAGAGCATGTTTGTTATAAGTATGTCAATTCAAATAAGACGCCACAAACAATTAACGAAAAAGAGAATCTTTCGGGTTACCACCTTGGAAATGTCAGTGGCAAAACAAATTGCCACTGGGGGTGGGGGTGGGGGGGTTAAACCAGGTTCTAGGGTGCACCACCCTCACCAAAAGGTTCTCATATCACAAAACAAGTACAAGTTGTCTTGGTAAAATAACTCTGCCACGGATAGCTATTCTTTAATAAAGGTTCAAATCGGGAATCAGCCCAGCACACTCATGACCACAGCTCACAGAAAAATGTTGTACATTTATCAGTGAATTTTGCAGTGGTTAAATTTTCGCGTAGTTTGGGCTGTGCCAGCATATGGAAGGTGCGGGAAATCAAGCCCTAGCTTAATAAAACCATAATTCAAGTTCGCGAATTTCTTCTCGCGCAAAAAATGTCATTTACGGATTATGCGCAAAATGTGTTCCCCGCGGAACTAAATTGAGCACGTTAACCGAGTACGCATCCGCGAAATCCTCAGCAAAATGATGCGAATGTTACGATGATAAACGTTATCATCAGTTGACTGATTTATTTTGACTACAATATGACTTATTTGCACGAGGAAACATTTTGGGCGAAACAAATCACAGATGGTTCTATTGAAATATCATTTAATTTCGCGCGTTTTCCGCGTATTTCCCACTTGGCTTAGAGCGTATAATCAAAACCCTACAGCAAAATGTTATTGTGCCTATCCATATGATGACAATAATTGTTGTCCTTGTTTTTTAAAGGAATGCGAGTCACGTGATGCTCTCTGATCCTTGTCGTCGTTGAGAATTGTCATAGTTCATATTTACATGTTCCTTTGCTTAAGGACTTTTCAATCATAATGTGGCGTACCAGGTAAAGCCACGGACATATTCCTTTGGCTAAACAGTTTTGGCAATAGATAAAAGGATGGCGATTGTGTTATGTTTGTGTTTCAAAGTTAAGCTAGCGCTCTGGCTGCAGATTCACGAAACAATAAAATATAAACAACGTCAAACTCGTGTTGGGATTTTTCTGTTGCTACTGCTAGCTAGGATATTTTGACACAACAATATCAAAGAAGACTATTTAATGGCCGTTTGCACTTTCATCGATAAAAAAGAAAATTATCAAAAGCTACGTAGTTGCAAAATGCAGTTCAATAAAACGTGGCGCAAAAATGTCCTTTTAAGGTAGGAACAGTACTGAAAAATAACTAAACGGTAATAACAACAATAAATACTGACAACAATATGTTGTGTCCTTTTCAAAGAACTTTCAATTATGAACTTTCACATATTCAAGGTATTACAAATAATGTCACATTGTATACATTTGTCAGACAAAAAGACAAAACATTTTTGTCAGTATCATATTACTCCTGTAAGCGTTGAAAATGATGATTTCTGTTGTTTATTTTTTATGTTTGAATTAAAATAGAATTTTAGGGACATTTCAGATCTAGCTATTTTACTGTTCTAACATTTCTTAACGTGTGTAGGATAATGATACATAAATAACATTTATTTGTGAAAAGTTCTATTGAACGGCAATTTTCAAATAGAATGATTTTGATAATTTTCTTTTTATCGATGAAAGTGTAATGACGATCGTAGCGGCCCTTAATGTTGGTGCAGGTAGTTTAAACGTACTAATCAGAAAGCACGCGTCCGAATTCTGACAAGAAATTCGTTCACCGATATGAATAATTGCTGATATTATACTAAAATATGAGACCTTGATTAAAGATCTAATTACTTGATAAACCAGATTTTGTCGCTGATAATTTCTACTACTAGCATATAGGTCACAACAAAAATGTGAAAATTGTCTGCTTTCATTCAAGTGTAAGGCTCTTTATTGTTATATTTGAATTCAATCTAATAAGAAAAGATACATATTTCAGTTCAGCGTGTGTTGCAGAAACTAATTTGTTATGAGAAGAGTTCGAGCGCTAAAGGGTATGCATTACTTTGGTCCTAGCCAAAGCTGCCTTCATCGGACATTGCACCTATGTTGAAAAATACCAGCTTAGTGCTAAGTACACACCCACTAACGTTTTCGTTAATGCGATTTTGTGATTTTAAGTATATTAAACAAGATCTCTATTCAGATGATCTATAATGCCGGTTGACTTGATTTTTGCTGCATTGTAACGCCGCATAGAAGCATCTCCGCATTAACAATTTTGTTTTCGTTTATGCGGTGATTTTCAACGCATAAACAGGGCGACCGCGTTTATGGGCGACGCTCAACGCATAAACCAAAAATTTCTTATATGGGGCGCAACTGTGCTTTTTGCCACATAAAGAGGATTAAATTAACCATTTATTATTAAGCTTAAAACAGAGTTCTAATAGTTGAAGAAAACGAGGGTGATGACGTTTGTGATGTTGATGTCCGTCTGTTTCGAAATTTTATAAAATGGGAATCTCCAGAGTTGTGTTCTATTCATTGGTATAGGAAGCTGTTACCTGTTTTAGTTTTTTTTTATTGTTCCAGCTATAACGACAAAGTTATGACCCTTGATTAAGTCAAAATTGAGATGACTTTTACAACCTTGCTTATTCTACATAATGGTAACCACTGCCCCAACTCCGGCGTGTCAGGGTCTTTCCTAGGGATTGTTTTAAATGCCCCTGTATTACCCAGGTTTGGGGCAACGGATAGAAATCACATGTGCATTACTTGGGTCTTATTGCAACGGACGTAAAAACAAGTTTGAAACAAAAGTCATTTTACCTTATTAGTTTATTTACCGATTCCTTGTTTTTTTCTGTTGCAATCCTTACATATTCTATACTGCACCTCCAGTCCCGAGCTCGCATCTCTAGTCCTAATCAATTTTAACAAAGTATCCTTGCCAAATCGATTTCACACCGGGAAGTAAGCTTCGCGTGGGTTTTTTTTACTAATGTGAATCGACTGATGCATTTGATGTTGAGAAAAATGTCAGAAAAAAAAGGATTTTCTTTTGGTCAACCTATCAAACCTCACTTTAAGCTTCAAATGACTTACTCAGCACACCTAAAGTTCATTCTTACTAGATTCGAACTATAGTTTTACTTTTTTTGGCAACGTTTGTCTACATCGTAAAATTAATGCTTTAAAGACATCGCCTACCATTTTATTGTTGAATTTGTGAATGCATCTCGCTCACCGGAATACGCGCACCTCATTTCATCGGTAGCACCGTCGGGACTGCAGGTGAGCCTTTAGTAGTCTCTCTCATGTAGATTGGTTTGGCTATCTGATTCCACACAATTATCAGCATGCGTAGTGTTCGTTTTAATAACCAGTGCAATGAATAAAAAACCTTAAATATATTTTGAAAAGATATACGGCTTAGATCACTGTATGAAAAAAGGGGCAATAAAGCAGATGCAGTTAGGTAACTACGTCATTAAGCTTGTTTTATTCTGGGTTTATAAATCAGTATAATTGTATGTTTTTAATTTAAGATAATAAATAATTTTAACAAAAAGTAATTGTCAAAAGTCCTCTGTGCGAATAAATTTGTTGTTTTCGATTTTCTAACATAATGTTTTTGAATGTCCGTGTAAATTGAACGAAACACTTGTGGGAATTCGGTGAACAGTCGTCAAAGATCATAAAGTTGAGATTTGAGACTGGTGTCCTGATTTAACTTTATGATCTTGGGCCCTGCTCTTGCTTCCTTGACATGGATACTGACCTACCGTCCGTCTATATAGTTAAACCACTGAACATGAGATAATAACATAGTGCAAACTTCATACTGACTATAGATCAAAGTTTAAGTTTACAATAACATACACACAATATATACGAGTTAGTATCACATCGTAGTGTGTTTCTGAAAACAATGATTTGTGTTAACGTGTGTTTTAATAATTTCATCTAGTTTTGAGTGTAAAAGATAAATTTGACCTCAATGGGTCCGCCAAAGGGGAAAGTGAGAAAGATTTTGGCTATCTATGCGGATAACATATGTGCGATTCTCACAAAGTCTTCAACATACCGGAAGTACTTTCTGAAGATGGTGCGTGTGGCGTTCTGGGCAGTTCTTGTGAGTCTGACGGCTTATTTTCTAAGTTATTACTTGGATACGCCAGTGCCCGATGAAATTCCGGAGAAACTAGCAGTTAAATTAATAGATGCCTCTATGAGGACTTACAAACATTTGGTAAGTTAATTTAAAATCTGAGACGTTCTGTCATTGAGATATAGAAGAATCCAGTTGAGAAACAGTTTTACACAAGTAGATGTACGCACAATTATTTGAAACGATCCTTTGCTAAGTATTTAATTACAGGAAGATTTGAAAAAAAAACAGATGATCTATTTCGACTTTATTTAAAATCTTTAAAGTTTATCAGTTTTTTACTGTACATCTAAATCTAAACTTTAAATGATATTAAGGTATTTTAGGAATGCTATAATGCTAGTGAAAATATTCCGTCTCATTTAGCGATGCATTGTAAAACCGAACTTTTTTAGTTTAGCACAGTAATCATGTCAAAAAAGCCCATATCAGCAAGGTACTTGAAATGTAACAAATATGTTTTCGAATCTTAATGGTCAGTTGTTAATATTAAACTCGATCCTTGCTTCGATTATCTGGGTTGCAGCATACTCGGAGAAAACTTGATATGATAAGCATGTTATGCACGTTATATAATTATTTAAAAAACTAACATCATAATCCCGTCTTACATTTATGAAATAACTAGGCCTTTATATTCAACAAAACATTTTGTTACAGATGGACAATCTTGTGAAAATTGGGCTCACTAGTTACTTCTCATGGTTTGACCGAAAGCTGTCGGACTGGTCTATGCTGATACAAATGACCGGTCAGCCTTGGGGAATGTCCTTAAACGCAGACCAAACTTTGCGTGTAAGATTTATTGTTTAGTCGTTGTTCATTTTACTTCTTTTCCATACCTAGTTATTGCTTTTATTTTATACGTATATGTATATATGTTAACATTCATGATGTCCGGTTTATGAGCGAATCTCTTGTACCTATTATCATCAAACTTGGTATGGAGACTAGTCATGGTCAGCAATTTTAAAGGTCAAAGATCGATGATTGGTGACCGGTTTTCCGATCAATACTTTAAGAATAGAAAGTGATATTAGTACAACAAATATCCTATGTGGAGTATCGTCATCTTCAAACGATGGTGATCCCTATTAACCATCAGTTCTACAAAAAATATCATAACGTCCAAAGAGTTGGGCATATGCCACCTAGCTTGGACCGGCTATTGGTCAATGCCATTGTATTGCACTGGTAGATATTCGGGGCCACTCAGTCTTATGAACAGTCTGCCCTTCTCCGCTACCATATGAAGCGTAAATTAGATTTAATAATGTTAGAATGACAGTATAAATAATAGTTATTATTATAAGTCTGAACCAATCGAAACGTTTGTTACAAACGTGAGTCGGTTGAATTATCAATATCGTTTCTAATGCTAGGAATCTCTGTGAAATTCTGCCTCTTGTTCATTTTTCATCGTCACGCGTTGAGTGGTCAGATAAAAAATGGGTCATTCTGTTGGTCAACGCGGTATACTAGTAGCTAACCGACAAAGAAATGCTGATTAAAACAAGACTGGGGATTATTAGATCAAATTTCAAGGCCAAGTCTGGTTTCTAATTAAGAGTCCAGAAATGAGGTGTTAACGTTACGTATGGTCAGTACATGGCCATGTGTGTTAAAGTTACATGTGGTCAATACTTGGTCATGTCTGTCATTAACTGATCGCAAAGGCCGAATTTAGAGGTCATTGTTAATGCGCCGGGAAACGACGCTCTTCCACAACTCACAGAATAATGTAAGATATGGTGATAGATTTAGTTTTCGTCATAGCCTTTTGGGTTCATGATTTTTGCAATAACTGATTCTGAGAAACATAATAGTCACCAAAAAGAGACCATGGTCAATTTTAAAGGGAAAATATGTAGTTAAGTCATGGAAGTCAATAAACAGTGACACGACGGTAAGGTCACGTTTTCTTAGGTTAAATGTTTATGCAATAGCAAGTTAAAATTACAGGGGCAGAGGGATTTTTATCAGTGAAATCCAAGTTAAGGCCATCTCCTCGTCAGCCGAGTTATGGCAGTTCCTTATGACGGACAGACGTACAGAAATAATTAATTAATGTTTTGAGGAAAAAAAACTTTCGTCACTTGACAATTAAAAACAAAAAAGTTTAAGTACGTCCTTGCAAATGAAGAAGGTTCTTGTCTGATACTGTATGATTTCAACACTATCGCCAGAAGACAAGACGGTACCACATACCATTTCAGATCAATGACACCAAAGTCGCCGGTGTGAGGGTAATTATATACGAACCGGTGTCAACATACAGATCTCACGACAGACCAGTTTTCGTCTTCCTACATGGCGGCGGCTGGAGCACTCTTTCCGTCGGTTTGTTATTTATACGAAAGTGTTTTTCAATAATGTTTAAATAGAGTGTGGTTCAAAACTCTGAAACAAAACCTGCTCTACTTAAGTACGAAAATATCCCTTGCCATTTACTTTCATTAACAATACCATTAAACAGTGTTATTTCATAAAATGATATACTTTTATAAGCTGCCGCCCAACGGGAAGTTGACAAAGGCAGTACAAGAAAGACTAGTAAATGGCGTTTTAATTAAAATAGTTAATGGTGCGGTTAGAGAGCCGATACGACCATGACGTTGGCTCCTTCCTATCCAGATGCTCGCTTTCGTTGGCTACTAGCTTCACCATTACATTCGCTATTTAAGACAGATGACTGCATACAACAGATGACTTAAACTGTATTTTAAATTAATTTCGGAATTACCGGATAACATGTTATCTATTTTCAGATAGTTATGACCCAGTGATTAGAAAGATAGCCAGGGAAAGCGGTGTGGTCTTTATATCGGTCAAGTGAGTTCAATAATGTGATTCCCATCTTGATATAAATCTTCACACCTCGCTAGCATGCTCGTGTTTGGCGATTGTTGACGTTCGGTGTCATAGTTTTAATGAAGAACAAATAAAATCAAGGTCAGAAGAAATGTTTTATATCTATGATCATATTTAGCGGACAAGAACTTTAATGAATCATAATTATAATATACCATGTGTTTGTATTTGATATCAGTCATATTTCGACTGTTAAGCTAATCCTGGTATTTTTCAGTTACCGGCAAAGTCCCCAGTATCCGTATCCCGTTCCTGTAAACGACTGCATTGCCGTTTTCAAATATGTAACGGACAACCCGAAAGAGTTCCGAATAGATCCATTGCGAGTTGCTATTGGTGGAGACAGTGCAGGAGGAAACATGGCGGCATCCATTGCGCTTCAACACCGCGAGAGAATCGCTATGCAATTTATATTGGTGCCAATTTTACAGATGTTTAATTTCAAAACCACGTCTTTCCTTGAAAACGCATACTATTTTAAAGACAGTATAAACAATCCTATGTCAGTGGTTTTCGTGACTAACTACCTCGGAATATCTCCGGCTTATTATCAGGACTTTTTGAATAATAATCACACATCACCGCAGCTAAAGAGATCTCAGAATGCATCGCTTGTGGACCAGCGACTCTGGATGAAACGAGATCTCGTGAGAAATAAACCTCTAATAGAAGACTCAAACAAAGATCTAAACTTTGGAAACGTCGAATTATCCAAAAAAATTGAATCTTTAATCACAGACCCTTTTGTCGCACCTTTGATGGCAAATAATTCTTTGTTGCAAAATTTACCGGAAGCTTATATAGTCACGTGCGGTTACGATTTTATACGTGACGACGGCGTTATGTACGCTGAGAGACTGAAATCGGCTGGTACCAAAGTTATCCATAAACACTATAGTGCCGGGTTCCATCATGCCTGGCTATTTCCACAGGGTCCGCTTAAAATCAGTGTCGGCGAGCAAATAGTCGCTGACCTAGTTGAGGCAATTCATACCAGACTTTAGACATGTTTTATTAAATTGCTGAAGACAGCAAGATAAGAGTATGAAATAGCGGCTAAACACGAAACTCGTCCGAAACCGATAGCAATAGTGGATTATATCTTTTTCAAGCACAATTCTGGGCAAAAAGGAAAGGTTAGGGTTCGAGTAGCGGACTAGTCTAGTGTTTACATGGTCAAAGATACTGTAAATGTGATCCGATATTATGCACCCAATAACCTATAGGACAAATACTGCAATAGTTCATAGCGAATAGTTGTGGCTTTTGTTTTGTTTGATCATCCGTTATACTTAGTGATCCTGGTAAAGTGCAAAGTGAGAAGTTATTATATAGTTCATAGTATGAATTGTTCGCACTTGACGCTTTTTATGAGATCCTAAAGTATACACTATAAACTCACAATCACAATTTCATCTGAACATTTATAAATATCATTGTAAATGTTGTTCATATTATTTATTTATTCTTTATCAAATATAAATTTTGTTGGGTGATCTGCTTATATTACTGAGTCTTTGAAAATAAAATGTCAGTATTTCATATGTTCTCATACCCAAGTAAAAAGGATTATGTAGTACAAATATAATAATCAAAACTATGTCAGTGGACTGTAATTATATTAATTTTGTAAATGGGACACAATTTTACAGGTAAAATCAAACGAAACAATCACCATTATTGGTCCTTGTGGGCTGGGAGGGGGTGCTGCCAATCTCCTTCGCAGAGTTGTAGTTCCTTACACTCACTTTACATCTCTGCAAAAGGCTCAATGTCAAGAATTTTGGCATAACTCGGCAACCTTATTTTATACAGTCATAATTATGGATATGAAATCTTGTGGATAAACATATGACAGAAAACCCAAGCATTTTTAAATGTAATTGGTGAAGTATTTTTTTGAGTTAAAGTAAAAGTAGTTGCAAGTAGTCCCAGCCTATAACAGAGGTGAATGTAATGAGCCGATAGTGTATGTGGGGTGCTGCATGTGGGCATACAAATGTATTAAAGCCATACTTGTTGAAATGAGAGACCTTTAAGAGAGTATGGGGATGTTTAAGTAATGTTTATTAACAATTGTTAAACTTGGTGAAATTGGAAAAAAACAAGAGAGCTCGACTCAGCTCGTACAATTTTGCGAAAGAATACAACAATACAACAAGCTTTTCTTTCATTCGCCTCAAAACTAAATACGATTATTAGTTAAACCAAAGGATCTAGATATACAAAACTTTATTGTATAAGTCTGCTATATCAAATAGTGATAAGAACACATAAGAATGATTATCGTTAATGTTTTGGCACACATCACCAATTAGTTTCCATGTGTGTTAAGTAAACTAACAAAATGGTGTCAAAATTATCAGCTTATGCTACGCGTTTCTTCATTACTTCACTTGAAACTCAATCAGTGGTGAAAATCTGGACCTGTCTTTGTCAAGTTTCGCGTACAGCTTGGCCTTGCAGGGACTTTTACCAGTAGTGACAGAACCCTCCCAGATCCCGTCGTGAATCACCTTAAAATGAAACCAGATATCCCCGATTAACAACGCTACGTCGTCAGCTAGTGGCGCCCTCACACGGAATGTCACGTGTTTATCAATCGGAATATCTCCACAATTCGGCTCTAGAAGCGTTCCGTGAAGCCATCTGTGGCACGCTCGTGGCAGAGGACGTTTGTCTTTCCCCGGCTGCCGGCACTCCACTAAGTATCTAAACAAGCAGTCATATGTCACAGAACCATCTTCAGCACATTGACCATTTTCACCTAGAATTGACAGGACATATTTTCCTTGAAGAGGGCATCTAATCTGAAAAGTCACACTGGTATCATCTCTATGCTTTATGAACACATATCTCTGAAAGTCGGGTATATCGTTTTCCCAAGGTCCGTAGTATTTGTACGTATAACTTAGTTTGACGTCACTTTTCTCAAGTTTAAACGCACAAGTCACGTCGTCGTGACTATAATGTACCAAAGGATCAATATGGGTTTCGGGAACAACACCACAATCACTCATTGCAGGGGTTGGTCCGAAAAAAGGCACTTTAGGGAATGGACTTTTGATTGCGTCTCGATTTTCAACACATTTGATTCTGAAGGCACATGCACTTTGAAGAGATTCAGAGCTCCAATCATCCTTAGCGTAAATTGTGAAAAAATACCTCCCGGACTTTGGCGGAGCTACCGTGAATATTGCATTGTGTCCCACAATTCTAAGCATCACTCTGCCTTCTAGCCGTGAGGCATTCACAGTTTTGTCCTTTGCTTCAAACGTGTATCCAAATCCCAGCAAATTAGGAATTTTCAATTGTAGCACCACAATACCATTTTGAGTATACTGGATGCAATCATAGTGAACAGAGAAACGTAGGCCGTAATTAAAAAAGGGCGATTTTACAACCGGAAGTGTAATAAATTCCGTGAGAGTTATCGGACATTCCAAAAGCTGCCATTTTGGTTCGTCCGGATAATGCTGATAAATATGATCTTCAGGATCAGTGACGAAATAAAATTCGTCACATTTGTAGTAAAACTTTTGAAGGTCATCACTTTGACCTTCTCTGGCTTGGTGACCTTTGACATGCCTGGCACCCCAATTACAGTTTATAAAACACCAGGATCCAGCGATGTACACAGCAGTCCAAGAGTTGCGGAACTTGTCTCCCTCAATGCGCATGCCTGGCCGGTACCCAGCACCCTTCGAATATCCTTGTATAACCTCACAGTAGAGCCCAGCATAACTGAAACGGAAAAGCCAGTGCTGTAGATAATCCATGGTTACTTTTTCGATTTCTCCCAAATATGAACGTTATCCTACTGTACGTCTATTGCTTTGTTAGGGCAGGAACTCAATCTAGATTCATTTAAATACTTCTCGTTCTTAGGAAACCTTAGGAGACATGTTTATCTGCGTTTAATCAAATTTCCACTAAAATGCCCTATTCTTAGTTTAATTTCACGGTTGCGGGAGAATATCGCTGGAACAGTCATCGCTGTTGAAACAGTCAACATTACGGAATAGACAGAACTAAACTGTTTCGCGGATATTTTTTATTAAATGTATTTGACTTTTATATTTTCAAAGACGCTTTACGCCTTTTAAAGTAAATGAATTGGGTGGATTAGTTAATTGCCTTTGAATAATTTAGACCCTCGCTGATGAAATTATCACGAATCTTTGCCGATTACAAAGAATTTGTCACTTGAGACCACACTTTAAATTTCCCTATCCTAATTAACTGCAATAAACTATGTGACAATTTCAATATAGATCAACGCAAGTCATGAACGATTTAAGTTTAAAAACAAGACTTTTTCCTGAAAAAACGATTGGAACGACAATAATTGAATTCATGTTATCAGGTATATTTTCATAAATAATAAACTGATTTATTCAAATTGCCTTTATTTTAAAATTATACGATTAATGCAGAGTTTACAATTCTGGAAATAAACATGTTTGAACTTCATACCTGCAGAGACGTTTGAATAGATCGTGGTAGCTCTCCGTGCCATATTTGATACCCCTCAGGAGCCCCATCGGAGATTCTGGGTTCACCGACTCGTCCACCTCCAGCTGGTTCAAATCTTTCCACGTAACCCACCGAAATATAGCCCTATAAATAGTAACATAGTTACACCAGCGCCTACCAGTATTTAGTAGTAGTAGAGTGAGGCTGTTAATGTCGGTTGATGACACTACGGACTATATAATACTATTTCAATTTTTACTCTGAACAAAATGAACATTTATTTCATAATTACACAAAGCAAATGCAAGTTTTCATTGTTAGGGTATCACTGGTAATTTGAAAGGCCTGATAAATTCTAGACCGTGTTTTCTTCCTTTAAAACAACAAATAAAATTCGTTAATTTAAAATTTTATTCTATATAATAAAATGACCGAAATATAAGAATGATAATAATAAAAACAAATTTGAGGTTTCTAGATAGCTATCACTTACAATTTAATTAATGAAACCAATATAATTATATAATTTTTTTGCTAAAATATGAAAACTCACATTACATGCACTGCAAATAAGTGTGTACCTTGCTTTTTCTAAGTCAGTTTCACACTTGACAATAAGGTCTTTGACAAGTCCAGTAAATGTGTTGTACTCTGTCTTTGCAACCTAAAAACATAAACAAGAAGATTGCAAACATTCTGTGACAAATCACATCATTCTTAATTTTTGTGCTGACACGAATATCAACTATAAGTTTAACTGTGACGTTCTTACCGTGAACACGTGATGGTCTATCAGTTCAAACTCTTTGGGACTTTTAAACATCTGTGAGCGTTTGACCTCCGGTGGACATACAGGAGGAGACTGGGATAGTTCATCCAACTTCCGCTCTGAGATATCCATTGACACCTCTTCCGTCTCATGCACCACCTCCATCTTCTGAAATAAATAAAAGTTTAAACATTAAACAACCTATACAAACTTTAGCTTGACATAACAACTCGTGCTGAATAGTCTCAGATCTAATATTCAGGCATATCAAGGAAAATTTTAATACCGGTTAAAAGCTGTCTGCAGGATATTCTTAGGCAGTTTGATTACAGTTACTTAAATAGAAATTTCGAGAAAACATAGATGTAAGCGGAACTTTGAAAGCCACCGAACTCGGCATATAAGCAAACTATTACAGGCTTTGTTTGATTGAGCCAGTTTGTGGGCAGCAATGGAAATGAAAAACACGATCATCATCAACAATCTGTTTATTTATATTAATATCTTACTCCTGACTGAAGACATCCTACAGTACATTTTTCCAGATTCGAATTGTTTTTATACTAGATTATTTCCGTTTTACCTCTCCGAGTGACAAGCGTTTGGCGATCATGACTAGCATTTCCTGACTGTGTTTCTCGATCAGTTTTGAGACGCTTTCCTTGGCGTCAGCGCTCAGTCTCTCTGTAAGCTTCCGGATCCGCTCTTCTTTCTTCCGTCTGAAATGTTAGGAATATGCCAATAAGATGTGCATTAGAAACATACAACGAACGTGATCCAAAACATGATCCATCTCGGATCATAAATCTCAAAATGTTTTTAAACTAAGTATAAAATGTTAGTGACAAACATATGGTACAGATAAGTATGGATTAATTTAGATTATATCTACATTTATTTTCATTTTTAATGTTCATATTCTGAAAAAAAGTCTCATAAATAGTATCAAATACCAATCAAAAGCGCCGAAATAAAAGCATAAGTTAGTATCGCCTTTACTCTAAGTGACGTTTGTGTCATTGTTACTCTTTTATAGCCGAAGATTCAACATGACAAACCTGTAGAGAGCTTCTAGCTTTTTCTTTTCCAGCTCGAACGTTTCCTGGTCTCTGTATTTCTTCAGTTGTTCATAGCCTTCTATCATCTCGCGCACTGATCTCTCCTTCTCTATTTCCAGTTCTTTCTCTAACTTCTCTAACTTCCTCTGTTTATCAGTCTTCAGTGTGGCGTACAGTTCGTCCTCTTCTACTTTCTGCCGACTTTCCAGCTCGGACTGGGCAACAAACACACCCGACTTTTCGAAATCCTGCAAAAAAAGGGAGATAAAATGTTCAAGAAACTACAACTAACGCTTGAGAAACTAGATGGCTGATCATTTCAATAATTCCGTCTCACTCGGTTACTTTATCAGTAAAAGACTAATGTTTGATGAAGAAATATCAACAAATGGCAGTTATAGCCAACGTTCAGTTTTCGTGACAAAATCCAAGAACAAAAAAGGGGCACAACTCCATCATTGTGACCTTGACGGACGGACTGAGAAATCAATCTTCGGAAGGGCGATAAAAACACAACTGACTGAGAATAATTTACTGTTACTACTGTTTGCACTGCTTCCGAAAAAAACCCAGCTCGTCCAAGATAACATATTTGTTGAAATTTGAAGCTTTAGATACTTTAAACCTTTCCTCCATATATACTCATTTTTACGCATGTGCGACCAGTGTAGATACAGATCAGCCAACGCATCCATGTCGTCTGATTAGAATCTGCACTGGTCCCATTTTGGTCAGAAATAACCTAACGAATCAAAAAGCAAACAGTGCAGATCCTGATCAGACGGCACGGATGTGCCGGCTGATCTGGATCTACACTGTTCACCTAAGCAATTAAGGTGTATCTATGGAGGAAATGGTTAACTGGACAGAAAACTATAACTCACCTGATAGGTCCCAAGGGATGTTCTGGAGTTTTTCTCACGGCGAGGTGTGCAATCTAATGCACCGGTGGTAAACTGCCATGCTGGATTGTAGACACTTCCTCGAAACTGAAAATTTAACAAATCATCTACATCATTTTCTCTTCTTTTCGTGAAATAATCATAAAATATCATACATCCGTTTGGAAATCACTGACATTTATTAAAAACAGGGATCAAAACAAAAGTCACAAAATTGTCATTAGCGTGTATAATCTCCGTTAACGAAAGTTAAGGTTTGCTTATTTAAATATGGATATTTAAGTAATTTTGAACATGAATATGCAATTCTGCAATAATGCGACCACTGAGCTGTTACACAGAAGAATTTTAGCCGGTTTCAGTTTATCCACCTTGCAAAAGCTAAGGTCAATTTTGTGACATTTGGTTTTACACTTACCTCAATGAAATGTTCTTGGAAAGTTTATGAATGCACTAGGGGATTTTCATGACAAATTCATAAAAGAAAGTGAAAACGATGCATGTTATTATGTTTCACATATGAACAGTGTACTCCGATTCCATTCGGAGAAATTAGCATTTTATAATCGGTGTAATTAGAACATTGGTTAAGTGTATGTTTTGCATGTTTTGTTCCCTTTGACAATTTCTTCTAAAAATAGACGGATAGGACCGATTATACGAATATCCGGATATTCGCAAAAAAGACCAAATAATCGAATACGAAAACCGTATTCGGTTGCTTTCATTCAATTCTAAAAAAAAACACTAATGTTTCTTATTATTTTTAATGTGTTTCTAACAAGTTGTTTATTCGATTTCAGTATTCTTTCCCATCCCTACTTAAAATGCAAATTTTGTATTGACACAATCTAATGGAATTTATTATTGGTGGAATGTTTATTCTACACTTTTTTTTTCAAACAATTTCAATTTCTGCGATTACCCTGTCATGTGAGACTCCCGCAGTTCATCTAAGCCGGTTTTACCACCATAAGTCACGCTGTCTCCCGCGCGGAACTCGCTCGTAAATCATGTGCAAATTGGATTAGAATCGGAGAGAATGTCACGCGACGATTAATAACGCCGGATTGTGAGCTATTTATCAATTAAGTCTAGTCATAGAACAAGAGAGATGGCGAGTCATATATCGGTCTAATGTCAACCACTATTTCACTGAATTACTTAGTCTTTGATTATAAAATTCTGTTGCTAATGGATGTATTCATATAATTAATTAATTGTTCACATTTATCATTATAACCACGACATCTTTACTGAGAGACATCGAATATTTTACTGAATGTGTAAGTCGCTTGCATTTTAAAATAAAATTTATGAGATATTTCATTTCATAATAGACAAATCATTTAGTATAAAGATATAATTTAAACATGTGATCTTTACCAACCTTACAATTTTTATCCACACACAAGTCTTTAACAAATATGCATACTAGTATTTTTTGCAGAAAAGATGTGGATGCTGTACTTTCTTTGATCAGTAGAGTTGCTAAGTAAATATTCCTTGTTTAAATACCTTTATCAAGACTTTATGTTAGGTTTTATGAATTTTTTCAAGAGATCTTGAGAACAGGAGCCGTTTGTTTGTCTCAGAGCACAGCTGCAGCACTTGATCAAACCAGATATAAACTCTTCCCTATTTTTAATGTGTTTTCCAAACATAATGTTACGCTCAACCTTAATACGCTGTATCACGGTAATGTACTCGACACTTTTTGAACTTGGGTAATTCTACTGATGATTCATAAGGCTGTTTTGACTGAAAATCGAACAATGTAAATCCGGATCTGATTTAATTGTTAAATGGTAAAATTATTATTATATAATTATTATTATCCAGTTGAAAAAAAAATCGTTTCTAAACTTCTTTCTAAAAGCTGGCGTTGAATTATCCCGAATGTAAATGGAACCTCTACATTGCAAATATCAGAATCGATAGATAGACAATTATAAACGATACACTTATGGTTCAACAAATTCATACAAACAACTGAACAATACTCGGGGGGTTTTCTGTACACATGAAAATCTATCTTTTGATCTAATTAACATTTGTGTAAACATATTTATATTGACGCCTCGCTCAAATTTCTACTCTGAGGTCCTAAAATATCACGATTTCTCAGCTATTTGTAAAACGATTTAAATTCTTTAATCGAGCGTTTTCCACACATTCGTTTCTATAGAAATAGAAGTAAGTGGGCGACAATATTGCGGTTATGTCGTTCACGTAAAAAGAAACGTTAATAAACACAATATATTCGGTAAGCTGTCACCGAAGAAACTCGTATATCTACATACAGACTTCTGAATACTCAGATAATTGTCTGTCGTCGCCAAATATTTCACTAGGCAAACGTTTTAGATTCCTTGAAAAGGTTGGCATGATTCACATCAATAATGCCTGACCAAGTAATGTAAAGTTGGTGTCATTGTAGTAAAATTGTCTTTGTCTTATCACCTGTACTCGTTTGTTCTTATGATAACCTGTTGGGGAAGGTGTGAGGTTGGTGCTCCCTATAACCTTGTTTAAACCCCCAGTGGCAAATTTTTTGACACCGAACGTTCCAAGGCGGTTACGCTTCGGGTTCTCATTTTTGTTAATTTTAATGGTGTCTATTTTATTACCCATTTTCTCTTTTCCTCTGTTTGTTGGTTATGTGGATGTGGCCATTCCTGATATGCATATTTAACTTTTTTACTCCACAGTAATTCACTTACCTCGTTATTGTTGGTGACCTTAGGAGCGTTTAAAGCTGTCTTGACGCCGAGAGCTTCCCCGTCAATGGTGCCAACAAACTTGGGCACGTGATTCTTACAATAAACATCCGGGTCATTCTCCTGGTCAAAATGAAAGGTCCGCAGCGTGAGCTGTAGTCCGCACACTCTACATCGGAAACATCGTCTGAAAACAACAAACACATTTGAATAGAGCACGACCTTTTTTGGAACGGTGTCGCCTGGGAATACGGTAAGGAACTTTTGTCATTCTACTTATTCTATATAAGTAAATTATGTTTCGGGCTCAGATGCACGATTTCCAGAAAGGGATTCATTTGGAAAAGTCTTTGGGTAGTTACACGATATTTATTAACTTTCTGACCAAAATCCCTATTTTGATTAAATGTATCTGCCAAAGGAAGAGATTAGAGAAAACCCACTGAACCCCCTCTGGATCCGCCCTGAAGTGTTTTTTTTTTAATTTGTTTCAGGTATTTTTGAGTAGGCGTGTGATGCTAACAACAAGCCAATTCAAAGTAGGGTTTAAAAGCAAAGTACAGCCTATTTTGTAAAAGTTATCATCTAACCGGCTAATATAAAGAATATCTCGTCCCATTGTGTGTGCAAACAAACGGAAACAGCAATCGGGGCATCCCGTCAGTATTTGGACAAAAAGAATGACAATTTACAGGAGTATTATAACATAAGTAACATCATCGCTATTATGAGTATCACTTCCGTAGATGCATCGAGTTGTACAGGGGTTCCACTAGCTGCTGAATCTCAATGGCCATTTTGTCCATGTTTAAGGGATTCTCTCAATTATAAGCCAAAATACCCCTAATTTAAGGAAAGAATTACCCTTCAGCTAAAATCCTAGGGGTCAAAATAAGGCTTTTTGGAAATTTCAAGGGTCAAAAGGTCATCTCCCGGGTCAAATGGAACCCCTGTTGTACATCATATTGCAGGTTCATTACTACTTCAGTAAAGTCATACCTGTGGAACAATACACCAACGTCGATCCTTTCTACCGGGTAGACTCGCTTCTGACATCTGTAGCAGGGGTCTGTGGGCGGGGGTCTGCGATCAAGATCCTCGCACACGTCTGAGTCACCGTCACTGGACAGGGCGTCCTCGCTGTTAGCCTTGAACATTGCTCCAGACAACGGTCACTGCTGCCAGCGTTTACTTATCATGTACCTGCAAAACATCCACCAGAATACACGGTCAACATTTCCATATAATAAACAGAGAAAAAATAAAGTATTTTAAAACTAACGCTATTTTCTTGTCAAAACAAATAATTATAAATACGACATTGAAATCAATGGCTGCAAAATACATTTAACGCATTAAAATTTAATTAAACCGGTGTACGATTTTCCGGAGAAATATACTTGGAACTAATTGGATGATGATAGAATTTACGTTGCAATAATAGTTGACACGAATTACCTATTACTGTAGATATGTTTACAGAACCTCTAAACAGATGTCTAATCCATGTAATACGATGTATTCCCAGATCTTGAATAATTAATCCGAAAATTACTTAAGCAGCCGCCACTGTTTCTGTATCGTCCCTGTGGTGTTGAGAAGCATTCTGTCTTATGATTCAAGCACTTAAATGTTCCATTGATTTATCGAGTTGGCGAGGATATGTTGAACATTAGATACACGTAAGCTCTTTTAATACAAATTCATGCAGTATATCCTTCAAAAGATGGTTATACACAGAGTGACTACCCCAACTAGTCAAACAACTGCAGGTCGTGAATTGCCATACTTCTTAATGTGTTAAGACAGTCCTGAACAATTTGCTTCAAGTCTTGATGATTAAAATTAGTCCTGAACAGTTGTTTAAATTCCTGATTGGTTCAGTCAGTCCTAAACAATTGTCTTAATTCGTGATTTGTTCAGTCAGTCCTGAACAATTGTCTTAATTCGTGATTTGTTCAGTCTGTCTTGAACGGTTGTCTTAATTCATGATTTGTTCAGTCTGTCATGAACAGTTGTCTTAATTCGTGTTCAGTCAATCCTAAACAATTGTCTTAATTCGTGATTTGTTCTGTCTGTCTTGATCAATGGCTTAATTCGTGCTGTGTTCATTTAGTACTGAACAATTGCCACTAATTCGTAATATGTTCAGTCAGTCGTAAACAATGCCTTAATTCGTAATGTGTTCAGTCAGTCCTGAACAATTGCCTTAATTCGCGATGTGTTCAGTCAGTCCTGAACATTTGCCTTTATTCGTGATGTGTTCAGTCAGTCCTGAACAATTGCCTTAATTCGTGATGTGTTCAGTCAGTCCTGAACAATTTCCTTAATTTGTGATGTGTTCAGTCAGTCTCTGATGGTCAACTATGAAATACTGATTATTATCCATTTAATTTCAACAGTGTTTATAATATTATCGTTCATAACTTGGAATTACAATTTGTACAAGTTAGATCTTAAGAAACGAAAATATGCTTTAAATCAATAGAACACGTCCGCAACCATGGCATTATTATCAATTTACTCAATTTATACGCCTTTTATGACACAGGCTAGCAGATAATATAGATCCAGATCAGCCAGCACATCTGTGTCATATGATCTGGATCTAAACTGTTCACTGATTGGTCAGAATTAACCTGCAGAATCTAAATGCGAATAGTTTAGATCCTGATCAGACGGCTCGGATGTCAGCTGATCTATATCTAAACTGTTCGCCCATGCAATAAAGGCCAAAACTATGGAACTAAGGGTAAAGATAAACATAATACATAAACTATTCATGAAACTTCAGCTTAACTGGTCAGATTGGAGACTGGGCTTAACTTCTGTCAATCAGGGTCAAGGCTTACTCGACCACTCTCAAATCTGAAGCATCTGAATGGTCCCCATTTCAACCTATCAGATGCTCGCGATTTGAGAATGGTCTCCAGTTTTAGTTCAATGATCGTAGGCCCATTTTTCGCATTTCAATATCAGCGCCGCGGGCATTCTTTTCTTTATTGTTAAATTCTCTTATCTAATTCTCAATCAAATAATATGAATGACGGATTTGACAATTCTCGCGGTGTTGTCATGGATTTGACATCTTAAGAAATAAAGTAAACGTAATATTTACCTCTTTGTACGCTGGTCAGTGTTTTTTTGTGTTATTGATTATTGTTTTTAACGTCTTTTAACATCCAAATATTCATATTTTAAATCCTCTCGCCAAATCAATAACGGTTAGTCAGATCAAGATTATATCCTTATATTGTTAAATTCCTTCTTCATTTCCATTCACTAATGTCAACTAATAAACAAAACGTCCATTACATTCTGATGTCAATTTAAATAACTGTCATTTTGAATTCAAATACGGTGCACATTTTATCAATTTACTCATCCATGAATAATTACCTTTCGTTCTAATTTTTGATTGGTCAATTCGTTTGGTCGATATCATAGATTGGAGATCAGAAGTGCCGCTGTTTAAGTGTCATGAAAGTGGAGATATAATGGCTTAGAACATGCATTGTTGTCCTCATTAATTTTGTATCGAGATGAGTCATGTTACAGTCAACAATGACTGCAAAAATTATATGTGTGAATCAGCATACAACCAAAGGGGGATAAATCTGTCAGCCTACTCGAGATTACACTAACTGTAGAGACAGTTACCTAGCTTTGATCATTCATCAAATCACACAAGAAGACGAGTGAAATATACCGTTAAGATGGTCAACCTATCAAAACTTCTTTGTGAATTTCAGCTTCTTAAAGAGGGTAAAACGATTATTGGTTCTTGAATGTTGATCACGTGCTTATGTCATCATTTTGAACTATAGCACACCTTCGACGACAAAAATATCTACACTAAAGAAGGGGAGCTAAATCTCCACTCCCTAATTAAATTCTTGATCAACATCCTTAAAAATTACATTAATCGTTTCGATTTTTTACAGCACTACCGACTAAGACGATATTCGACCCTTGCGAACACCGGTTCTTCAGCATTTGTGTCAAATTCTATAGAATGCCAGAAAATAAAATCGCGCGACAATTGTTTCTTGAAAAAAAAACGAGAAAATAATTGCTTGTTGGTGAAAAACAATAAAACATAACGAAAAATAAACGAGAAAACAATTGCTTGTAGGTGAAACAATAAAACAAAACGAAAAGAAAAACGAGAAAATAATTGCTTGTAGGTGAAATAATAAAACACAACGAAGTTTTCTCGATACATGCACATGACATCGTCTCTGGCATAAAAGCCACGTGGATTTTACTCAATATATCTATACTATGTGTAAAGCCTACTGTTAATTCACTGTGTATTTGATTGTACATTAATGTTGATTTAGACTATTTAAACTTTCATAAACTTTTATATAACCTGTTCATACTATTACAATCAGTTGTTCAGGTATAGGTGACTTATAGGCCCATCGGGCCGGGTGCATGATATGATGACTGACATTTGTATATAATTTGGTATATTGCACATGTCACTGAAATAAATAAATACTTACTTACTTACTTACTTACTTACTTACTTACTATATCTTTCTTTATACATCAGCATTGTCATTTTGCTTTAATAATTTGTATGTTTACCTCATTTGATCAATTTACACAGGAATGCAAGACGGATAATTTAACCTTTTTCCCCATTCAAGGTCCTAGTTCACGTTGGCATGTCGCCTCAAGGCCAGACTGTTTGATTTAACCGTCAACATATACAGCCCCTTCAAATCTATACCAGCTTTATTAGCCACATCTACAAGATACTCCTCACAATCAATTTCTGATTATTACTGGGAGGCGCTGTCTGGGAACAGTGCGCTTAAGAAAAAGCCCAGTCAGACTGTTATACTTGTTAGGTAAAAGATAACAAGAACAGTATTTTACAGTTAAAAGCAGTTTAAAAGGGTTTTAAAAACAGCGTTTAAAAAGTGACCGTCGCCAGCCTTTCAGCAAGGATGTTTAGGCTGGGACTTGATTTGATGTAGAGGGAAAGGTTATTCCAGCATCTGATGGTTCTAGGGAAGTAGAAATTAGTAGTACCAGGTACAAGACTGAGGGATAAGGTAGTTGAGATTTCTAGTGGGGATGAGGTAAATCTGGTCAACAGCAACGGCTTGGCTTCAGATCTTGTAGAATATGATGAGGCGCCTGTGTTCTTGCGAGTTCCACCTTAAGGTACTAAGCATTTAGGTTACACTGCTTTGGTAGTCATGATTATTTAGGACATATCTGGCCGCCGATCTATGTACGCGTTTAATTGTGTAGGTCAAAATTTTCTGCCAAGGATGCCAAACATTTGAACAATACTCCAACTGTGGGCGAACGTATGTGTTGTATGCTACTTCTTTGACTGCAGTTGTTTATTTTTTCGTTTAATAAGCGGAGGGATGATGACGCTTTGGCAGAGATGTTTTCTATATGCTGGGATCAGTTCAGATCTTTTGATAAAGTAACACCTAAGTTAGATCTTTTGATATAGTAACACCTAAGTATTTTGCAGCGGATGTCGCAAAATGTCTCACCAATTATTTCTACAGTGGAATTATTTAGCTGTCTGAATAATTTTAAAGCTAACCATACTGCTACATTTAGCCGCTAACATGTACACGTTAACATTAAAGCTTTAACCAACTAAGCCCACTAAATTGGACGGCAAAAATTAATAATACTTAGAACCACAGTCAAAATATAATGTCCAAGCTAAAAAATAAGATTTTAATCGAAATAAAAATGCACATTTAACACGTAGCACATCACGGATGTTATACTGCAACAACGTAATCTGTCTACAGTATGATTTGATGAAACAGTTGCAATAAATATATAGTGATATATATTAGACAAGTGTCACTATATACAAAACAAATATTCATATAATCCCCTTAACAAAGTTTAAAAATGAGTAAAAATGTCATGGCACAATGTACAATGTGAATAATATGAGTAAGTTCAAATGAAAAGACGCTGCATTTAAAAAATTCTCCCACAAGGCAAATGCCTATGAAATGTATTAAGTTATTTTGATCAATAATTAAGCTCCCTGTTCAAAGTTAATGACCATTTAGAGAATATAAGACATATGGAAATGTTCCTCTATCTCCTTGGTGTATTTTCTGTCAGAGTTGCCGAGCTCAGATCTCGGTTTCCGCATCTTCTATCAGCTCATAGTCTAACAAATGTGCGAAGATGGAACTTTCCTTGCCGTGCACAAATCTTGCCATCACCTTCAACACCTGAGCTACACTTCCGGTATGTATGCTTCCCTCCCAAGTAAAACCCAACTTCCGTTTCAGATGATACCATATGTCTCCAATGACAACGAACACTTCGGAAGCTTGCGGTATGTCGAGGCGGAATGTATAGTGCTTGTTCGTCATCAGGTCTCCGGATACCGGCTCGTGCAGGGTGCAGCGCTGCCAGCGGTGATATGTCTTCGGAAACACCATAACAGCTGGATTTGGTTCCTGGCATATTATAAGATACCGATATGCACAGTCTAAAGACTGGTTGTCCGTTCCCTCTGACATCGTTGCATAAAGGGAAAAAATGTAAAAGCCTTCTTTCGGACAACGGATCATGTATATTGCCCCTTCTTCGTTCCTTGATTTTAAGAACACGTATCTGTCAATGTCATTAACTGACCCTTCCTGCGAGTCGTAGTACTGAAACGTGTGCGTTACCTTAACGTCTTTTCCCATTTTAAATATTATATCTAGATAATCGCTGTCAGATACAATCAGCGGATCTATCTGGTTTTCTGCGACGATAGCAAGTTGATCCATGATGGGTGTTGGTCCAAAGAATGGAACAGGTGGGTAGGATGGTGCCATCACTCTCATGTTCTGTGTACAGTTAATCATGAACGAGCACGCACTTTCCAAACAGTCTGAGTGCCAATAATCTCCTGTATAAATGGAGAAATAGTACTGTCCAGGTCGAGGCACATTCACGGTAAATATTGCTTCGTTTTTCACATATCTTAACAGAGTTCTTCCTTCCAAATTTGATGTATTATTCGTTTTGTCGGCTGCCTCAAGAAGTGATCCGAATCCCAGGATTTTTGGCGCAATGATTCGAACCTCTACCATACCTGTGTCCGTGGTAAGAGTCGCCCCATAATTTGAGTAAAACCTTAAACCGTAATTGAAAAATGGCGACTTCACCACCGGTAAGTTCAAAAATTCTGAAAACGGAAGTGGTATTTCCAGGAGCTGCCATGCCGAATCGTCCGGATAATGCTGGTATATATAGTCCTCCGGGTCCGTTAGGAAGTAAAACTCGTCGTATTTGTTGAACATTTCCGGAAGGTCGTCCTTAGTTCCGGTCACCTGACGTGCCGCCCACGTGACGTTTATCAAGCGCCAACTTCCGTCAATAGTGACGGCGGTCCAGGAGTTCCTGAAGGCATTTCCGGTGATGTTCATACCAGGCTTGTACCCAGCTCCCTTCGAAAATCCAAGGATTATCTCACAGTGAAGCCCGGCATAACTGAAATCATCAACAAATTTATTAAACATCATTAGAGGAGAGAACGACATTTCAAAATCATTACTTGTTTATTCACGGTATCAAACAGAATCAATTCGATTTTAAATAAAAAACAGGAATGTTAAAGGCCTCCGTTCTTATTTGGCAGACATGGTGAGGTATTAACTATTAAAGCACGAGGTAAGGTAACAGAAAAAAAGCCTGCCAGTTAGACCTTGTTGGCCCCTGATTTTAAATGAGACTAGTTAGAACAAAACTTTTTTCGAAATGGAAGTAGAGGGTCGGACGGATAGAAAGTAACTGCAGTCACTATACTGGCCAAAATAAACGATGCATTTAAGGTTTTTATAATATAAGACTCAAGTTCGAACACCTTAAGCCAGTTACCTGCACAGTCGCTTAAAGAGTTGGTGATACGTCTCCTTGCCGCTTTTTACCCCCTTCAGCAGTTTGTAGGACGAGTTTGGACGCAGAATGTCCTTTGTGTTACTTTTACTCAAGTCCTTAGAAATGATCCAGCGGAACAGCGACCTGAAAATTACAATAAATAGGTAAAAGAAAAAAAGTACTCTACTAATAGATGTTCAGTTGAATATCTTAATGACACAACATGAGTAGCAACACGTCTATAAAGCATCAAGATCTGTCTTAAAAACAGAGGAACGTTATTAAGTAAATGCAAATTGCATCTTTATTATGATATTGAAAGCACTGACACTTTGATTTTTAAACTCGAATTTAACTGCAACTCCGAGCACGGTACAGACTGAGCTAGCTGGGACAAACCCAGAAAGGTTGCAAGGCTGACCCTGATAAACTTGATTATTATTACATGACATCAGTAAAAATAGGGGAAGACAAATGCGATTTGTTTCCATCTTACAAGAACATGGAAATTTTTGTAACAATTTCTAAAAATACATGTTTTCAACTCGATACATAGACAACATAACAAAACAAATGTTTCTCTTTTATTTCATTTATTATTAGTGTAATAAAAAGTTTAGAATGTTTGCAAACCTACCAATTCTTGCTGGTGGAAAGATGCGCTTCTTTTTATTTAAGAATATATTATTACAAAAACCAAAGTGACCAAACAATTACCCGAATAATGAATTGTGAATACATGTAAACCCATATACTATTGTAAATATTTAACGGTACAATAACGCAATTGGGTATACACGCAGACTTTGTGTATTCTTTTAAATTTTGTGGCCGTACCCATGAGTAATGTTTTCACTGCTCTCAACTCTTACACAATAAAAAAAACTACGCTTTAAAGTTACAAATACGTGTATTTTCAGGAGAGCTGTGTGTTTTTGTTGTTTTATTAGTGTATTGCATGCCCCTTCTCAATGTTACACCAAAAAGGGTTGTTTCCGTTTTATTTTAAATGTAGATCACAAATTAGATGTTTGTAGTCCGAAAAAAAAATTCTTCATGACTTAAAAACCACTTCTACAAATAATTTCGACATGAAACCAACGCTTGTAGCGAGAACAAATACAAGATCTTTTTTCAAACGTTGCTATGGGAACTTTTGCAGCAGTATGGCTTTTTGCTTTATAGAGAACATACATGTAAAGTCGTTTCAAGCGATAGGAAATACAGACATTAGTAAAGAAATGAAACAATATATGTAAAATATTTTTCATATCCCAATGAACGCAATCAGATTTTACCAAAATATTGGCCATTTTTGAGAGGCAAACTAGAATGGCTGTCGGAAGAGCAGCGTGGACGTCAGAGCGATTGAAATGAAGACACGGTTTATTTTTTACTTCATTAATTATTGAATAAATCTGCTTACCTGGCCTTCTCGAGTTCCGTCATACAGTCACGGGTTAGATCCCTGACCAGGTCAGTATATGTGTTGTAGTCTCGACTGGCCAACTATAAGTAGATCGGCATATGTACATATATAATAAGCACAATTAAACTATTTCAATATGATAGACATCATCTCCAGAATTTATTAGATCTGACTTCAGTGAGATTGAAAACATTTTTATAAAATTATCATAAATAGGGATATAAAATAATATCATGGTATTGCCGTGAAACGGTGTTTTACTATATATTCTGTTTTGTTCAAGGCGCCTGCTCTCAATACAAGTGCAAAGTTACAATACACTGTCCTACCTCTATTGCACGTTTATCTATTTGTTCGAATACAGCGGGAGTTTTGTAGAGCTTTGACTTCCGGGTCTCAGGTGGCAAGACAGCAGGTCTCATAGAGTGGTCGTACAGTGCACTACCGTCCACCTCCCGATCCTGCAATCAATCATAGCTTACAGTAAAGACAATAATAAAACAGTTCATTACATAGACAGTTTATTGTGCAGCTCATTTTGCTCCAGGTCAGCCAATTCATAACATTCTTTGTATAAATTAAAGACTTTTTAATTGCATTGTGTCTATGTGTGTACATTAACCCGGCATAGAAAATAAATAATGTTTGAAGAATCTGATACACAATACCAAACCTATACAAGTACTTCTAACAATACTGTAATTGTAATATACCACACCTAAACAATTAACAAATAAACTACCAGACCTATGCCTAAGAGTATAAAAATGCAAACCAGCGACGGGTTGATGGTAAATGTAAGAATATATTATTTTTATCGTGCACACAATGTACGTGGAAATCGCACTGACCTTATCAGCTATGAGTAGAAGCATTTCCTGACACTGTCTGTCAAGCATTCTCGCCGCACGCGCTTTCTCTTCTGCTGCAACTTTGTCCATCACACTCCGCAGACGATCATCACGAAGTCGCCGGAAGTGATCCTCAATACGCTCTCGTTCTGCTACGAGATTTCGCGGGTTTTGCTTTAAACCCATCTGTTCAATGTTCAACAGCAGTTCTGCCGCGGCATGCTCTTTCTCTGTTTCAATATTATTATCCAGGCGTTTCATTTCTTTCTCGCGTTCTTCGGACAGGAAGCGCTGCAGACGTTCTTCCTCCTCGTGGTGGCGGTCCTCGAGCGTCCACTGTGCGTCAAACACACCGCACTGCTCAAAATCCTGTGGGAAAAAGAAATTGCGTTTTACTTTAAATGTGTAGCACATCGACAACAGGACTTAGTATAAACGCATGAATCTGCTATCTTGTTAAGTTAAAATTGTTATGGCGCCATTTTATTTTTAAAACGATTTATCTCAGAAAGTTGCATATGACTGTGCTTGGTTAGCCATTTTGAATAAATGGCCGTGGCTCGATCGAAGTCTCACCGGAAATGTTTAAGTACTGTAAAAGTGGTATTTGAAGACAGGTAGTCTTTGTTCACATGTGATTTTGTTCAATAAATCTGTCAGTGGGACAAATGAAATGGAATATTTGTCCACAGTTGGTCTAATGTTACTGGTGGTCTTTAGCACAGGTCTGTCTGTACATGAAGTTGGAAACTTCTGATCATGGAGCCCTGTAACAGTACTAGATTGTAATGAGCCTTAGGATATGCTGATACCGACCTTATACGTCTGTAACACAGGCCTCGGTCTGCTGTATGCGCCGCCAGTCATCAGGGTGTACTCCAGCTGACGTGGTGTCTGCGTCAGCCACGTGCTTCCGTTCAGACTCCGTGGTGTAACGCTAACCATGCTCGAAGCCATACTCGTATCGAGAAGATTGTGCTTTGATCCATGTCCTGACGGAGCCGGCGTGCCCTTTGGGCTCCCCCTAGGACTTGCTTTTGGGCTGAAGTTTGGCGCTGCCTGGATGGCGGGTCTCGGGCGTCCCGTAGGCTGAAATAATGATGCATGTATATGTTTATAAAGTGTTTAAGACAGGAAAATCACAAAAACGTGAAATATGCATGAAAGTGAAATGAGACACAGCCTCCCAAAACAGCTAAAATGTAGAGAGAAGAGAGTATGGTTATATAAAAGACGTCACAAACAATTAAAGAAAATGAGGACTCGATGAGTAAGTTTCTTTCAGGGTAACAAGTGAAAACAATTGCGTCAAAAAGGGACCATATAAAGATCGTCTGTGAGGATTATTAAATGTGCGAACCTTTTCCATTTTGAATCGACCTCCTCACTATATAGTTTTAAATTTTCGAATCAAAACAAAGTGACATGGTTCAGCGAGCTGTTTTTCAGCGGACTTTTCCCACAGCGTTTATAAATACAAGCCAAAGTTGTAAACATCATTTTACAATCGTATGAATCTGTACAGAATATTAATACCTTTTAGGGGCAACATTCAAAAGCGTCGCGTAACGCTTTTAAGCGCAATGAGTAAACATATACAAGATGTAACTAGTTATATTTTTAATGTATTTATATTGGCTGACAGTTGCGAGATACTTTGAAAACAAATGCGGAACTACCCGTACAAATTCCTTTAAACCACTAACTGGGGAGCAAACTTTGACAATTAGTCCAGTCTTAAATCGAGCACAGGTATTACGTTACAAAATCCCCTTACAAAATTTTGAGTCAAATATTTGTGGCTGTTTTTTGTTGAAAACGATGGGACAGATAAAAATTTAACAGCTTTTCCGACATTCATTTAAATAACTCCAAAGTAGATTTTTAACAGGCTTACTTAAAAATGTTTATGTTGAAAAAAGTGAATTTTCTCATAGTGTACTTTAATAACTTTGGTTGGTTGACTTACGAGTTGTGATTTACCTACAAAAGGTTACCGACCATAGAATATGTCCCAACCATTCATTAGAAACAAATTACCCAAATTAAGCTATCACATGAATTTGAATTATTCAGCAACTTTAATGCTATCGCTCCAATAAAAGTATCGTATGTTGCTGGTGGCTATTTCATGTAATTGTGCGGTCAGTGTTTAAGTGTGTGGCAATTGATATTTTCTAGCTTTTAATGATTTTCTATCTGAAACAAATCTGATAGATTTGCATAAAGTAAAGACGTATGGTCAACAACCGTTCGTAAATTGACTTTCTATGCGTTAAATCTTTCCGACTGACTTGTAATAAATTTCAATTCGATTTTTCAAAGGATTGTTGTACATCGATCTCTCGGACATATCACAGGCCGTTATAAATTTATGCAAAACATGGTGACGAACAACTTAAGTGGGTTCTCTCATAACGTCATCATTGAAAATATTACACAATATGTACATCTGCCTCCCATTTGCCTAATATTGACATGAAACGTATGTATCATCATCATCATCATCATCATCATCATCATCATCATCATCATCATCATCATCATCATCACCACCACCACCATCATCGTCGTCGTCGTCATCGTTGTCTCCAAAATCATCATTAAATGTTCTGTTTGCTCATCTTGTTGTGTTTATTTAAGAAAACTAAAATAAAACTAGTATAGAGTGATGTAACTATAACAGAAAAACATGTACGGTTTTTCATCAACTTAAAATTCACCGTTCAGTCCACTTAATGTACATGTACCAGTGTTTTTTTTCTTCTGTCTTTTGTATTTTGCCTGTTTTTATTCTCATCATTCAAATCTTATGAAAAGGGATTGTCAGGGGTTCCATTTGGCCCGGGAGATGACCCTTTGACTCATGAATTTCCAAAAAGCATCACTACCAGTGTGATTTGAGCTGAATGTATTTACTTCCTTACATTTGGGGAATATGCAGAATACATGGAATAAATAGTGTACCACGACCTGTTGTTATTCACTTATTGGCAGATAGAACCCCACAGACAACATCTGTCACACTTTGGCTATTTGTTCAAAATAACCCTTGTTCAGTACATATACTGCAGCTAATGGAATACCTGTTTTAAATGTACCAGTAACAATACTTAAACTACTACAATATGATGTGTTGTATGTTTTTTTCACAATATTTTGTGTATTTATTCTATTTGATGATATTTACACAATCCCAAGGGCCCAAGCTCAATTTACAAAAAATAATATTAAAAAAAACACTACAGAAACACAATAATTAAGTAAATCAGATAGTCATACTAGTTCTGAATTTGGACAGGGTTGCAGTTAGACGACTTTTTCTGGGGTTTAATAACATAGGTTTTATAACATATACTAGTCAATAAAGAATAATCAGCCACTGAAATTAATCAAAATTAAAACTTGAAATTAAGCCAGAATAGGAACAAAACAATGTAACCATCGCTTATTCTATCATATATCATACTCGTAACTGGGTTGGACCTACCGTCTGCCCCAAGTTGTCCTCCAGTCCCTCAATGACTGCTCTCTCATTCTGTATCTGACTCAGTTGTTTACCCACGTGAGTCTTACAGTACACCTCCCTATCTTGAGATCCATTAGCATCGTTTCTATAGAATGTCTGCATGGTCAGCGGCAAACCACAGATCCGGCACCTAAAACACGCCTTGTGGTATAACACACCAACATTGATCATCTGCTCTTTGTCCCAGATTCTCCTGTAACACCGGTAGCACGGGTCCACGGGGTCCGGGAGGGGCTTTCGTTCGTATTTGAATTCGTACATAGTAGCCCTCTCATATGTAAACGAGTACTTGTACGAGCCATCTTCTCCGCGAATTTCTTGCACTTGTATATCTAATTCAGGGTCTTCCATTTTGTTTATTTACAAAATGCCTGAGTTGCGATTTTCGGTTTACGAACAAATCATCACAGTTCACACCTGTTTTATTAATAGTTACATTTTGTTTACATACACTGAAACAGTTAATTCCATATCTTTATTAACTAATTTATCCCATTATTTTCACTAAATATTTGAAGTAAACAATACACAGAAGTATGGTACAAACATGACATAAACGTGACCTAGATAATGTACCTGTCGCGTCATTGTGGCCCTGGAATGCGCATACGATTTGTCACCAAGCACACCTGTATTTAAGAAGACTGCACGAGTCATCTCCCTTTAATATCATACTGAATGTGAATTTTAAGCTGATTTTTGGAATATAACCAATTCCTTGACGATTTTGAAAGGGTTTCACTTTCACAAGAAAAACACTGTGACGTTTAACTTTAAGCGAATGGTCTTTGCGTTTAAATTGCTTGTATTGACATATATGTTGATGAATCGCCCAAGGATATTGAGGTTCGAGCACGAGCATATTGGCAGCAAACTCGGTGTATTAAGCACTTGGAACTTTGTCTGTTGCAGTTACATTCTTGCATGTCCTATTCTATTTTTCTTTAAAAAAATAATATTGAGAGAACATATAATGACGAATCTTTTTATGATGATCGCGATGACGATGGCGACAATAGAATGTTCTATAAAACAGACCATCCACCTATGTCACATAACTTGGATACACTGTCAATTCTTTTACTGATAACTTTATAAACAGAACTATATTTTTAAGTGTACAGCTTTAGGGTTACAAAATGAGACTTACAGCTCACTTTGCAGCTGACATGTATTGATCGGACTTTCGAACCTTATTTCAATCGAACATCTCATGGCCGCCATGTAATACATGCATTTTTTTTAAATCCTTGAATATAAAACTAGTATACAAAAAAAACTGAAGACACATGTATTTTTCTGCATTACATAATATCAAAATATCTTAGACTTATCTCGAGAAAGTCCAATAATTGGGATTCGAACTCGTGTCTTAGACAAACGTCGTGAGTGACAGCCGCGAAGTCTAAGCTACTCAGATATCAAGATAATATTATGTAAATTGAATAGTAAATTAAGTAAATAAGGGTTTTTATTTATTTATTTATTTATTTTGTACATTTTTTTTGTAATCCGCCTTTACCTGTGTTAACATAATGTTTATACACATTAATATTCAATAGTAAATTTCCCCAATTGTAGGGGAATACATCTAAACATTACTATCGAATGACGTGTTAATTTCAATATAGATACTGGGAACTCCCTCGTCGTTTTATTATACTAAAACAGTGATAATTATTCATCCGTTTTAATTTCTATGCACACCTCATCATTCTGAGGAACCAATGGTGGCATAGATTCTGACTGATATCTTGTCATTAGAAAAACGTTGCACAAGCTCACACAAAATATAACATGATTCGAAATAAATGCAATATTTGTAACATAAAACCATAAGTATAGAACTTGGTTTCCTTTTTTAATGGTTTATTACTGTCAAAACTACACTTCTTTTTGGAACAATACCATACCGATGGAACGATATTATAACGTTGGAACGATTTAAATGTTGGAACGATATCTTAATGTTTGAACGATATCATAGCGTTGGAACGATATTATAACATTAAAACGATATCTTAATGTTGGTACGAAATCATAACGTTGGAACGATATTATAACGTTGGAAGGATATCTTAATGTTGGAACGATATCTTAATGTTGAAACGATATTATAACGTTGGAACGATATCTCAATGTTGGAACGATATCTAAATGCTGGGACGACATCCTAACGTTGGAACGATATTAAAGCGTTGGAACGATATTATAACATGGGAACGATATCTTAATGTTGGAACAATATTATAACGTTGGAACGATATTATAACGTTCGAACATTATTATAACGTTTAAATGATATCTTAACGTTGGAACGATGTCATAACGTTGGAACGATATCTTAATGTTGGAACGATATTACAACGCTGGAACGATATCTTAATGTTGGAATTATATCTTAATGCTGGAACGATATCTTAACGTTGAAACGATATTATAACGTTGGAACGATATCTTAATGTTGGAGCGATATCTTAATGTTGGAACGATATTACAACGTTGGAACGATATCTTAATGCTGGAACGATATCTTAACGTTTGAACGATATTATAACGATATCTTAATGTTGGAACGCTGTCATAACGTTGGATCGATATCATAACGTTGGAACGATATCCTTATGTTGGAATGATATCATATTCTAAAGTTGAAACGATGTCACATTGTATGAATAAACCACCAATGACAGATACCAGTACCCAAAAATTGTGACATTTGGATTCAACTAGATATATTGATTCCTCAATGTTGATTTGTTTTCTGTGTTCATGATGGCTCTGTCTTTCCGCCTCCGTCTGTCTATCTGTCTGTGCGTCCGTCCATTCGTCGGTCGACCGACCCTCACTCTCTCTCTCTCTCTCTCTCTCTCTCTCTCCCGCTCTCTCTCTCTCCCCTCTCTCTCTCTCTCTCTCTCTCTCCCTCTCTCTCTCTCTCTCTCTCCTTCTCTCTCTCTTTCTTAAATTATTTTTTACACTAAATGTGTGTGAAAAAACGAGAACAACGTGACAGTAGCTTGCACCTGCCAAGAATGTCTGACCATACTGAGATAGTTTATCTTGAACAATATGTCGGGCGGCCATGTTCGAGCATTGTTTTCTGGGTGATATACAGTGGCCGTGATATGAAATGATAACAATATGATAGGAAATAGTCAATACTTTTCGTCAGTTTATGGGAGATCGGCGGGACCATTATCTAGACTTCAACAATTTAACTACAATTCTGTAATTCTGGTGATATGCAAAACTATTCCCACTTATTTAGTTCTATAACTCGTTTCATTACTTTTATTCAAAAACGAACGGAGCAGACTCTGGTCAGATTCATGTTCAGTTCATTGACAAAATCAGTATAATAACTATCTTTTAACTGATGCAAGAAGAATCGTGTTTACCTTGGGCTTGTCAACGATGTCATTTTTGTCAAGTCTTCTTCTACTTCTTCTTCTTCTTTAATGGCGAGCATTCAGTTACTGAATATAATGGCCATTCCAGCTATTTTCTGGTGGAGGAAGATCCCAGGTGCCCCTCTGGGCATGTTTTTCAGGCACGGGCAGGAACCAGGGTAGAACCACCGACCTTCCATAAGCTAGCTGGACAGATTCCTCACATGAGAGATTTCGACTCCGGGAGGACTCAAACCTACAGCGGTGAGGGGCGTGTGGTTGTTAACCAATGTACTTAATCACTCGGCCATTTCTAAGCTATGGTTAATTTTAGAGCATTATCCGCAACTTTAACTTCATACCAAACAAAACGGTTATGTCGTAATTAGACACATACCTTTTTGCCGGATATGGATACATGTACTATGATGGCATGATTTAGTATGTCCCATTTCGTCTTCCGTATTTACCTCCGTTTGATATATGTTATCACCATCAAGATATACCAGACTCAAATGCACAATTTCAAATTGTTTTAATTAATAATTAAATCATAAACAATATGTTTGAACTTTATCATTAAAAACAACAAGAAGAGCATAATCTCAAATTGTGAATGAACAATTGACAAAGTTAGGCAAAAATGACGAGCAAAAACCGAAGCTGTCATTCTCGTTGTGGAAGGCGAACATTGCAATTCGATTTCAATTCATTACAACATTGGATTTAAATGAACATTTCAATAAATCTGAGAAGAATAGTTGGACCTACAAATCTTGAGACAATTTTAGAAAGCAGTTTACAATGGAAGGCATGAACGGTATTGGGTTAGAGTCCATGGCGGACCCTAAGGGAGTGCTAAATGATGCCGATTATGTAGAAGCTGTCTCCAGAAAACGACAACTCAGGTTGAACCTTTGCTGGCTCTGTCTCATCTGGGTGTTCACATTCACAGCTTATTCGGGTCTACAAAATTTAGAAACAAGTTTAGTGCCACAGTTTGGTGTTTATTCACTGGCAGCCATCACTGGCGGAGGACTTATTTCCTGTATTGTGGCGCCAGCTATAATCGGCAAGTTTGGGGCGAAGGGAGCACTGACCGCTTCATGGATTTGTCTTGCAATTTTCGTGGGATCAAACTACTACCCAAAAGCTTACGTGCTGCTCCCTGGTGCCGCGATTGAAGGACTTTCAACGGGCCTGATGTGGACAGCACAAGGTGCTTTTCTCACGACGATTGCTGTAGAGTACAGCAACATCATCAAAGAACCTCTGGAAGCTGTCCTAAGTAGATTTTTCGGCATATTTTGCATGGCGTTTCAAAGCACACAAGTCTGGGGCAATGTGATATCGTCAGCAGTACTGAAAGAAGAACTGGATGGTTCTAATTCTACGGCAAATATCTCCCTTCCGCCGCCTTTCTGCGGGGCAGACGACTGTCCATGGGATAAGTTTGGCGGAAATGGAACCATGCCGAATGAAAAAATACCTCAGTGGCGAATTTACACACTTATTAGTATTTACCTAGGTTTTACTCTTATTGGGCTTATTATAACCGTTTTCTTAATGAAACCGTTAAAATCAGAAGGTCCACAAGAACTTTCAATAGCGAAACAGCTTCTGTCTACCTTGAGGTTGCTGGTTACCGATATTAAAATGTTTTTGCTGGTACCTATGAGTATATGGACGGGTATGGAACAAGCTGTTCTCTTTGCAGAATTCACACGGGTAAGATTTTGAATTTGTTTAAATCATACTTTGGAAAAAAAGAAAGGCTTTAAACGGACCATATCATTTACGAATAAAAAATAATAAACCTCTCATTAAGACCATCCCGAAATTAATACCACCTCGCTAATAAGATCCCTATTCCAGTGTCCCATTTTTACAGTAACGGTATTTGATTATTTTGTCCCCAAAATAAATACTTTTTAGACCACATTTTCCCAGACCCAAAGATGACCTTAATAGAGGGGTGTCACTGTATAATGTTATTGTTCATCGGGTTATTGTTAAAACAGTTCTTATTTTGAAAATTTTTGGTCTACCACTGTGTTCAGTGGTGATTTTAATATAATCTCTGGCTAACGTTAAAGACTTCATAACTGTGACGTTTTTCTGGTTGCAGTCTTACGTGGCCTGTGAACTGGGTATCAGTTATGTGGGCTGGACTATGATCTGTTTCGGGGTAGTGAACACAGTTAGCTCTCCTCTCTCCGGTATACTTGGCAAGTACCTAGGGCGAATGCCGCTCTGCTGGATCGCCACACTAGTCAACTTAGGGGTTTTAGCATTGATGAACTTCTGGACTCCTTCGAGTAATGAGAAATACGTGTTTTTCATCATACCAGGCCTATGGGGTCTTGCAGACGCAATTTGGCAGACCCAAAGTGGAGGTAATTCATTATCTAGTTGCCCTTCTTTCATATTGCTTAAAATTTTGAAGAAAATATTAAAAGAACTAACCAGTCTCTCATATTTAACCCGAACAGAAACAAAAAAGAGAATTTCTTGCAAAAGAAATAATCGTCCAACCTTCTGTAGGTCAGCACAATCGGGCATTCTATTTTTAATCTAGAACGTCGGTTAAAGTTTATATGTGTGACAACATAAGGTCTTCTTCGATTTGTCGGGGTGTGTTCAATACTTCATCGTTGACCAAACCATTTACGCATATTAAAAATTCGCAAATGACATTGTTGCTTATTATTTTACATTTTGTTTCTAGCAATGGTTGGAGCAATATTCTCTACGAAACAGGAGCCAGCCTACGCCAACCTGCGCATGTTCCAGGCTCTAGGATTCACCATGGCCTACCTGTACAGTAACTCCCTCTGTGAATACATCAAACTCTACATCGCGGCTGGCTTCGTCGTCCTTGCTACCATTCTACAGACAGTCGTCGAAATTCTTGTGCGCAGGAGTAATAGCCAGAATATAGAAATGGCCCAGTACTAGATGATGAGCTTCACTTTTTGCTTTGAAAAAGTTACTATGGATACTAATGCTAACCTCAATGTTTCAGGTCTGACTCTCTCATGTATTGACAATATCTTACATGATGATACAGGGCCACACTCTCGCTTAACATGACTCTAGTTTAAATCTTTTTCGATATGTGCAGAAATAAACATTCTGAACAGATTTGATGATAATCGGACTAAATTTGGTTAATAAACAGAAAATGGCGAAACAGGACACTGGGCAAAACTCGATCACAAGCCCGTATCTTGAGCCTTTGGCTATGATAAGCTAATAACTAAATGTTTAATAGTATATATATATATATATATTATTTGTGCTAATATAAATCAAATCTTTGGTTCTAGTTTAGCCGATAATGTATCAAGCAAGACATCCAATGTTGAACTGAATCATGTTTCAAGTCAATAATCATTAAATAATACTAATGAACAATCAAACTGACAACAAAACACAAGCAAACATGTTCCAAAAATCAGATATGTGTTGCTTATGAAACTGTGATTTGTAAACTGTCTCTATAAAATTAACATGTGTTAAACAATAATAAATATATAATTAGTTCATTTGTCACAGAATGGCCCCCGTAAATATCCCTTTGTGTAGGTGCTGACCTTTTCATTTTGCATTAAAAGTATTGACCCAAGATCATGGAACAAACTCTGGAGACCAATCTCAAATGTCAAGCATCTGATTGGCTGAAATGGTGACAGGCGTCAGGTGCTTGGCATTTAAGAGTGGTCTCCAGTTGTAGTTATACATGTAATCTTGGAATGTTTAATTTTCTGATTTCCGGGGTTGGGGGCGGCATTTTACTAGGGTTTTATTAGATGCCCTTCATGCAATATTTGAAACTGTTTTTTTGTTCAATTGTAATAAATAAAATCGTTTACTTTTCTCAACTTTGTTGCAGGATTGTCATCAAATATTTTCAGTTATAAGTCAGAACTCAAGTTAATGATAAACACTGAAATCCAGCATTAGCATCTTCCAAATTCATATAACCCAGTGCATGTATGAATCAACCATTTACATGTACGGTATATGAATTATCAGTCGGCAGTTTTATGGATATAATCCTTTACTAGGTTGTGCATTGTATCAGATCGTAGCCACTTCCTTAAACGAATGCTTTTCATCTTAAATGAAATCATTCTTGAAATAAAAACGCATTGAATAAAGTCATTACAAAAAGACTATATTGCAAAGGGCTTTTTCTGTAAGAGAAGCTAGTTCGTATTTTAACATTTTACTTATAATGGTAGTTTTGACAATCAAAAATTGAAAATGAGATTTGAAAAAAGGTGCAAAAAGGTCCGTATTTTATGAAAGTTTATTTACTCAATATTACTAATTATTTCTTATAAAATAATAAAAGGCTTTAAAGAATATAGGACTACATTGATTTTAACAAATAGATTGGACAAGTGTTTACTACGTACATAATACCTTTATATAACTAAAGATTACTTAAAACATTCGGAACTATTCTCCTTTTAGGTCACATCTGTCGTACTCAAACTCTGCCTGCAACACATCAAGATTCCTGAAAGAACCTTTCCTAGTAATGAACACATTGAACGTATCTTGCACCAGATCGTGTATCCCTTGCAGGTTAACATTCGTGCGTCCCGTGTCCTCGGTGGTTATTGCAACTGCAAATATCTGTACGCCCATCGCTTCAAGAAGTAGTTTTTCTCTGTTTAGTGCTGTTTTATCAAGATCTTTAACCTGACCATTTGTGAAAATAATTAGCATCTTCTTTGCTCCTGGCCGTTGTTTTGATGAAGATGAATTAAATATTGTATTTATGGCGTAATTTAAAACGTGTTCAATGGTCATGGAATCGGACTCTTTAGAAAACGAATTAAGACCTGATTTGATAATATTTTTGTCAAATATTTCGCACATTTTCACAATTTCGTGAATTTCACTAGAAAATGAAGTAATACCGACATGGGTTTCGTTAATGTTGAGATGTTGCATGACGTCAATAAGATAAGTGGCAGCGTCTCTTAGCGTCTCCAGTTCGTCTGAAGAAGCGTCTATAAAAATGGCGACGTCTGTTTCAGCACTGTGCTCACACTCTGATAACAAATACATAAAGTTTATTTTTGAAAGCTATGTCCTATGAACATAATATAGACATCTAAATTTATATCGAAATTCACGATGTCACTATGTTTGGTTGGGAAAACAGTATTTTTTTTTAAGATAACAATTTAAAAACATATTTTTCAAACAAGAAAAAAGGATAAAATATGCCTTTGTGTCATATTTGACACAATACCAAGAACAGCGACACACCATGGTCTTTTACAAATGATTCGTCCTGTACAAAAAGAAACATAGGGTTAACTTAACTATCAATGTATTTGACACAAGAAAATTTCTACTTCATAAAGGTGAATACACAAAGTCCAAAGCAGCAATTCTTTGGGAAAATGAGAGCATAGATATGGTAATAGACAGAATATAGAAATAAAGATGTTTGCTATGAAAACACCAAAACCATTTTAGTATTTAAATTGTGATCTATGGAATAACAAAACTGTCTGCATGGTTTGATTAGGACAAAAAATGTAAAGATCGGTAATACTCTTGACTTTCTTCAACATGTTGGACCCAAGTAATTGTATTAACTTGTTTTGGGTTACCACAACGGACACACACACACTGTGCTTTTTATTGACTCTGTGTTCTTATCAAACTCTCTGGGTTTTTTTGGACAAAAACTAGCATAAATCTAACGTATCACTTACCATCACAAGTGTTGTGCACAAGCTGATGTAACACAGTGTATAAAGAGTTGAAGTTGTCTACAGAATACACCAGAGAGGCATCCGTGGCGATATCCAGCAGCTCTGCGTGAGAAACTTCCTTACCAATACCTTGTAAACATAAAGTAATATTTAGTTTCATAATTAAAAAAAAACAAAATTACAACATTTGTAAAATATAGTTTACATTATCGTGAATGTTTATATATTTATATTTATATACATTAAATTCAATGCGTTTCTTTCCCGAGTTACTTTCAGGTATGGCTATTTTTCATTTTTTTATAATGTTAGAATTAGAAATATAGAATATATTTATAACGTCAAATTCGCTGAGGTAAGGTCACCTGGTATTTTTTACTCGTAGTCTGTTAAGCAAGGTCAGTTATTAAATAGATTCCAAATATTAAAACACACTTAGGATAAAAGTACTCAAACAATATACAGTTATTTCATATGTGATTTGGGAACAGTCAAAAATTTGGCCCGAGGTGGAGGGGATAGTGTTTTGAACTGTTGCCCGAGGCCATCGGCCGAGGGCAACAGTTCAAAACACTATCCCCGACACCAAGGGGCAACTGTTTGACTGTTCCCAAATCACATATGAAATAACTGTTTTATTACCTGATCAATAACTATTTTAACAGTACTTACAGATAAAACAAGGAACACGAAAATAATTTTGCAAATATGTTTTTAATTAATCTTTTTAAATTTAACAATCTTGTAACTGTGTCAAACAGCCAACATTTTGTATGTCAGTAGGTTTCATATTGTTTTTCTCTTATATTTTATTAAAAAAAACTTAAGGAAACCGTCATTTTGCTGACAAAATTTTAAAATATTTGTTTAAATACTTCACCACGTTTTATTTATGGAGAAATAAGCATTGGAGTCAATTTGAATGTTTCTTTACTGTTCCACATGACGTCATGACGTCGGAGCACACGCGGTAAACAGTTGAAACTATTGACTGGTCAACAGTTCGCAAACATGGACTTTTTTAGAATTTCAGAAAACAGTCAAAACTACACAATTGCATTTATATAAGGTATCAGGTAATAACATTGACTGTTAGTCGCATTCTAATCGTTGAAAATATTCTACAAATCAAATGGACATTATATATGCTTTCCTAACATTATCAACTTTAAGAATTTAAAACAATTTTCTTGTATGAAACATGAATAGTGTTACCAATGACAGCAATGTTATCCACAACGGACTTTAGCTTTCTTGCCGCATCTTTTGTTTCCTGTCTGTATGTGGACATTCCGTCTGTCAGCAAGTAAACAAATCTGCTTGCCTGTCTACCGTTCACTCGGCGTTTAACAGCTTCTCCACTAAAAACACTCAGAACCTGTAAAATGTACACAGATAAGCAAAGATTAAACACGCAAATCGGAAACAGTCACAAGCAGAAACGCAGTCTGTCCGCAGAGCCAAATAGTAAAGAGACCGATACATCAGAAGAGACCGATACATTGGAGAAGACCGATACATCAGAAGAGACCGATACATCAGAAGAGAATGATACATCAGAATAGACCGATACGAAAAGAGACCGATTCATCGGAAGAGATCGATACATCAGAAGAGACCGAAACATCAGAAGAAACTGATATATCAGAAAAGAGACCGATACATCGGAAGAGACCGATACATTAGAGAAGACCGATACATCAGAAGAGACCGATACATCAGAAGCCGATAATGGCATAAATTTCGAAAATATAATACAACAATCAATAAGCGAAAGAAACAACCTGGTAGGATTTCGCCATGGTAGGTCAGTGTTGGCCACTGAGGGTTTAAATCAGGTTGTAGGTTCACTGTTTATTCTTCACATTCACTTACTATCATCGACAGTTAGTAAATTTTGTGAGACACGATGTCATCGCCGCTGACTCACCCAAATTGTTCTTCATTTATATCTTTGCGAAACTGTTGAAAAACTTTTTTCATATTAATATACATGTAACATGACAGCTGAAACCTCTTCATCTTACTAGTATATAAAAACGAAAAAATAATTGTTTATATTATGTGCTAACTCTAAAATTCTCTGTAAATAATTTGTTTCTAACCAAGCCAGCTTATTAAGTTAGAAAATTTAGCACCCAATGATTAACGTGTTTCTATTGCCGTGTCTTTCACCTCTGAACAAGCACCTTAAATGTAAAAAAACACCTCTTACGGCTCCAAGTCCTCTATCAGTCCGAGTAGATCCGGGTTTGAACGTTATATTCTTCACTGAATCTATTATTGAGGTATTATCTTTGTACTGGTCCAGGTAGAATTCTATCTTGGCATTAAAGGAGAATGTGACCACACTGATCTGGAAACTACGTGGCCCAACAGGGACGCTTCTTGTGAAGTTGGCAACAAATTCCAGTTGCTTTTTAAAGTAAGCCTCTGTCATGCTTATAGAGGAGTCAAGCACAAACAACATCTGCAGGCGTAGGATGACATATATCTACAAAGGGAAAACAAACGGTAGGTTAGTTAATGATTAGGACTTTCAATCTATAGACTGAAATTAGCAAAAGATAGTTGTTACAGGCATGACCTACAAAATTCTATAAGCGATACGAAAAAATATGTTTGCTTATTTTATTGACTTATGTAGGACACAAAATTATAGAAAAATAACTCGCACAGTCTTATCTAAAACATAATTTATTTAATGCAACATGTATACTTGTATCACAGAGCACTCCGTATATTCTTGGGGGACATTGGCACTTGAACTGATTGTCCAGATTCTGACATGTGGCACCATTCTGGCAAGGGTTGCTGGAACATTCGTCGATATCTAACATGAAAAGAATAATCATATGAGTTTATAAGTAAATATGTAAAGAAAAGCAAATGACTAATAATTTTAAACTACTCTTAATGAAATAACAAGAATTTAGATGGCATGTAAATTTTATTTTATTACAGATATATCATAGAAGAAAGTTTTCTTGCGTACAAATGTACTTGGTAAGAAAAGCATTCAGACATTTGATCACGCGAAGGGATATGAATGCTTTAACAACTCTATCATCACAACAGGATAGATGTGTAGGGTAATAATAATAATATCGCTTAAGTGAATTACGGTCATGAAAAAAGAGACGGTCATAACAAGGCAAAGATTTTTCAAGGCATCCTATGTATGAGACTACACTGCTTAGCTGAAATCTTTTTCTTCAAACGTCCAATAATATTTAACGGTTGATCTGCATGGTCCTTACGTTTAAAGTCAATACATCTGACGTTAGGTGTTTTGGCTGGGTAATGCCAGCGTAATTTAATACAACTTTTTATTTAGCAACGATTGACAATTGCCTTATATTTTACTGCAGAATCAAGAGGGCCTACTACATTTGAGCAAATGGCCATAATGGATGTAAATCAGTAATTTTAAAAGTCGCTCAAATTGAATATGAGTAATCACAATAACCATCTATCGCACAAAATTCAATCTATTTTCCTGACAAGAACCATATGAACATGAAGGGACAATAATATTCTAAATCCGCGTGTGTGTTTTTCCAGTAACATTTAGTGTACATTAAACAAAACAAGAAAATTGTGTTTTAATCTATTTAATTCACGGAGAACAGATCTATCTTTAAAAAAAAACATCTATATCGAAAATGCTTGTATATCTCTGGGGCACAAATGTATATCTCTGGGGCACAAATGAAAGTAACTTCATTGTTTCTTAACTATAATCTTTTGTCTGATCACTTTTCTAAATAAAAATTGAAATGTGCAAACCCCATAAAACACAGCCTCTCCGCGCAGCCAAAATGTAGAAAGGAAAAGAGAGCATTTGCTTATAACAACAATTCAAATAACACACCACAAACAATTAACGAAACAGAACCTTTGGAGTAACCGCCTTGGAACGGCGGGCCAGTGGTAAAACAATACGCCACTGAGGACTTAAACCAGGTTCTAGGGTGCACCAAGCTCACACTTTCCAACAGGTTCTCGAGTACAAGCTAAATCTTTTTGGTACTTTTCATAGTACGAACGACTGATTTAAAAAAAAAATGAAGCGATTTCATAAGGTGCAACAATATATTTTGTTGTTTTAAAAATAATGCATCATCTGGGGTTTACTGCCGCACCTCTTTGAGAGTTTACCTTGTTCACAGTTAACTCCCGTGTACCCTGGTGCACAGGTACAAGTATATCCATCTGAATTGGCAATGCACGTTCCTTTATTTTGACATGGACTAATGTTACATTTGTTGCCAACTAAAATACAAACAAATAAGACTCGTATCATAATGCAGTAAACAACTTGTTGTAAATTTCCTAAAACACTCTAAAACCTTATAATTGATGAGAAAAAATAGTGATTTTTGGCTTATTTTACTATGTACACAAATACTAGATATAAATTTGGTCTCGATTAGGGGAAAACTATTTTTCGGCGTAAGCTGTCTAAGCTCACTTTTGACCTAGTTTTTCGACCAATGAAATGTTGTAAATAATACTCGTACTCTCTTATTATGCAGAGGGAAAATGAAATAAACTATTTCGATTGGTAGCTATTTACACCAGAGAGGCATCTAGCAGGGTGGAGAGGTATCTAGTGGGATTTTTATTATTATGCAGCGGAAAAATCAAATAGATTAATTCGATTGGTTGTTAGTGGGTGTTGTATTGGAGGAAAAACATATTTACGATTTAAGTAACCAGTTAAGTCAATATTGATGGCTTAAATACAATATTATATGGAATATTCTTGGGTGTCAGGTAAACACTTGTATACAATACACAGTGTAAAACGAAAGAGAAGTGTAGATATTCCTAGTTCTTACTGGTTCCTTTCTAGTTCCTTTGATACTAATTGTTAATTTCAAGTACGAAATACAAGTTTATTGTAGTGTAGTGGCTAACACTCTCGCCTCTCAAGCGGAGGCCCCGGGTTCAATACTCAGGACGGACACTTTTTTTTAAAGTTAATATACGTAAAAGTTGGTAGATTTCGCTCTTGTAACAGGCTGATATTACTTATATTTATTAAATTTCAAGGACATTTATTCATCTTGAATTCTTACTCTACACGAGGTATTTTATTGAAACTGAATATTTTGTTTCAGTATCTTTAATCGACTTGTTATCACTGTATGAAATTGTTGCAACAGCTTCAACATTTTTTTGAAAGACACTTTCAATAAATTTATGAGTTGTCATGATTCGGTCGCTTTTAAAATCTCTAAGTCATACTAAGAAGGCAGAGAGGGTTCGTCGACAGCTATAACAAATAAAATAAAATAACTAAACTGTGTCTGCTTTGCCTCTCTGTATTTCATTCTTTCTTATATACATGTATATATAAATCTTTTCCATCAACGCCGTTTATCTTTTTTAAAGATATTTCTTGTTAAATATTTAACAATATTCGATAACTTAGGATTATAGTAAAAGCTGCTAGAGTTAAGGGCGGAATAATTACGGAATCCTAAACGGGCCACGTTAAATTTCGCTAGTACAATGCGATAATTATCGCCCTCCTGTACGCTTGTACACGCGAAATTTAACAACCTTCGCGAGGTTTTTGAGCGATAATTATCGCGTAATTTTCGCATGATTGTGTCAGAAGAGACCAGCGATATTTTAAGCTCTTAATTTTCTCGTGTCTTTAATCCTAGGATTATTTTATCAAGTAGGACAATTGGACCGAGTATAATAGGACGTATTTCACGAGCCGGTGTCAAGTGACACGGCTGACACCGCATCACGTGGTTTAATTTCCAGCCAAATCACAGAGGGCGAAAACTAAGATAAAATTCGCATGTCCATTTATTTCGCCTCTCTACACTAACGAAAATTTAACAAAATAAGCGATAATTATCGAGTTTCGAGACACACATATTATATCAGGATTGCTACCTGATGTCTGTTATCAAGGTCATGATCACTGTTCCAAAAATAGAATTTCAGGTTATTTAAGTGACTGTGACCTATTAACAGCAAACTTGGTATGAGGGTTGCTTAATCAAGACACAACTTGAGATTGCTATCTTACATACCTTGATGTCTGTGATCAAGGTCAAGGTCACGGTTGCTTAAAAAAGAAATTCAGTTTCTGCTCAATGACTTAAATTTGCTTTGACCTATTGACACCAAACTTAGTGTATGGGAAGCTTATATGAGATGCAACTTAGAATTGCTTCGCATGCGGTTTTGATCAAGATCAAGGTCTTTATTGCTTTTTGCTTAAAATAGAAAATCATGTAATAACTTCAGTTTTCTTTGACCTATTGACGCCAAACTTGGTGTGTGGGTAGCTTATACCAAGACACAACTCGGGTTTGCTCCTCAGATCTCTTTGATCTAGGTCATATTCATGGAAATGGGGTCCTACCGATATACAGAGTTATCTCAATTTTCTGTCTAAATTTACCTCCCTTTGTAACGCGCACCTGTCACTGGGTAGTTCCGGTCTGAGATTGACAATTAAAACTGACCTGCAATAATCATCCGTGGTCCTTTCAAATACGTTTTAATAGGGTCTGGTTGGTAAGAGATCAGCATTAATGCATAAAAACGTTTGATTATTATCATTGAATGAAAAAAAAAGATTGTTTTTATAGTGAAGCGCATAATATCTAAATTTTCTCTTCTAACCATTTTAATACGTCGGAGAGGGTTGTGTTAAACATCGTTGTGTTAGACCCCTTCGGTAATTAATAAAGAGTAATATAAAACACATTTCTTATGCTTAAAAATTGCAGATTTGAGGAAAAGAAAAGTTAGAAAACCTTTAAAAAGGTAGTAAAATTTATAACACATGATATAAATTAAAGTTTAACATCTGCCAATGTTAAATGTTCTTTCATGCCGATCTGGGTTATATATGCAACCTTTTTTTTGCAAGAAATTTAATAGATATTTTAAACAACTGAACCTTACCCTACAAATTGAATGCACACGATTCGGTTAAAAGATTTGTGCCATGTTCGTATTGACGTTTTTATTCAATATACCGCTCTTTTTTTCTCCAAAACGTTTTTTCTTATTCTTTTTCAATTAAGAACATATTAAAAAAAAATTTCACGTTTTTCTCTTTATTTCTGAAAATTTTTAGTTCATTTAATTTTACAATAAATTTTATATCTTTAAATAAATATATGTTTGGGTAAAACTTCCCGATTTTTATTTAATTCAGTTTTAAGTTGCCAACATCAAATAATCAATGTCTCTGGTCTCAAACATTATTGTGACAATTTATTAATTAGAATATTAAATCTCTAATCAGTTTCCTAAAACAACACCTTCACCCTCAACAAGCAACGTTTTCAACCTCTTACAAAGCTACAGCTGAACTTCAAAAGGCCTTTATCATGGTATGTACCCGGATAATGAGAATCGCGGATAATGGTAGATTGTGATAATAATGACAGATTGCCAGTCCGGAGGAAACACCATGGAGAGGTTAGTTATTGTATGAATTTCATGTTATTGTGATTTGCCAATTGGGTAGTTACTGTTATAAAACTGTATCAATTAAGTAGCATGTTTTAGTGGTGTTTTTTGTGCCAATATGCAAAAATTAGGCCTAATTGACTGAAAAAGAGCGAAATTCGCAGAAATGTAAGTCTAATAAGTACATGTCATGATCTGGTGTGAGAGAAATTTATTTGAGTAACGCTTAAAAAATCTGGATTTAAATGAAAATTTACTCCTACCCGGTTATTTGAATATTGTGTTAGAAGATACTACACATCAAAGTGCTGTTTAAAATAATTTATCTGAACTTCCTACTTTCACTTTCACTTTGAACCAGGAAGTAAGATTTCCTTAATTTTCTTGAAACCCCTAACATTATTTTGAGGAATTGGCACAAAACATTGTAGACCAGCATATACTTATTTCAGGTATGAGTTGCTTTGGTATATTGTTCATAAATTTCAGAGTTCTCATGCAAACGGTTTTTCTTTTGTTTTAGTATGTGCTTGGTAATTAGAAAATGAATTAGACTAAATTGAGCTTGCAAACAGTTACAGCATCCATAGCTTAATACATTTCTTTACTAAAATCTAGGTGGCAATAAGTATTTCCCCCAAAAATTCATTTTTGAAATTTTAGCCTGTCTTCGCCATTTGCAATGTTTGCGACCTCTTAACTATTACATATATTGCACAAACACCCTTAACGTATTTGCAATTAGTGACGCTTTTACACGTTGAAACCACCATCATAATTTCAAACTTGACACGCCAATAACTTTGTATAAAAGTACGACTCGTAGACCTTATGTCATCAGAATGCTTTAAAATGGACAAAAATATGTGCAACGAAATAAATTGAAAGGAGTTGACCTAGTTTAGTATTATCACGTGACTTCGGATAATTTGCAGGCGCGTAGCTAATCATGTGTTTACTTTATTGTACAATATACACATCTCATAGTTGTTATTTATACTCTCGTTTTTTGTTGTTTTTGTTGGTTTGTTTCTGCTACCTCCAGTAATAGATTGTTAATTTTGAAATTAATTAACCATTTTTGTGCAATATATTATAAACATTGAACCCTTCAAGTTCCCACAGCCCACATCTTTAAACTTTATAGTTTGCTTATTTTATATAATTTGTTATGATTTATTACAATATTATCTCTTCTAACAACAGATTTAACGAATAGACGAGTTTGTAGTTGACCGGAACCGAAATAATTGTGTATTTACTGAACGTTTATATATATGAATTATGAACCCCATGTTGTATGTCATGTACCTGGATGAATAATAAAGTATTGTTCTGTTCTGTTCTTCTGTTCAGTTGAACATAGGTCTGTACACATATTACCTTCAATATTTACGCACTACCTTGTTTCATTGTCCGAATCGAGATAATTTGATAACAATTGTACGAAGGCACAAGTTAAAAGAAAAGTAAATGTCCGCAATAAATATTTACAGCAAATTAAATTCAAAAACGTCTCACTTTTCATATTCTGAAACCTTATAATGAAGTATTATTATTTTTTATTTAAAAGAAGTGCTTTGATTTTTCCTACCTTCGTCACACCACCAGCAAAAGTTGTTGAAGAAGTTGATATTACAACGATATTTTGTCGAAGTATCGCAATTGGGAAGATACGAAGCACAAAGGCTAGTAACTATATCATCACCTTGCCTTTCCATGACATCTTCGGCTATAAAAAAACATACACTTATAAATAGATGAAAATGGAACTTTGAAAGCCATCGAAAACGACAAAATTAGAAAATATTGCGGGCTCGATTTAGATGTTTCGTCATTGCAGCTATATTATTAGCACTGTTTAATTAATAAATTCAAGAAAGACAAAATCAGAAAAAGGGAAGTTATGACTAAGGAATAATTAATAAAACAACTCCTCATTTAAAAAAAGGTGCAATTCAATTTTGTCGAATCAAAAAACCCATTCAATAATAATTACTTAAGCTGATTTATATATGATTATCCAACATTTATATTGCATTTTTATATAATTACGTTTAAAAAAAAGAGGATATGAATAGTATAATAATACTCGACTTTTTGAAATTAATCGATTATGCTGCATAAGTATACACGTTATGTACCTGCTTTGGGGGGATAAAAAAAAATAAAAAAGTACAACAAACAAATTTTCTTTACTGTAGTTGTTACACCACAAATGCCAATGTCCAGGCCAACAACAGTGGCAAACGTCGTAGTAGAAGATGTAATGACAACGAATACTTGACGAAGTGTTGCATGGAGTGGAATCACACATTATCAAATCATCACCTTGTCTTTCCAGATAGGCTACAAAGAAAGACGTTGATGGATCGAGTTAAATACAAACAAGAAAATAAAGAAAACATATACAGTAACTACGTTATAAGTCTCTGAGAAAAATTTGGCAATCTTACAAAGGAAAGGATACTTCAACGAACCATTAAAGTAGCTTGCAGTCAGTTGTTTTGAGGGTTTTCTACATTCCTTGCAAGTTCATCGATAAAAAAGAGACAATTATCAAAATCTCAATAATGGCGAAATGTCGTTCAATGAAACTTGGAATAAATGAATGTTACTAATGTATCTTTATTTTGTATATGGTAAGACACATTATAACAGTAAAGAAAAAAGCGAGATATATCTTAACACTCTCTAATATTCTATTTACATAAATTCACATAAACTAAACAACACAAAACATCATTGTAAATGCCTACATGAGTAATAAGATACTGACAACAATAGCTTTTGTCTTCCTGACTAACATATGTAAACTATATGTGATATTAGTAAAAGTATCCTTGACCTTCAATTTCCTGGTCGCTTCCTTGTCGCGTAAACGAGTAACAAACGTTGATTTCTCTTTTCTTCACTGAAAGTTCTTTATAAAGTACACATTTTCTTGTCAGTGTCATTACACTTATGTGGGAATTTAAAATAACATTTTGTATTCGGGGTGGGGGCATAACCTATAATTTACAATAGGGCTATTTGTGCAGTGTAGCGGTAGTAAAAACTACTCCTTTGCACAGTCATAATTATTGTCTGTCACCGATGTCGCATAAAATGATGATAAAGTATGACTGTTTCATTTGCCCATCTTTTATGACGTATGTGGTGGTTGTTTGGAAATAACGGAATACCTTTAAAAATCTTATCTTTGACAAATGTGATTAGTATATGGCTACACTTAGCTTATCTTGGATTAAATACAAATATCTTAGAAAAAATCGTTATGGACCAAAGTTTGTTTGCCTGCGGTTTGTGCTACGTCTTACTCGACAGCAGTGCTACGTCTTACTCGACAGCAGTCTGACAAGATGTGAAGAGCATTGATAGTATAATTATTTGTAAAACAAAAATAAAAATAATTCTGTACTCACTATCGCCCTTCGTGTACAAACTCAGCCAAAGTATAATCAACCCTGCTACATATATTGAACTTGTCATCTTTAAACTAAAATCAGTCCAACTTGTGTTTTGTGAAAAGGGCAGTAACAAACTATCTATATCGTTATCTTTGAGCGTGGATTTGGATCAATATCATAAATTCTTTACTGTTCCTTTTGACATGTGAGATAAGAAATAAATAAATCAATCGTGTAAACATACAAAATTTGAACACGATTGGTCATATATATTTTTTCAAGTCTGTTGCATATTAGTTGACCATATTTGGAATATTCGTAAAGCTTCATCATAGTGGTCGAGTCATATGGTGATTTCAGATAAGCTTTGTCTGCAAAACAGTTTAACAGAACTATAATACAGATTTTGTTAAATCGTCCGTCTTACATAAACATAAATATAATAAATGTTTGTACCATGGTGGCAGGGCTTTAGGAATTTATGGAGGTTTCCAGGGAACTCTTGTGAAAGAACGTAGAAGCTCGATCAGTTTTCTTTATGTCTGCAATCGTGTTCTTGCACATTTGACTCCAGTTTCTATGGTCTCAGTAAAGCCATTGGTTGTTATGTTTGACGATACCTTAAGCTTCTTATGTTTTATGCGTATGTGTGCGTTTGCTTGCAATATTGTCGTATTGGAGCTATCCACCAAGTCAAGTTGTACTTTATTGTTAATATGAGAAGCTGTTGGGGCAAGAGTGAGGTTTGTGCATCCTGGAACAAGTTCTAAACCCACCCCCCCCCCCCCCCAGCGGCAAATTATTTTGCCCTGGCCGTTCCAGGTGGTAACCTCACGGGTTCTTATTTTCGGTAATTGTTTTGACTCTATTTCGAATTTGATCATTGTATAACCATGTTTTTCTCTACATTTTGGCTGTGTGGGGAGGTTGTGTCTACTGGATTTGGCCATTCCTGATATTCATATTTCAATTAAAAAAAACATGATCCTTATTTGTTCTGTTTTTTGATTTTAGAAAAGAAAATGAAAACACTCAACCAAATCGTAATCTTGAGGAAGATCGCTTTTTGTGTGATACAATAAAAGTCGTTTTTATATGGCTTCTGCTTCACTTTTTTTCAAAGAAATGCCATTTACCATGGGTTGATCTAGGTGTCATGCTTAGGCCGTTAATGTCATTTTACAATTTAAATCATTAGTTCAGAACCGAAAAATTAAGATTGCTGTCTTGTTCACTGCCTTATTGCAACTGGCTGTTTAAAATTTATCCGCAGTGTAATCTACTTTTTTTCATAGAAAATCAATTCCAGTCAAAATTCATAAAAGTTACACAGCTTGACCTGAACTATGGACTTTATTTTCAGACACGTTAGTCTCGAAGGTGTTGCATGCTTTGGAATCAAAGGCAGACTTTTGCTCATCAGTACTTATCCGAAGCACTATATGAAAAAAAACAATAAAAAAGATCATAAATAGGTTAATAATCATGGGTCTCCCCTGGTTAAGAAAAAAAAACATGTTCATGTTGCCTTGGTAAATTATATCGAACCTATTCACCTACATGATAATACAATACGTACAATAAAATTAAATTCTCTTATGGCATTGCCATTCAAAAATGAGAAGGCCCTCGTTGTTTTCCGAGTACAAAGCACTTTGGGGGTAATTTATCAAGCTAACGATGGAAGCCATAACCAAATCTGTTATTTATAAACATTAAAAAACTTCGCCGTCGTTAAAGAATGTCTGCTATGTTTAATACGTATTTTAACAGTTTCATAAAAAAAAAGTGCAATTTTAGATCAATGTAATCTGATCACAATTCACAGAAAGAAGTATTATATGTATCCAAGCTTACTTTTACGATTTATTATTTTGAAAGTAAGCATGACAAACAAAAATAATACATTTTGAAAAAAAGATACTGTTTATTTCTTGTTTTAATAAAGTAATTTTTTATCCTTGGTACATCCGCCAATCCTTTGCCCAATATTGTCATTACATTGGCTAGTGTGGCCGAGAATTGGAGAAGGCAACTATGATTGCGTCACGACTCTGCAGCCATGCCTTGTAGGACGTGGAGGCAATCTCGATGAGGCAGTCTAAGGAAACTTAGATTTTAAACATACCGTCACTTAAGTTCTGAGCTCTGACAATAACAAATCATCACCGCAAGCAGAAAATAAAAACAGAAACACATAAAATATGGATCAACGGTTGCGTATCTTAACAAATCCAATCACATACACATATGTCGTGATCAATTTCAAGAGGTTTTCGTGGAAATGAAATTAAAAGTGCATGTTGCAAGAGCAAACGCAAAAAACTTCTTCCTCCCATACCAAATTAAAAATAACTCCATGAGCCTGTTCGTTAAAAAAATTCTGATGTTGTCAAAAAAACAAAATAGGGCATTTTCCGTAGGAAAGCGTTTTCAATACCGCATTGTTTGTACGTAACATCTCGCTAAACTTCCTAAGTGTGAAAAATCAAGCCAGCTTAATTTCTTAAATCGGCATAAATTGAAACAAGGGAAATAACTATTAAGATTTTCTTGAGATCTTTCGTGTTTATATCCTTTCTTTTAGTCAGTCATGAAAATATGTTCAATGTTTACCTGTAAGAGTTTCTATGACATTCAGTACCCAAAGTTATAAAACTGAGCATGGAAACCAGTCTCAATTCTCAAGTATCTGATTGGCTGAAATGGCGACCAGTCGCCATTTCTATGCTTGAGATTTGAGACTGGTTTCCAAACTCAGTTTTATAACCTTCAACCCAGATATCTGAAACGGGTCTAAAAAATCCTAGACTTCAATGCTATGTATGTTTTTTGCTTTTGCCTGCAACATTGTCAAACTGATGGGTGGATTGGAGTTTTTTCACCATGACAACTTATTCTTCTCTGTTCATATGAGAAACTGTTGGGGCAAGTGCGACGTTGGTGCTCCACAGAACCTGGTTTGGTTTAAACCCCCAAACAATTTGCCACTGACCGTTCCAAGGCGGCAACCCCTCGGTTTCTCATTTTTGTTAATGGTTGTGTTGTCTAGTTTGAAATTGATCATTTTATCATCCATGCTCTCTCTCTCTCTCTCTCTCTCTCTCTCTCTCTCTCTCTCTCTCTCTCTCTCTCTCTCTCTCTCTCTCTCTCTCTCTCTCTCTCATTATAAAAGGTGGAATGTAAAATGCGACAAATGTCCGCTAGCAACCCGGTGTTTGGGCGCAGTTTTCGCATCTCCGGTTAAATTTAGCTGCATATGTATACAAAATAAACATCTTTACAGATAGTAACATTGGGTTCGGTATAAAACGGTTCTACTCGGAAAAGAAACTCATCGGTGTTAAATGCGTTGAATTATCATTCACCGTAATCAGGTATTTATTATCTTCATACTAGTACAACCTGGAGATATTATGCTATGCAATTAAACTGTTATTATGAATCTACCACACCATGTTAATCGATGTGCTTGGCTGCTTTTAAATGCAGCAAAATATCGGGAAGTAAACGTAGACTACTTGTAGTTTAACCCAAGTTTTTAGCACTTTGTTCCAATATAACATCAAGGAAGTTTAAATACATCATTTGCGTAACAATAAAAAGCTGAATGTATAAACGATAGCAAGTGATAAGATGAATGTTACCCATTACGAACTGAAACATGAAATAAAGTTGTAACAGATAATAATGACGCGAGGACTTAGTTTTAGCGAAGCATTTTGGGTAAGTTTTGAAATTTGTTTGTCTGGGTGGTGTATTTTAGATAAATTATCAACTGAAATATATTCATGTTGTATTGATGCCAGCGGCTGAATTTTTCAAAACAAGACAGAAATAAGGTGATTTCGAAATGACACCTAAAACATGAGAAATATCTCACATTTATAAGGGTGTTCCAAAAACATATCATTTAGCACTATTTTCTGCTCGAATTGATTTTACATGCGACATTCAAAGATATTGAAATTGTATAGCAAATACGGACCAAAGATAATAAAACTGAGTTGGAGACCAGTTTCAAATCTCAAGCGCATTATTGGCTGGAATAGTGTAATAGATGCTTAAAACTTGCGACTATTCTCCAGTTTCAGTTTTATGATCTTGGGCATAAGCTATCATAAGAAGTAAGAATATATTATAGATTTATGTATAGTCTCATATAAAGTTTGTAGTTTGACATCTGATAGAGGTTTAGGACTTAGGACGAAGGGGGACAAAGTTTCAATATACAAAAAAAGGTTTATCAATGACAACGTCGCATATAAAGTTACTATGTTAGACAAAACCACTGTCGGGATGCAGTCTTATGTAATTAACTATGCACTGTTCAATACATTTAAAGGGCAGCTCCAGAATTGTTAATTGTGGTGACTGGGGTGCTAGAGGTTTTCGTGAATGAACAGAGCAAGTTATATTTCCTTAATGAGTCCTCCCACACCCTTTCAGTGACATTTGTCTTTACTTTTGTAGTAAAGTGAACCGTAGTAAAATCAAATTTGAAACTGAAATCCTGTTCTTTCTTGGTAGCATCCTAGGAAAATATACTACAAAAGCAATATCACAAGATTGACATAACCAGAAGTTTATATTATATTCTATTGAGGATGATGTTATTACTCTTCGTTCTTTTCACACTCTAATCGAAATGTTCAGTTTTCCTCATTTACACTGCGTCACAGTTAAAACATGACTTAGCCTACATGTATCTTGTTTAGTTAATGCGAGCGGTAAATTAATACCTGTCAAACTTGTACATTTTTAATTATCTCTTTTTGTCAACACATGCGATATACTCTTTATCCGTTTCAATTGTGAAACATTAAACGACAAAATTAATTTATCTTACCTGAAGATGCTTTTAGGTTAAACAAACAAATTTGTAATGATAAAGTTGTATTCGTGTCTGGTCAAAATAAGATGTCTCAAAGATGGTAAAGTAATGTAAACTTTTCTCCTTTATCCTACAGCATCGCTTCATATAACATGATAGCTGATACAAATAGTTTGTAGTAAATAGCTTTATTGTAATTATATTAATACTGTTGTTTTTAAAACAACCAGTGTCTCTACTATGATTATTGTCATAATCTTATGATAATCTACATGTTCTTTTTCTTCGTCTTTTTCCAAATCTCTCTTTGCATACTTATTATGTCGTTACTCTTAAACTAGTATGGATCTTTCTGTGCCATGCTATTCAAAATATCTGAAAGGCGATTTTGCAAACAGGTTCCTTGAGTTCGGTAATGCACAAACCCAAATAGTTATTCTTAGTTCAGTTATATTCAAAATTAAATTTAGACCATATCATTACAAATAATATTCTAATATTCTGAATGATATGTTGCATATATTGTGGATAGCATGGCACATAGCTGAGGAGATACACACCGGTGATTTTAACAGATAAACCATTTGCATTAATGCACAATAATGAAGGTGATATTACCGAAAGCAGCTATTGCAAAAGTTGATCAATATATCATATTACAATATCTAGTTAAGATAAAAAAAATGAAATGTAAAGCCAACGATAGGAAATTCCTATCGTGAAGAAATATAGTGCAACGAGGCTGTATTTACGTTTGGATGCTCGAATTACATGAAATAATGCTTTATTTGTAAAGCCAGTCATGAAAATTATGATTAATTATGTCTTCAGTAAGTTTGAAGAGTGGCGTTCAAGGCTATCCGCGGATAAATCAAAATTATATAATCCGGGTGCAGTTAGAACATTATTCAATAGTATAATAATCGTTATTGAAGATAAGTATAGAAATGCCCGTTGTTGACTAATCTATGCCATTCTTAATGTATGTTGTTTGAGTGATTGTTGTTTTTTCAGGATGCTGATATTCAAGGAACGTATGGCTGGGATACGTTATGCAGGCGTATGAAAGATGGAAAGAAAGTTTGTGCGGAAGTTAGTCATTACCTTAAAGATAGGTGAGTGATAGGGTCGGATCCAGCGGGGCTTCAGTAGGGTTGTTTGAACCCCCTTTTGGGACAGCAGTATTTAAGTTTTATGGGAAACTATTGCCTGTACGTTGGCAATTGTTATGTAACTACCGTAAGACTGCTCCAAATGAACCAATTTCTGAAAATCGTGCATCCGACCTGGAGTGGTAAATATTTTCGTTGACAAGACGGAAAATCTCAAAATGGTTGCTGAATCATCAGTGACAAAGGTTTGAAATCGACCAGGCCATATCAGATCTCAGATAGGTTATCGGCTTCTGTAATACTTACACATGATATTATTCTTCCTAGTCGGTTATCTTTGTCCACGCACTGTTGTTTCTATGCCAGTGTAAAATATTGTCATTGATTCCTGGCTACATTGACCCACATGCATTTTAATGTGAGTCTTTAAGTTCACTGATGTACATTAAAACATTTCCACCCTAAATAAAACATTGTAACATTTCTAATCTATTAATCCTTGTTGGTTGGTCCCATTCAAGTACAAGTCTGGTAAATTCTTACATACAACACAATTATTTACAGCATTTTATAACTACTTGGCCTTTACCTATACATTCACTCAACGGTTATTTCAGGGCAGAAGCAGAGTCCAAGTACAGTAAAGCACTCCTGAGTCTAGCAAGGAAAGCTGATGGAAAGGAAGAGACCGGGTATAGCTTTTCTTATTACAAGGTCTTTAGCTGAATAGCAGTTCAAGTCGACCGCTTTTTGTTCTTCTGTTCTTGTTGCTTTAAAGAATGATCCTCCTAGTCTTAATCTCTCAGTCTTAATTATAAAGTTAAGTATGTCACTTCCAAAGTACCGGTATGTAATAATAATGACAGGGAGGCGTCGGGGGAAACAGAAAAGTTTATATACTCAGTAAAACTGATATTTACAATGCTTGTCCGCAAGTCTGTGAATACCGACTCAAAGAAGATCAAGAAATATACATCAGTGAATAGGAGGATAAGGGAAGAGGAAAGTCGAAGGAAGAAGAATTGGGGGCTGGGGTGGCGGGAGAGATAAAGTGGCAAGGATAGTAGAAAATTGAAGTAAATACGGTGTTGAAGAGATGGAAGAGAACGGGAAGGAGGATGAACAGGATATAATGAGTACAGGAAATGAAGAAACAGTGGGATGTGTAAGTGGTTGAAAGTTAGAAAAAAACTTGCCACTGGGAGTTGAAGATTGGGTAAGATAAGTGTGCGGCGGGAGGCTAAGGTGGCAGAAGCAAGACAGTAAGAAGAAAGAGTAGAAAATGTAGAAAATGTAGGGAAAAGAAAGAGCGAAGACTTCGGTGACTGGAGAGAAATGGAAAAGGTAGTACGGCAATTATTAGGCGGCGGCTGGGTTGACGTAGAGAAAGAGAATGTGTGCAAACGTGCATTTGTGCGTGCGCGTGAAGTCGATCTTTTTTAAATTAAATTGTTAAATACCATAATAAGTCGAATACTCTATTAAGCATACAGTAGCGCTACTCCAAGCTGAATGGCACATATTAATTGCTCTGATATCCTTGTAGTGTTTTGGGCGATAGTTGGAGAGCACTAAAGGCACAAACTGAGATCATAGCCAATGTTCATGACGAGGCAGCAAATACATTCACCAGCTTGATGGAAGAGTTGAACCGATTCAGTGAGGAGCAGAGCAAAAGCAAGAAACAGGTTGCCCACATTTTGTTATTACTTGGACAGTCCTTTATATTGATAATTGATATTTCATGTAATAAATCCAAAAGTTGTAACTAGCCACTTATTGTTAATATTTCGCCGCTTATGCTTTTTAAGGAAACTTCTTGTTAACGTTTTATAACTTGAATGATTATCATTTATATTATCAAAAGCATAATAATTTTCTTCGATATTGTGTGATATCTAGCCAAGTTCGTGTTTATTTTATTTCTTTGTAGTTAAAAACTTAACGTTTACATCGAGTTATGTGAATTATCCCACCCATGATTTGCTATAAAAGTGAATGTATTCACTGAAGGTGAAAACATTCACAAAAATCTGCTCATAAAACTATTCAACTTTAAGCAACAGTATTATCTCATAAATACATCACAAGAAACATATTTTTCAATCATGTTAGTCTCAATTAAGCAGTGCTCAGATCCTGTAGCTGTTTCAGAAAATAACCAATCGGTATTTAGTGGACAATGTATACTCGATTTGCCACTGAATTGGTTTAAAGTGCAAAGTTCTGTATACAGTTTCATTGCTTGTCACATTTCAAACACTATAGAAACCACTTTCATTGTTTTAGACGGAAGAAAATGTGAAGAAATACATTTCAAACAAGAAGAGTGAATACTCAAAAACAATGAACGTAAGTGATTTAAAAGTGTTTTCATTCTCTGTATTTCTTGTACGGGAAATATAAATGAGTAATCATGATCTGCATGCACATGTTATTAATCTCACCAATTAAATTGCTGACAGAATGTCATGAAGTACAATACAATAGAATTATTTGAAAAGAGCATAACTGAAAAGAACACAACAAAAAAAACCAGAAAAGAGCAGTACTGCACTGCTTGGAATAGATCGGAACGGAACAGAACAGAACAGAACAAAGCACAAAAGAACAGCAAAGTATACTAGTTTATTACAAATCCCGCAAAGTTTCCCAGTTATACATGTAACAGTAACTCCAAGTAATAAAAATATTAACCACCGTGCTTAGCAGTTTAAGTTAGACATAAACAAAGTACAAGTTCAAAAACGAGATTATTAGTTATTATTTGAAACTTAATAACTTGCTTGAATGACATTCTGCCCTAGCAAAACTAACGTTCCTAGTGGCATTAAACTTGGCCATCGAAAACGCTAAGAGAATCAGAATCATCTATTTTAAGAAAGGCCTGTATCTGAAAACTGCAGATTTTTCAATTGCCCTCCCCCCCCCCCCCTCTTCAATATTCACTTAACATTAAAGTTACTCTATTATACTTTTCTTTCATAAACACAATCCTCTACTTCCCTCAGGATTATTGTAGCACGCTCGCTGGCTTATTGTGACATGGTCACGGTATACTGAGACGCAGACTCAGGATTATTGTGGCACGGTCTCAGGATTATTGTAGCGCGGTCTCATTGTGGCGCAGTCTCGGGATTATTGTGGCGCATCTCAGGATTATTGTAGCGCGGTCTCGTTGTGGCGCGGTCTCATTGTGGCGCGGTCTCAGGATTATTATGGTGTGGTCTCACTGTGGCGCGCTCACGATTATTATGGCAAGGTCACAAAATTATTGTGGCGTGGTCTTAGGATTATTGTGGCACGGTTTTTTCTTTTGTCAGAAACTTAAACGAAACTAGTTTTGATCAGTCACTTAGATACTATATTTGAATATGGAAAGGAAAATGAAATATCATAAAGAAAAGTAAACATTGGCATCTTTATTTTGTTAGTTGAAGAAGGCCTATGAAGAGAAGTGTAAGGATTTCAACAATGCAGAAGAAACGCTCAAGACGGTCAAATCGTCGGTGACAACAAAGAAAAACGAATTGGAGAAGGTTTGCTTTTTGGTGCAATGTTTGAAAGGGTTGTTATTTATATAAGAAGTTAAAGTGGTTATTTATTGTAACAGGAGAATGGTTACCCGAATCAGTGGTCGTCTCTATTGTCGTTTTGCAGTGTGGTACCTTTGGCGCTTTCACCTACTTTTTTCTAAAACTAGTATTTTTTCCGATGTTTCTGATGTTCTTTGCAGGCCGAGACAAAAATGGCGAAATGTCAAGACAGTAGAGATAATGCAGGTAAGTTACAACTTAAATCACATGGGCGACCATTTTAGATCCAAAACAGCCGGTACATCCGTGCCGTCTGATCTGGATCTAACTTGTTCGCTTCTTTAACAGACGTAACTTAATGAATCTAAACGCAAACAGTACAGTTATGGATTAAATCTGATGGCCCATGGAATTTGAGCCATACCTTATGGAGTAAAGGGTAAAATGAAAAACTTTCGAACAATTCAAAACTTCCTAGTTACTGTTTAGTTCATATTCATTTACCTGATATACTGATGTACTGATACCTCTCAAAAGACAGGTTAACCGTATAATCTGAATAATTCTTGGTTACTGGGTTACCTTGTTTCACTATTTCATTTTCATGAAATATGTAAAAAGTTCACATTTAAATTCAAAGTTAAGTTATTGTCGGAAAAACTATCAACAATACAGCATGAGCATATGCTATTTATCAATCTTATAAAATATTTTCTATTTTTTAAGGAAGTGTTCTGTACATTGGTTCCCTTATTTGATAAGAAAGGAGAAAGGCGACGAATGAATGATATAAGCTAAATGCAGTAAGGCCACCTTTGCCTGCTTGTGGTGTTGTGGTGCACAAGTTGGATCATATACATTAATAATTAGTCTGGTACCCGACATACTATCAAACACTATGACCCGATGAATCATATACATTAATTATTAGTCTGGTACCCGACATACTATCAAACACTATGACCCGATAATGTAATGACAGGGGTTTGTAACCAGACTAATACATTAATATCTCGGTTTCTTCTATAGATGTGGCATACAGAAGTGGGATAGACAATTTGGAAAGTGCAAGAAAGAACTGGGAGCAGGAGACAGAGTCCGGGTGTAGAGTAAATATTTCTTACTTGACATTTTGTCACAATCAACTTCAAATTTGTTTGGCTGAAATGGCGATTGGTCTCAAATCTTAGTTTTAAAATCTTTGAAGGTCATAAAGCTGAGATTGGAAACCAGTCTCAAATCTCAAGCATCTGATCGGCTGAAATGGCGACCAGTCGCCATTTCAGCCAATCAGATGCTTGAGATTTGAGACTGGTTTACATGCTCAGTTTTATAATCTTCAGGCTGTCAACCGATTCCTTTATTCCTATATTTCTCCTATATTTTGGATCAGAATCCTATATTCTGATTAACCTCCTATATTCCTATATGTCTATCTATCTCTATCTATAAATACTGCATGACACTATTGTTTAGCATTTTATGCAGGTGCGCGTCTGTACAAGAAATATTAAAAGAAGAAATGTACAGGAGAAAAAAAGTAATACATAATGTATTTGTGAGAGTTCTGAATTAAAGCTGATAGTGTTAGTTAAAAGACTAGATTTACAGTTAAAAGAGTAAAAACAGCATAGTCGCTTAGAAATTATGGCACAGTTTAGTTACCCCCTGCCTAAACTGGTCCAGGGTGGGTGCCTGTGCAACATTTGCTGGCAAAGAATTCCACAGTACAATAGTGGCAGGGTAGAATGAACATTTATAGTAATTACAAGGAGTTTGGATTTGCCTAATGCATGTGTCTAGTGAGACGAGTAGTGGGTAAAACATACTGAGGCATTGGAACAGCAACCAGTCCATGGACGATTTTAAAGAACATAAGTAGTCTGGAATCACACCTTCTGTTACCAAGGGAACGCCACCCCAGCTTTTCTAGCATGCTTGTGACACTGCTATAATGTGAGTAATCACTGGTGACCCATGGAGCGGCCCTGCGCTGAACCATTTCGATCTTATGGATGTTTTGTTGTGTATGGGGACTCCACACTGAGCTACAGTACTCAAGTTGTGGTGGGACAAGGGTTTTGTAAGCGAACTGCCTGATGTTTTGATGTTTAGTGGGAATGTTCCGTTTGATAAAATTTAGTGTTTGGTTAGCTGTTGTGGTGACCTGATTTATGTGTTTGTTCCAGCTAAGGTCAGAAGTGATGCAAACACCAAGGTATTTGGCATCACTGACTGTGGCTAGGGTTTGACCATGCAATGTATAATTTGTTTTGTGAGGGTGCTTTGATCTTGTGATATTTATAACCGTGCACTTGGAGGGATTGAATTCCATGTCCCAAGTGTGTTCCCATTTTTGTAACCTGTTTAGATCTTCTTGCAAAGTCTGGTCTGAATCATTTTTGACCGTGATGTATACAGCTGTGTCGTCTGCAAATAACCGGACCTGTGAGATAATATTTTCAGGCAGGTCATTTATGTAGAGCAAGAAGAGCAGAGGGCCAAGAACAGAACCCTGAGGGACTCCTGAGGTGACAGGTACCTCGTCTGACTTTTCACCATTGACCAAGACAGACTGACGACGACCAATAAGAAATGATTTGACCCATTGAAGAGTGTTGTTTTGAATGCCATGTTGATGGAGTTTGTATAACAGCTTGAGGTGGTTGACCTTATCGAATGCCTTAGAGAAGTCTAAGAGAATTAGATCTGTTTGGTGACCTTGGATTAAATTTCGGGATAGGTCCTCGACAAGCCCTTAAAGTTGAGTTTCACATGACATTTTGGACCTAAAACCATGCTGAAGGTGATAAAGAATACTATTGACCTGGAAATGTTTAGTGATGTTTGAGGCGACAATGTGTTCCATTAATTTGCAAAGAACACATGTCAAGGATATTGGCCTATAGTTTGCGGGGTTACTTTTATCCCCTTTCTTAAAGAGGGGAGTGACATTCGCCTTGGTCCAGTCGGAAGGGATGGTGCCTGTATCTAATGACTTTTATATATTTATATTTATATTTTTAGGTATATTCCTATATTTTTTGGTAACTTTTTTCTGGATTAATGAAGGGAGTAAATATTGCTTTGATATTGCTTTTGACTTCTTCATTTTTGCTGGATTTTTCAAGGACAAAACTCAACTTATAGATTGGTGAAATCTTGGCGGGTGGCATTTAACTAAGTTTTTATCCAATTCTCTAACAACTTTTAGCAGTGTTATTTGTATTAAGGCTTACCTAACAAAAACAGATTTTTACTTTCATGCAGAATTCTTGTTGCAGTTGCAACCAAACGCAAAAAATGTTAAAGATCTTTAAATTTTATTTACCAACTGCAAGGACTAGAAAGCTTATATTTGGTATGGTGTATGTGGTTGTCTTAAACATCAAGATGGACCCCCGGGAACAACATGCTTGACTGTGAACAAGAATTCTTAAGCTGACTTTTGTGGTCAGTTTTCCAGTTTGAAAAGAGGGTCTTCAAACTCTTTTGAAAAAGAGTGTATACAAAAGAAGGTGTCTTTACAAAAACAATAATTTTCAAAAGGCAAAGTTAAATAAAGAAAGGTAATAAAAACAATATTGTTTGATAATCTGCAACAACTGTTTGTTCAGTAAATTGAGATAACTTTAGATTTTTTTAAATAGGAAAATCTGCAAAATATTTGCATAGTTTTCTAAAATTATTTCTTATAGAACCACTTAATGGATAAAAGTTAAATTACTGTTAAACTTCAGTATAATGTACGTTCCCAAGAAGACTTTGGCTTTTGAAAATTATTGCATTTGTATAAATTTCAATGGCAGTTTGAATTCAAGTTCAGTTATGGTTATAACTTGATAAGTTTCTATCATTTCTCTTGAAACGTGTAGCAATATTCATTGTATTAAGGTTAACTAACTTATTTGCCTGTAGTACTGTTCCATGCAGATTAAATAAATAAATGTTAAAAATCATTTATTCTGAACTTCTAGGATAGTGAAGGGCATATAATTATGTATTGCCTACAGGTTCTCAATAGAGTTTGTCCAAAGTAAGGCATTTGGGTCACTTTTGACTGAAACCTTTTGGACATTGTAACCCAGATTTTTACACACAAAGCAATTTGACTATGAGTGGATGGGTTGTTGCTGTACAGCATATATAGAAGACTATCTATATAACATAAAAGACAAACAAAAACTGAAAAATCTGGCCTTAATAAGGTTTCTGCATTTCCCCCTTGTTTAAATGGTCATTCAGATGCTGGTGGTGTGCTTAATGGTGCTGATGTTAAAGTTAATGGTTTCCTTCATTTTTACAGTAGACATTTTGGACATTGAATATTGTAGAAACAGTTAAATGCACAGGTGAAAATCATTTGTATAAGTGCTAGTAAATCAAACTATTTTAAGTTCCAAACTCCTATATTTTGCCTCAAAATCATCCAAAAACTCCTATATTTGTTGCAAAAATATTCCTATATTTTTCCTATATTTGGGAGATGACCTGGTTGACAGCCTGAATCTTGGGCCCTGTATTACAGTGTGTGCATGTTTCATTTCAGCAATATGAGGAGTTAGAGTCAAAACGAATAGATACTTTACGGGATCTGTTATGGCGGATAACAAATGTAGACTCCCTGGCCTGTTTAAAACATGACGAAGTAAGTGTTCTGATTCAGCGCATCAGTTATTGTTAACATATTTTTCAACAACAGTCAGGATTTAGTTTTTTTCTCTTTTTTAAGAATATTTAATGTGTTATAGTGTAAACATTATTGTTAAAACCAGTCCTTACAAATCTGTTGGAAACAAGGAAGCTGGGTACATTATATTATTTAACCAAGGCAATGGCGCTTTGTTTTTGTCTTTAACTTCAGTGCAGCGAGAATGTCCGCACCATTTTAGAAAAATGTGACATAAACAACGATCTCCAAGACTTCATTGAAAATAACAAATCCGGCAGCAAGCGACCTGGTAAGTGTTCATCCTTAGGAATTAACTCGTGAATTCGGTACTGGTGGTAAAGAACTGATACATTGACATTTATTATCTACAATTGAGATATTGCATTAAAGTTGTAAGTACTTTTTAACGACCAAACAAAACACTATTTTTAATTAAATGCTAAAATTCTAATACGTTAATAGACGTGAATAAATAGTCAACTTTTGTTTACTCGAAGCGTTTCTGAAACATGTTTTTGTCTGTGTTATTGTTGGTTTTCATTTTTGTTTTTTACTTTGTGTACAGTATCTTGTTTCGTTTCTGAATTTCAACGATGTGTTGTGTAAGCGCGGAGGCCTATACTTAACAAAAAAAAACTAACCCACTAAACTTCCGATTTTTAGAGCAAGAAGTTGTTTTTCACAGAGCTATTTTTCCTTCTTAAATTTTAAATGGGATCCGACATTTTACAAAAGAATATGAAGAAGACTTATTAACTGACAAATTTAGAAAACTTATTGCATGCAAACAAGGAAAGACACAACGGTTGCTGTCATCTGATACAAAGAAGAAAGATGCAATTACTTCAATATCCGTCTTTTTTAAAAACTACCCGGTCTTCTTTAAAAAGGCAAAGAACACAATTTTAAACCCAAATGGATTTTTGACATTTTTTGGAAATGGTGATACTGAACTGACAACTTCTCAAATAAATAGTCTGGTGATGAACTTCCTAGATCTTTGCATTACATGCCATCATTTATGTAATAGTAGCTTCCCATTTCATTTTGCGGAAGTTTCTTTGTTTTGTGCAGTATTAACAAGTGATATAGAAAACAAACGACACATAGAGACATATGGTAAAATAAGCTGCAGACACGATGGCTTCTCCTAGCACAGAGCTCTGTCTATGTAAACAGGGCGTGCCATCAAAAATTTTGATTGAAAAATAATCAGCCAATGACCAAAGTATATTTCCAATGAATTGTAGATACTTATACAAGTCAGCATTATGTTACCTCCCTTTACAAGTTTCTAGTCGCTTAATATGTGTACAGATTGTTCAATTCAAACAGCAGACTTTCAAATTTATAGGATCCTCACATGAAGAAAAGTTTGTAACAATATGATACATAAAGTTGAGATATAAAACCAACGAACAGAACTTAAGACATATAGATACATAATTAGGATTTGCCGTCCAAATTCTCAATACAATCAATACTGTTTGAACAGGCAGGTGTCACCCGAGTTGTGCTTGCGGCATTTACAGAACAAAGATGACAGAAAAAAATGTCTGATGCACTTTTTTTTCAACAGATCCTATTCCGTACGAAAACTACTACAATGGCAAGTCATTACCACAGGGCCGCAACTCACAGGGTTCTAAGCCGACGCCGACATTGAGGCCCCCTCCGCCATCACCAACAAGACCACCGCCGAGACCCAACTGTATGTTTTGTCATACCGACGCTTTATTGGGTTTTAGGCCTACTTGATTCATTTAGCATGAAAACACTGATACCGTATGCATGCCCTAAATGAATCGCATATATTAAAAATCGTATTTCTTCCATAGGTGACTATTGTTAAAAACATCGAATCGTCATACAACGTTATATTTACACTTCAACTTCATCCACTGTTACGAAGTCTTATTTATCTAATGAAACATAAATTACTGTCTGTACGCAGCACATGGTCAAAAGTAATGGTCCCCGGGGCTGTCTAAGTTCAAGTCACAGTCACTAAGCTGATGTTCTATTTCCTTTTTCTCTGATACTTATCATTAATGACTTCCCTCCTACGACTTTACAATGGGGACTCGTGTGTTTCGTAAAACAAGCACCACATAGTTTCATTATTTGTAACTTCAAACATTGATTAGTACATGTATACTAGTATAGTTTACCCCTAGTGAAGTGGAATAATTTGACATCGCATGCGACTAGCACATAGATTTAACAGCGGTTTTACTGTACTTAAAACAGTAAATATTTTTCAGGGCATCCAGTAATGTGAACAGGTGAAAGCTCGAGTTTCGTGTACTCAGAGATTGCTTAAGGCAGCTTATTATGGATTTTGATACATAAAATCAGTACACCAATGCGAAGTTTCTGTCGCATTCAGTTATTTAGTCACGTCAAATCACAATTTTTTTTAGATTTGCAGTCGGTTGCTTATGTCAGCTTTGAATCACAAATAAGCTGCTTTAAATCACATTTCTTAAACAGCGGTAGTGTGTTTGCTATGTAATTAATTGCTAGAATATGTTTTATCTGTCTATACCACAGTTTCAATGGACGACGGGGTTTATGCTACAGTGGACCCGGCCGCGTCAACTGGTAATGCTAGCACCACTCACGGTCCAATATTACTCAAAGTAGCTCATGATCATCACAAAACTAGCTCAGCGGTAGTGGTGCTTCTTGCTTCATAAATTATATAACAGCTTAAAGCAACTTGCTCGAAGATTTTTTAATAAAGTGCACAATAACGATAGGTAAATTTTAGATGTTTTTAAATAAATAGGACCTTTAGATCGTACTTTTGCTGTATTATCATGTTAAAATATTTGCTGCATACTATACGTGTTATATCGCATGTGCGAACAGTGTAGATCCAGATCAGATGGCACATACGTGCAATAAATTATAAAAATTAATCAAAGGGGATGTCTGCTGATCAGTATCTACACTGATCGCTCATTGGTCAGAAACAACGTCATGAATCTAACAATGAATCAACGCATATGTCGACTTATCAGGATCTTAACTGTTCGTACATGAGATAACATCCATATCCCACGGAGTGAAGGGTTAAGATGCCAAACACAGTCATCAAATAAAAGTAGCATCAATGTTCACATCGACTTTGTTTATAGATTGTTGTGCACCTTATTTAAGTCTGTAAGCAAGAACCTTTAATTTATATACATGTATCTGCACTGCCAATTCTATTACTTTTTCTTTATAACCTGGTTAAGCCAAGGAATGGTGAAGTAACTGTTTTGTGTTTAAGGCACTAATAAGAAATAACAAAGATGTAAAGAACTTACAAGAACAGTTAATGACAAAACCAAATACGGCTTGAACTTACTGACATTTTATACACAAGAAGCATAACATATTCACACTTTTAAATGATTTGTTAGACTTTAACACAAAGTCATTTCTGTTTTATTAGTCTTCTTATGCAACCACAAGAAACGACAATTTATGAAATGCACAAGTGAATTTCTTGTTATTACAAATATTTATTGCCTGTTACAAAATATGCAAATTAGCTTATTCTAAACATAACATTTGCTCCTTGTTTTATTGTAGCTCTAAATATTATAATTATATATGCTAAACTTAAATGTGCTTAATGTGTGCTTTTGTTCAGTATTTACAGGAACTAATGGATTGTTTCTTTACTTTAGCCCGTATCTGAGCTGTCAGTCAATCAGGGTGACATTGTAGAATATATCGGCGAGTCGAACATCCCCGGTATGGTTAAAGTCAAGCATGGCAGAGTGGTCGGCTGTCTACCGAAATCCTGTCTTGCCGTCTTGGAAGCTCCCCACCTTCTCGTCACTATATAGAGAGCTTATCTTTATCTCGCTGGAACCAGGTTTCAAGATTTCAAAACTGAGAATGGAAGCCAGTCTTAAATCCCATGGATCTGATTGGCTGAAATGGCGACTTCAGTTTTATCATCTTTAGCCTAAATAAACATGCCCTAGAGACTTGTGTGGACACGGATCACCCGGATAAATCTGCAGACCAGTCTCAAATCTCAAGCATCTGATTTGTTGAAATGGCGACTGGTTTCAGCCAATCAGATGGTCTCCTATCATAGTTTTATGATCATGGGCACTGGTGTCCGCAATCACCAAAATGCGATTCATATCTAATTTGAAACAATATTGCTTGGACTCCGTCTGGTTGGGACCAAACACTTTTCATACCAATATGTCGTTACACTTCGACCGAATCAGTGTTTATCCGACAGAGTTCAGTCCTTACCGTTCAGAGTCCCGGCAATATTGTTTCAAATTAGATAGGAATCGCATTTTGTTGATTGCAATTTCGGACAGAGTGCATCATGTCAAGTTGTAAAGATTTAACGGCTGTGAATGTCTACTCAGCACAACTGGTTCCACACTTAAAAGGAAAACATTACATTTTCTGCAACTAGTTCGAACATTTCGTGGAGAACATTGACACAATCAGCCAACATTTGCCTAAGATCATAAAACTAAATCTGGAGATCAGTCTCAAATCTCAAGCATCTGATTGGCTGAAATGAGATTTGAGACTGATCTCAAAACTTAGTTTTATGATCTTGGGCCATTATCTTCAATTCTCGGATTATTTGGATGGACCCAACTATCTGACATACTGACGTTTCTGAATAGCCGATTAAAACTACATTGTCATTCACTTTTTAAGAAGCGGATAACTTACAGGGTGCAACAGTTAGTTCTAAAATGCTTAATAGCTTTATGACTATTTGTTAAATATTTTCTCCGGTGATTGTCAATGAATGAGCAATGAATGTGTAAACGAAGTGTATATACATATACTGCACTTTCGATTTTTTTTCTATCTATATGTTATAAATATAACTAAGTATCATTCTATCAAATACATTTATATATCACTTATCTTATATTGACATCAACAGTTTGTAAAAGGGAACATTGTTATAATTAAGCACATCAATTAACCGATAGTGGACTTTGGGCTTAAAGCCGTATTGCAAAATAACTATTGGTCTGTATATAACTGTGATTGTTTGTATATGTAAATACTTTTTGGATGAAAGTTACAAAATTAGGTAATGTTTTAGTAATATATATGTATTTTTTCTTTAAATGTGCAGGAATATTAAACTTTTCCTCGTTTGCTTTATGCTACTTGAACTGGCACTTGATCAGCACCCCTCCCCCCCCCCCCCCCACACACACAAACACTCACACTCCTATTCACCATTATATCATACTACAAGCATTGGGACTTGTCCATCTCTCTTCAACCAGTCCCCATTTCATTCTGCCAACTAATCAGCCCCTTTCCAGTCGCCCTTGCATTATGCCACCAGCACTGGCACTTGACCACGTCAAGAGGACTGGAACTTGACTAGCACTGGGATATTATCAGCTCGCGAATTCCAGTCACCCTTGCAATATGCCACTAGCACTAGGATTTTATCAGCTCGCACCTTCCAGTCACCCTTGCAATATGCCACTAGCACTAGGATTCTATCATCTCGCACCTTCCAGTTACCCTTGCAATATGCCACTAGCACTAGGATTTTATCAGCTCGCACCTTCCAGTTCTCGCAATATGCTGATAGCGCTGGAATTTGACCAAACCTTACCACACCGTCACTGCTGAGAAACCGGAGAAATGTCACATCACTTTAAACATCACAATTCACAGATCAAAGAATTATTTTTTTTCCAAATCGTATGTTAAAAATGCCGTGTTATATATTATATGCATGTAGAGTAAGATTTAGTGCAATTATTTAAGTTAAAATGGAATTTCATGGTATATTTCTGGATTGTTAATTGTTCAACCGGTACCTCAGTTGGGTTATAAAAACCGGCTGACGGCACATTGATTTGATGCTCATAACTCTGCCAGGGGGATTTGTTATATTACTTCGTTACGTAATTCAGAGTTTATTTGCCTGTATTTCATTATTTTACAATTGAATTTATATCGTTACTCAACAACATTATAAACACATTTGTTGTTTCATTCCATTTCACGCCCCATCCCAAATATAAGCCTAATTTAAGTGGAGTCAAAAGTGCTCGCACTCGCCTAGTAAGTGCACGTTGTGGCAGAGTAATCCAGCTGTATGCCGTTTGAGAGACCACGGTATCCGATTTGTGATTCTGCGATCGGGGGACCAAGGGTACGGACGGTATAAGAAGCTGCGACAGATGGTCCGGGCTAAAAATTCTGTCGGATCTGATCCCGGCTCGGCAAATACTCACTAAAGGCCTTTCCATGACGCAACAGTACTGTTGTATCATTATATTTCGCGAATGTTAAATTTTGGCTTATTTCGCGCTATGGTTTAAGCGCGAATTTAATCCAAAGCGAAATAACAACATGTAAAAATATTTCTTAACAGAAAAATTCATTTGCGCGAATTATCGCCCGCGAAAATGTATGAATTGTGGCTATTGTACGAAAATTCGTCCCGCGAAATAAATGATACCACAGTATTATTTTCCCGACTAGCAGAATTCATGTAACAAACAGTTCGTAATTATTTGACGATTATTGCTTTATTTTGTAAAATTGTGCTGGTTCATGCTTTAAAAATATGCAATCGTATTATGTTATTAAATTTCAAAGTATTTATATGCTCGTTGATATCTACAAGTGGTGTAACCAGATAGCGATCAAAAGCTTTTAGCATGTTGAATTACATAAATATATTTAAATTTCATAAAAATAGAAAACAGGAACAATATATCGAATTGGTATAGGCCTACCATGACAAAAATAAAATTTCATAGATAATGTAGTGTAATTCGAATCAGGCGGCTTCGGTTACTCAGATGACACGTTAAGCCGGAGGTCCGAGGTTCTGGTCCTCTTCAAGGCTACTCTTACTAACTCAAAACTGCCATAACGGCGTTGTCAGCAGCGGAAATTATCATCTGAGCTCCTTTTGGCGTTCATAGGCTTAGAGATCCTTTGGTCGTGCATTGGCTGGGGTATTCGACCCGAACCAGTCAGCAAGAGGACATTTGCAAAGTAATTGGAAATATTTCATTTAAGTAGGAGGGAATGTATTAGAATAGAAATCAGGCCTCGGTAGCTGTTTATAGAGCGTCGGTACGGTAAGTCCGAGGTTCGAAGCCTAGTCGAGTCTAAACTTTTACCCCAAAACTGTCACAATTAAAAAAGCACTGATACATACTGATTGTATGCTCCTGGAAATGTACCTTTTCAATATGGAACAAAATTGAAATGCCGGACAGTTTCTATTTCTGTCTGAATATTAAAAAGCTAAGATTTGAAACCAGTCTCAAGCAATAATCAGGACGCTTGAGATTTGAGACTGTTTTTCATTCTCAGTTTTATAATCTAGAGACCTGAAAGTCGTTTTAAGAGTTCGACCGTTGCTTAAAAATGGACATTTGAGTTTTTTCATGCATTGATCCTTACATAACAAAATACACGTAGTACAAAAAGAAGACTCCAATCAGGGATAAAGAAGTGAAAATAGTCCCTTAAAATTAAACTTAAATCCTTTAACAAACTCCATCAGAATCTAAATTACTGAAAATTAACAACGAATACAACCAAGACAAATCCAAGAGACAGTTGTGTTGACCAGACCTGCCATTGGCGGCACACAGAAGTCACAACCCCTGCGGTTGTTATTACATTTCTTAATTGGCGGCCTAAGGAAGATCATGCTGGGGGTGCGACCGGGGGCTGATTATCGGGCTGTGTTATCCTTATTTGAGGAGTGTTCGTTAATAAAAAGTATAAATAAATGTGCAAGAATCATAATTCAAAGCTGTGCTTCTTTTTGCACCGAGTGAATAATTAAGTTTGATAGGACAAAAAACATGAAACTGATGAAGTTCGAAATTGTATAACTAATAACAAGAGGTGTCACTGAAAACTGGCATTAAGCCTCCGAAAAGCTTTGAAATCCAAGTTTAATGGGGAGATTATCCTGGAAATATGACGGTTAGAGTTATGGACCTGATCACATAAGATGTGGGTGATAAAGATGATGTGGGTGTCATTGATCATTGGAAACTTAAATATTTCTTAGTAAATTCAGTTTTCCATAACACGAAGTTTTAACAGGTTTCCCCTTTGAATGTCATGTAATTCTATTCAGGTCGAGTTAATTTTCTCTACCAGATCTTGAGCTTAAACATTTTGGCAGCGGAACATCCCTCAAGGACTAGCTTGTCCGAAAATGCAAGAATCATGAATACGGTATGTACCAGTGCTTCGTAGCCATACCACATGCTCAGCCAGTCTGTTTCTCAATGGCCCGTTCAGATTATCAACAAGAGTGCCAAACTGACACAAAATACGCCCGTCAAAATGATTATCATCAAAGTTGCGTAACGATCCGATGAAAATTTTTCTACTTGGAGAGCAGATACCGCTAATTCAGTTTTTGGACAATTCAAGGGCCATAATTCAGGAGTGCCTGGGGGGATTTGGCTGGTTATAGAACTTGGTCGAGATATTATGCCCACCAACATATTCACCAAGTTTGATAAAGACCGGATGAAAACTCTTCGACTTACGAGAGCGGAAACAGTAATTTTGGACAATTCAAGGGCCATAATTCAGGACTGCCTGGGGGGGATTTGGCTGGTTATAGAACTTGGTCGAGATATTATGCCCACCAACATATTCACCAAGTTTGATAAAGATCGGATGAAAACTCTGACTTAAGAGAGCGGAAACCCTGTGGACGCCGCCCACCCGCCGCAGGTGTTCCCATAATACGTCCCATTTTTCAAACGGGCGTATAAAAAGCTTCATGGATCACAAGTCTTTTAAATATATATGTAAGACTAGTCTTCAGATTAAGACTGTCTGTATCCATGGGCCAATTATAGATCAGCCCACACAAACGTGCTGATTTATTAAGTTTGCTTTACTCTTCATTTTGGTAATTTCTGACCTCAAAACAAACTGTGTGGATCCTGATCAGATGGCAAAGATCTGCTACGTGATCTTGATCAACATTTTTCAAATGTGATAAAACATTTATTTTTGGAGTAAAGGGTTAAAATCTAACCAACTAGTTATATGCTTAATTTCAATTTTATTGCTGAATTCGGTAACAAAACAAAACAGATTCAACTGTACAAAATATATACTGGGATTAAACAATCAGGTCCTAGCTGTTCACAATGCAGACCTTCCACGTGTGTCTAAATGGGCTACACGTCTTATTCGGCTACAGTTTTAAATGTCATTTTGGTAGCTATAAACCAAAGAAATCCAAATTTGCTTCAAGAAATAGAAAAAAAACAACATTCTGTTGAATTCAGTTTCAATGTGTAACTGGTGTCAAAGTGTTACAAACCATGCAGGTAGCAGCATTTGCAGCAAAGATCAACAGCAAAGTTTACACAAGACAGATCACTGGTAGATGATCTGTCTCTATCCAGTACCGTTGTTCTGCTGATATAAGCATCTTGCTCTTGTAATGCTTCTACACAGTGGCACTTGTTAGATCTCAGCTCGAACTATCTATCCTGGGCCTAAAATCATACTATCAACAGATGATTGGTTAATTTGCAAACTTCAGGGACTGGTCTCTAGTCTCAGTTTTATGACCTTGGGTCCCTGTCCAAAATTAATCCAAAACGTTTAATACTTAACATAAACAAAGCTGCAATGGAGAAATTTATATGGTAACATGAAAAATAAATGAACATAAGTATACAATAATCCTTTACCACTGACTACTTTCTATGATGAAAATGAATGATAATAAATTAAAGCATACAGTTTCAACATTCGTCACACATACCAAAAGTATTGCAAAACCTTACAGGAAACATGAAGGAAATTTAAAAGCACCAAACATGCTTAAATTTGTTAAACTTGCTAATATTTACACAATCACAGAAACATGAAAATATATGCATAAAACACAATCTATAGAATGTTATGCAGTTTCCAATACTTAAGCAAACAGTCAGGTACAATTAAAGCCTATCACATTTCTCCTTCCATAAAGATCTGATATGGGTCTATGTTAGTCTGTTGTGTCCATGTTACTTTCCTCCTCTTGCCATGTTAGTAGAGAAGAGAACCAGCTGCTTTCTCTTCTTCTTGCCACTACTAGAGCCTGCTGCTGGGCTGGGCTGGGGACTTGTCATGTCTGAAACACAGAGCAACAATGCTTGGTAAACTGTCAGCATGTACAGACTTTGGCCAGCTCAACAGTAGTTTGTCTTAGACAGCAAATTACATGTTTTGATTTTTTGTTTCTATAAAATAAAGAGCTTTAATTAAATTGTGGTAGCAGAGACACATAGTAAGACTAAGTTATCTGAAATTGCCAATATGTACCTGTGTTACTAAGCAATACTGAATGAGCAATACCAAATGCTTTCAATTTCCATCAGTGTAAAAAACCACTGTAAAAGTGGTAAATTTCAACTGATGGTCAGTAATGGTTTATGTGTCAGAAAATCCTGTTCAGCGTTCCGTTATCGATTTTATTCATAGGTAGCAAATCAGTTACCAAAATTTGGGTTTGAAATTCACAAGCCCAAGTTCAACATTTACCAGCTGAAATCTTACACTTTACTAGCTTGTTTTCAAAATGTTCAATTTTCATCAGTATGTACCTGTTTTATTGTGTATATTTTCAAAGGCAGCCTCTATGGCACTACCAAAGGAGCTCTGGAACTTTGGAACAGGCACCTTATCTTCATTATCACTTTCGTCACTGCCTGTCCGACCGCTGGTGGGCGATATGGGAGACTTACTGCTGGACTCGCTCTTTGCTTTAGGCCATACTGAAGCCTTTGCTCCAGCTTTCAGCATCTGAAATATATCAATGCAAACTGTCAGACTGGTTCACTGTCAAACCAGAAAATGTTCACGTCATAAACAGCATGGGTCTCTTTAAAAAAGAATTAAGGGTATAAACTTGCCAGATAAACATTTTCCTCGAAATAGGAAAAGTTAAAATTTTGGAAAAATACTTCTTTTTTGAGCTCTTTGCATGAAATGGGATCAAATCATATACAAATTGTTATGGTTATGAAGAGTTATTTTTTTAAAGGAATGTAAGGTAGAATCGATAATCAAACCCTAGACCACTGGATTAGCAGCCAAGCTTCAATCCACTGGAATGTTCTACATTTAAAGTCTAATCAATAACTTCTGCATAACCAATTTAATGTCACAAATTAATAGAAGTATTTGGATAATGCGACTGTTAAGTTACCTTTCTTTTCAAATAACAACAAATCACTTTAAGTAAATAGAAATAAGATTTCCTTTTGTCTCATCACAAATGTTCCAGTTATGCTTGGTATTATCAGGAAATGAACCGCTTTATGTGTTAAGTGTTCAAAGTTCATTGCTCTGTGTACCTGTGCAAAGGACACTGTGGAAGTCTGATCTCCGGGGCTGGTGCTGGGATGGAACTCTGAAGCTTCCACGTTCAGACCTGCAACTGTAACACCTAGGATTTTCAATACAAACATAAAAAAAAACTGAAAATATTCAACCAAAAGCTCTCTACACAAGAGATGTTTGTAAAACATGCCCCCACCAATGCCAACTGGAATGCCAACTGGATAGTGATCTGCTGTTACTTTATTCAAGGTCAATGTTAAATCAACTTCTGACCTCCAAATCAATAGGGGTAATCTATGTGTGATGACAAACCTCCCTACCAATTGTGAAAAGTGTATGCTGAATAACTATCTAGTCATTGATTATAAAAGGTTGATTAAGGACAGATGGACCAACATTCAAAGCAATTTACCCCAACTTCTTTAAAGGGGGCTTGATCAAAATTGGATTGGTGAAATTTACATTAAAGAACTACTTAAAAAAAAGTTTGTGCTACAGAAATGTAGGTTCTTCGTAAACTTGTACCCAAGTTTAATCCCATTTAATATTATGCAAAACTAGACATCTGTGTCCGACTTCGGTTTAATTATGCTGTATTTAAGGTAAATTAAGAGCTAACAATGCTGGACTTGTTTACCTGAAGGACTGCCTACAGGTGTGTCAAGGGAAGGTGAGCTTGTATCACTACGATTGTCACTGTGCATATCACCTGGAAGATGGCTATGTTGTTGCTGCTGCTGCTGTTGTTGAAATTGGCTGTGTATTATGGTGCTGCCCCCTGCAAAAATGAAGATATGGACAAATCAATCTTTAGCTTAGCTATTGGAGAGGTTGCTGAAATAATACACTGAAAATTCTCACAAGCTGGCACTTCGAGTTGAACTTACAGCAGTTATGCACAAGGACATAAGGATCTTAAATCCTTAATTCTTGACCTGTCTAGAAGTGAAGAGCAGAAATACTGAGAAACCATTTTGTTTTAATGTCAAATTTAAAGCTCTTCCTACAGGTTTGCATTTTGCACATGTGATTGATATGTACAAATTTAACACAAACTCTTTCTGTCTTATCGCGCATGTCATACTGACTTATGAGCAAAATCTTTGCGAAAATCATTGAAGAAAACAACATCAGAATATTTCAGAAATCAATTGCTTAATTTATAACATAATAACTATACAGCTTTAATGTACATGAATTACCAATTCCAAGCTTCTTTCTCTCTTGATCTTCTATGTATCTTGCTATTCTTTTGTCTTCTCTTGCCTTCCGCTGTCTCAACCTGCGTCGTTTGTCAATCTCATCTGGAAGGTAACAACATTTCATACATAGTGATGGTTTTCATTTAATGATAATATCCAAAGCAAAGAAATGGCATGCAACCCAAAATATTACATCAACCTGTCCATGTGTCCTTAAAGTTAAAACATCTTAAAACCAGATATATTTATCAGAGGCCTTTGAATTCATTATTGAAGTAACCCCAAAATTTATGTTTGGTCAAATTTTATAAACGGTTGTGTAAAAATAACACTGGCATATTTATTCATTTTGATACACATTGCAAAATTAAGAGACTAACCTAAAATTCTATCTTTACTATCATGCTATGTTGTTGTTGTTTTTTCAGATTTTATGTAATAAAATTTGTATTCTTCATTAGATTGTTCTGCTTATTTATCACTGGTTTTGTTGTTGTTTGCAAGATTTTTTTTTCATTTCCTTGCCAACGAGAATCTTAATTCTATATTCAACATTTCAATTTTAAATGATCTGGAACTTGCTAAACATGAGAGGATTTGAAATTTACCTGTGAAATATTTTAAAGTGTCTTTGCTCACAAGAGGAGGTTTCAATTCCAGCTCAACAACTTCAAAGCCACAGGTGAGAGGTAGATGACTCAGGTATCGCAAACGCTTCCTTAACTCCTACAACAACAATTAATGAGGGATTAAAGTTTGTTTAAAACAATAAATTTTATATATTGAATATAATTTAAATGTACATAAACAAAATCAATAATTAAAGTAATATTGAACTTACATCAAGTATTCAGAAATAAATTCCCGAATGTCTACACCTCACTTCAGTGCACTGTATTGAGAGTTGTCAGCTGTTCAGAGTGTCAGCTATTGGACTGAGACTGCAACTCTAAATCTTCCATCTTCAGATTTTGCCAATTAATCTTTTGAACCACCAAAACACTTGCACTAAGTTTTGAAATTAGTTTAAGTTTAGAGCAATTATGATTTTTTTTTCACATAATGCAAAATGGTCAAGTTTTACACTGGCTTTTTGAAAATAACTGCATGTCAATGTATTACCTCAGTGACAAAGACACTCTCCTTCTCCACAATGTTGGCAGTTATTTTCTGAGGACACTGTTCTAGGCTGCCATACTCTCTCACCAGGCACCGAGCATTCAACGAATGCAGGTAAATCTGTTGACCATCATCAGCTACAAGAAGATAAATTTACATCTACATGAATTTCTTCTTAGCTAAACCTTACAGAAAGTTCAGCAATATCATTTTTACCATATTCTATATATCTGAAAAATTATTGTTATCATGGATTTACAAAGGTTCTTTTACACAAGATATCATTTGTTGAATTACATGTAGCTATTAAAGTCAAGCCACATGAAACTTAGTTTTAAGGAAAACTTCAAAAAACATTTACATACAAGCAGAACAAATACCTTGGTAGAAATAGAAACAGTTGTCTCCAGATCGGAGCAGAGTTTTGTCCCTTTGTTGTGTGGGCAGTTCCAAGTGCTGTGCTGCCTCCTCTACTGGCATTATGTCTGGGAGGAGCTCTATAGACATGGACACACCCTCTGGGGAGCCAACCAGCAGCTCATCTTTAGGGCCATCTGAGCTACAAACAGTATTTACTGGGATAGATGGGCTGAAATAAATAGGAAAATGTTTATTCTTCCACTTAAGATAAACTGCACTTGAAAAATCTGACTAGTTTTTTTAACTTGACATATTTCCCGAGTAATATGTTCATACACAGTAATGCCTATGTGAAACTTAATTCAACAAAAAAATTATGCAATAGTCCCTTTTACAGGTAAATCTTTAACAAAATATTTGTTTCATTTTTTTGGTTAACTTTTCTTAAAACCTGTCTTACTACTCTTAGGAAAAAAAAACACTAATCAAAATTCGGATAGTCTACCTAGAATTTCCATCTTGCGAAGTTAAATCAGAAAGTGGTTCTTCTGTGATTGTTGTGTCAACAGTTGGAGAAGCTGATCCTGTGTCTGGCTGAACCTCAGTGGTCTGCTCCATGTTATCAGGCTCCTGACCAGTCTGCTCTGTGTCCAACTCTTCTTCCTCATCAGAGAATGCTGACTTGTATTGCTTCACTTTCTGTAACAGCAAAGCTTTTATTTTACCTTGGCATGTGATATAAAATTCTGTGATATTATGAATATTTCTTTCGAGTTTTTCTAACTTCTACCAGCAGATGAGGCTTGGATGTTTCTGGGTTATCATAAACACAAGAGAAATATTGTGACAGCCTAGCCATTCGGCTGTTAATATTCTCCCATAATACAGTATGTCTGTTGTTACGACTGTTTGTATCCTTTATGTACAACTGTTAAGTTTGAAAAAATTTGTTTGGCATGACATATTATCTGTTTTACTATTTTAATTTTATTTTCAAACTCATATTAAAAGGAGCAGTAATTTATTAATAATTGTTCCTCATTTCACGATAATGCAAAGTATTACACAGTCCCCAAGTGGCTGTAAAATGGCAGAACTAGACCAGCAGAAAAATCACTGGTATGCAAGAAGAGGTATTTAATTATTATAATCATCTGGGGATGCCACTTGTGCCATTAATGAGATGACATTAAGCAGTTTTCAGCAGTTCACTAATTTCTGCCTCCATAAAATATTGTTACCTTTCCATTAGTGAATGTTTTCACTGGCACATCAGATTTTGGGGTTGACAGGGATAGCCCTGACTTGGTGGCAGTTTTCACAGCTTCCTGTACTTCCTTCTCTACTTCTGATATGCCTAGAAGTCCCAGCTCTCGGCTCTAAAACATGTACAGAATGAGTTAACAACTTGATCAGTAACGTTTTCTCTAACACTATTACTCAGAGAATAAATATGTGAATTCTATTTCTCATATTCTTATTCTACTTTATATCAATTTGTCTGTCTGCAGGCTTTCCAGCACTACATTATGAAAAACTAGGAGAAAACTAGGAAGCAACAGCACAAAAAACTAGGAGAAAACTAGGAAAAACTAGGAAGAAGTTTTAAAAAACTAGGAGCTATTAACAGTTATCGTTTTACCATGTCATCTTTGCAGATGCTGAGGCTGGATGAGATAATATTTCCTTGCCATTTACATAGAGACCCAATGTTTATTAATCATTAATAAACATGAACAAGAGGGCCATGATGGCCCTATATTGCTCACCTGAGTACAAAAGTACTCTCAGTTTTACCCCAGGGCCACAGTAACATTTAAATAATGCTGGTAAAGGGTCTCTTCACAATACTCAACACGAAATATCTAAGGTCTAGTCACATTAGTTTCAGAGAAAAATGATTTGTTTATATTTTCCTATATAAATAAATGTAAACTAAGAGAACCCTGGGGCATGGCCAAGTTTGGCCCAGGGGACTTAATTTGAACAAACTTGGTAGATATCCACTAGACAATGCTACAAACCAAATATCTAAGCTTAAGGCATTGAGGTTTCCAGTAAGAAGATTTTTAAAAATTGCCTTTTTTACATATTAAGGGCCCCCGGGGCGGGGCCAATATTGACCCCAAGGCCAACATTTAAACAATGTTGGTAAAGGGTCTCTTCACAATACTCAACACCAATTATCTAAGGTCTAGTCCTATTAGTTTCGGAGAAAAATGATTTTTCATGTTTTCCTATATAAATCAATGTAAACTAAGAGAACTCTGGGGCGTGGCCAATTTCGGCCCAGGGAACATAATTTGAACAGACTTGGTAGACATCCACTAGACAATGCTACATACCAAATATCTTAGCTTTAGGCATTGAGGTTTCAAGTAGAAAGATTTTTAAAGTTTGCCTTTTTCACATATTAAGGGCCCCCGGGGCGGGGACAATATTGACCCCAGGGCCAACTTTTTAACAAAGTTGATAAAGGGTCTCTACACAATACTCAGCACCAAATATCTAAGATCTAGTCCTATTAGTTTTGGAGAAAAATGATTTTTCATGTTTTTCCTATATAACTATTTGTAAACCAAGAGAACCCTAGGGCATGGCAGATTTTGGCGCAGGGGACATAATTTGAACAAATTTAGTAGACATCCATTAGACAATGCTTACAAAATATCTAAGCTGTACGCATTGTGGTTTGTGAGAAGAAGCTTTTTTAAGATTTCCTATGTAAGTCTATGTAAAATGAAGTGACCCCTGGGGCGGTGCTAATTTTGACCCCAGGGAAATAATTTGAACAATCTTTGTAGAGTTCCACTAGAGGATGCTAAATGCCAAGTATCTAAGCTCTAGGCCTTGTGGTTTCAGACAACAAGATTTTTAAAGTTTTTCCTAAATAAGTCTATGTAAAATGAAGTGACCCCTTGGGCGGGGCCAATTTTGACCCCAGGGAAATAATTTGAACAATCTTTGTAGAGTTCCAATAGAGGATGCTAAATGCCAAGTATCTAAGCTCTAGGCCTTGTGGTTTCAGACAACAAGATTTTTAAAGTTTTTCCGATATAAGTCTTTATAAAATGAAGTGACCCCTGGGGCGGGGCCAATTTTGACCCCAGGGAAATAATTTGAACAATCTTTGTAGAGTTCCACTAGAGGATGCTAAATGCCAAATATCTAAGCTCTAGGCCTTGTGGTTTCAGACAAGATTTTTAAAGTTTTTCCTATATAAGTCTATGTAAAATGAAGTGACCCCTGGGGCAGGGCCAATTTTGACCCCAGGGAAATAATTTGCACAATCTTTGTAGAGTTCCACTAGAGGATGCTAAATGTCAAATATCTAAGCTCTAGGCCTTGTGGTTTCAGACAAGAAGATTTTTAAAGTTTTTCCTATATAAGTCTATATAAAATGAAGTGACCCATTGGGCGGGGCCAATTTTGACCCCAGGGAAATAATTTGAACAATCTTTGTAGAGTTCCACTGGAGGGTGCTAAATGCCAAATATCTAAGCTCTAGGCCTTGTGGTTTCAGACAAGAAGATTTTTAAAGTTTTTCCTATATAAGTCTTTATAAAATGAAGTGACCCCTGGGGCGGGGCCAATTTTGACCCCAGGGAAATAATTCGAACAATCTTTGTAGAGTTCCACTAGAGGGTGCTAAATGCCAAATATCTAAGCTCTAGGCCTTGTGGTTTCAGACAAGAAGATTTTTAAAGTTTTTCCTATATAAGTCTATGTAAAATGAAGTGACCCCTGGGGCGGGGCCAATTTTGACCCCAGGGAAATAATTTGAACAATCTTTGTAGAGTTCCACTAGAGGATGCTAAATGCCAAATATCTAAGCTCTAGGTCTTGTGGTTTCAGACAAGAAGATTTTTAAAGTTTTTCCTATGTAAGTCTATATAAAATGAAGTGACCCCTGGGGCGGGGCCAATTTTGACCCCAGGGAAATAATTTGAACAATCTTTGTAGAGGTCAACTAGAGGGTGCTAAATGCCAAATATCTAAGCTCTAGGCCTTGTGGTTTCAGACAAGAAGATTTTTAAAGTTTTTCCTTTCGGTTGCCATGGCAACCAGAGTTCTGCATGGAATTGATTTCTTTGAACAACTTTGGAAGAGCTTCATGCAAGGAACATCCATGGCAAGTTTCATCAACTTTGGCCCAGGGGTTTAAGAGGAGATGTTGTTTAAAGCAAAAATTGACGACGCACGACGCCTGACGGACACAGGGCGATCCTAAAAGCTCACCATGAGCACAAGTGCTCAGGTGAGCTAAAAAGAAGCAGACCAGATTTAACCTGTTAAGTTCTAAAACATTCATATTCATATATATACATGATAATGACTGCTGTATATACTGTTATTGTTACATAATGGAATCTTTTAGGTAGTAGTAATATGCACAGTGTTCAACAAACATTTTAGAAACAATGCCTTGTGTTAAAAAATATCATTTTGCTGTTATCTTAATAAAAAATTTAACTAACTAAATATGTACATAAATGTAATTAAAACATCAGTTTTTAAAGTTATAGAGTCTGGACCCCACAAACCGCTTTGTATTGGATCTCCACTGTAGACATACAAAGGTCGTGCAGCTACATGGGTGCAAGTGAGAAATATAAAAAAAACTAAAAAATATGCTGGAGTTCTGGGTCCATCATTTGGATCGCTGTTGGGTCCAAGGCAAGCCCTGGCAAGGGGGCCAGAGGCCCCCAAAAACTCAGAAATTTAGCAGTAAGCAAGAACTGAAAATGTGTTTTCCAGAAAAAAATTCTGCGGAACCCGCAATTTATTGCCTTGGCAAAGCACTTATAATTGTGTTTTTCCTTCTGTACATGACATATACTTCTAAATTAGAGCGCCAAATAATCTGTTTGAGATTTTAGTACATGTACCGGTATAAACAAATTATCGATCTCTTTATTATTTAGGAAAGAGGAGATAACCTTGACCTCTGTGAAAAAGTAACAACATCTTACCGCTAAATCAAATGTCCAGGACTGTGCAAATAACACAAATTAAACTAGAATTATCACTGAAAGTGATTAAATACCCCCACATGTATGCTTGATAATTGAACTGGGAATGCTTCGAATCAATGGCATAATGTGCCCCACTTTCAATCCAAAGTGTCGTCTTCACAGTAGCCACATATTCAGCAAGTTTCATCACAATATCTCATTCCTTCTAAATTTATTGAGCAGAAATGGTTTAAATATGTTAGTAACAGTGGCCTTTATCTAACTTTTATCTAAGAACTGTGTGCAAAACATTGTTTATGAGGAATCATCCAGAAACCATTTTTTCTATTTTTAGTAACAGTGACCTTGACCCCATCAGGCCCAATTTCAATACCAAGTTTCGTCTTCACAGACACTACCTATATAGCCATTTTCATCACAATATCTCATTCTGAACCAAAGTTATTGAGCATACAGTTTATTTTCTATTTTTAGTAACAGTGACCTTGACCCCTCAGGCCTTGAATCCCAAAAGTCATCTTCACAAAAACCATCAATACACCAAATTTCATTTAAGAATCCCATTCCAAGCTATAGTTACTGAGTGGAAACGAAGTTTTGAAGTTTAAATAACAGTGACCTTGACCTTGAACCCACAGGCCCCAAAGTCAAACCTAATCTTTATCTTGTTATGTTACATCTGTGTCCCAAAAAATAATTAAATCTATGAAGTATTTCATGAGTTATAGTCCAGAAACAATTTTTCTTTTTTAAGTTACAGTGACCTTGACACTGACCCCTCAGGCCCCAAAGTCGAACTCGACCTGTATCTTCTGATATTACATATATGTACCAAAAAAGGATTTAATCTGTGAAGTTTTTCATGAGTTATTATCTGGAAACCCTTTTTCTATTTTTAGTAATACTGACCTTGACATTGACCCCACCAGCCCCAAAGTCGAACTTGACCTGTATCTTGTGATGTTACATCTATTTACCAAACAAGGATTAAATCTGTGAAATGTTTCATGAGTTATCATCCGGAAACCATTTTTCTATTTTTAGTAACAGTGACCTTGACACTGATCCCAACAGCCCCAAAATCGAACTTGACCTGTATCTTATGACGATATACCTGTGTACCAAAAATTATTTAATTCTGTCAAGCCTTTCATGAGTTATCATCTGGAAACGAAGAATCCGACCGACCGACAGACCGACCGACCGACAAGCTCACTCCTATATACCCCCTCAAACTTCGTTTGTGGGGGTATAATGAATGATAAAATATAGCATCACTGAATAAAATTTTTGAATTTAAAAACTGGCAAGTTTTCATTTTTGCTTGGTATACTTTGTAGCAATTTGGAAACAAAACTTGATGTTTGAAACATTATATTTCTTTTTGTTGCCAATTATAGAGTACAGGTTTTCAATCAAAGAAGGCCACATTATCACAGATACTTTAAATGACAAATTTCATACAATTTTGTTGAAATAAATCTAAATTATATCAGCCAATCAAATCTGTTTTTGGAAACACAAGACTTTGTAAGATAAACATGACTTTATCTTTGTCATAAGACTGTCTATGCCCCCAACAACTGATTTATATAATTTGGAAAACGACCTCTGAGTCCAGGCTAATATACAATGGAAAATTCTCTAAACTGTTACTTGTAATTTTCACTTTTCTTTCCTTGATGAATTAATCATTTTCATTTTTATCTCTTTCAAACATCATATCTATTTTCTACACATTTGTTCATTGCAACTGTTACTATGTTCAGGTTTATTTTTGCCACATCACGAAGACCTTGAGCAATGTTCATTTCTCGGAAATCCTTATTTTTTTAATAGCCTCAGATTTTCCTCTTCAAAAATCTGATTGGCCTTATCCGTTTCAGCCTATCTTCATTTTTCTGAACCTTCTTTTCTTAATTATCAAGCTTTCTTTTCTTGTCTTTCAGCTCTTTACAGCAAAGCGTCTAACAGTTGTTACCAAAAAGCCTAAGTAAGTGGAGAGGTACTTAACAGCTGTGTTGTAAAAATTTAACTCTGATCAACAGTACTAAATATGTAAAATTTAATGTTCTAATCTTATTGTTTGATTATTCGAAAACAAAGACATCATAATTTCATTAATAACCCAAATTACAAATACTTTGAAATTTGGCAACAACTTAGTTTCGTCAGCAAAAGTATTAGGATAGAGTCATAAAGGGCATTACATTTAACTATTTAACTCACAATAAAAACAAATGGCATTGTTTCTAAATGTTGACAACACAAAGTTAAAGAAAACTCGTTAAAATAAAAGTTTTGTTTAAAGCTCTCCTCAGTGAACATAGGTTGAGATGGCTGGGTTATGCAAAAATGACACCAGACCACACTGCCAGCATAAGAACATGTCAACTAAACAGCTTTTGAACATCTTCAGTAAAAATACTTTGCAAAACATAATTTAAAGCATTGCAACTTGTGATTATGAAAAAAATACTTCTTCATTTTAGTAAAAACTAGGAATACTAGGAGCTTTTTGTAAAAACTAGGAAAAACTAGCAACCAATTAAAAAAAACTAGGAAAACTAGGAAAACTAGGAACGCTGGAAAGCCTGTGTCTGTAACTTGTGATTTACATGTTTGTGTGCGTTAATGCTTGCTTTTTGTTTTCCTATTTGCTGTTTTTATTCCTTATTGTGATATGATATTATTGCACATTTTTCATGTATGCATGTGTTTTGAATGACTGATGATATTTTATATTTTGTTATATTTTACAGAAGGCATGGGTGAAAGTTGGAAATTTCAAAAATCCTGAAAAATTTGCTGGGGGTCCAGGGGGCCGCTAGGGCCCCCGGTGGGTCCAGGGCAAAGCCCTGGTAGGGGGACCAGGGGGGCGAAGCCCCCCGGAAGCTCCAGAGATGTAGCAATTTTTGGTGTACATTCTACACCATTTTAACTATGGGTTACTGCTGAAAAGGCCTCTCATCATTAAAGAATTTTAGAGTATTTTATAAACTTGTTATATGAAGTAGTTAAAAATTGCACGTCACAGGTTATAAGTGGTCTCGAAAATGCAGCTCTTTTTACAGTTTTTGTATGAATTGTTACTGTATAGAAACTAAATCTGGAATCCCAAAAAAATACCAAACATCAATAATGAAAAGTGTTTAACTGCCAAGGATTTTGTACCATTATTTGGGAAAAAGAGTAAACTTCATGGTTCACGTACCTTTTCATCAATTGTCAAAAGCGTATTAGTTTATTGTTATTTTTAACACCGTTGTTTTCAAAGGAAGTGAATTTTCAATCCTGATCATCAAAATGTTTGCATAGCGTCGGGTAGGACAAAGACGAGCGTCTGGAAGATCGAGACTGCAGACATGAATAATTAAGCGTGAATCAGCTGTTTTCATCATTCTATAAATAGCGGTCACGTCATCAAGCTAACTTCAATGTGATCATCACGTGACCGGTGTGTACACAATGCTGTTTTCATTGGACGAAAATTAATACATGGCCAATGGGAAGCGCAAGATCATTCGCTGCGTGCATGTTTCTTCTCTATATGGATATTTTTGTTGACCGGCTGAATCTGGTTCTGGCCAGTGTAAACCGACTAAGGTTGGGATATATGGGGGTGATACTTTGCCGAGGACGGAAAAATACGAAAATTTATGTTCTAAAAATAGTACGTAGGCTACATTCAGTACACTATGTACGATAATACAGGATAAGAATCAGCTAACCCCCCCCCCCCCCTATAAAAATTAAACCGGATTTATACGATTTGGAAAAATGACCCTGGTCAAGAAAAAAAATCCGGAGTTTCCGGACTATTCCGGAAAACTTTCACCCATGCAGAAGGTCTTATTGAAAATAAGTCATTAATTTTTATGTTACCTTCAGTTGATCTTGAGCTCCTTTGATGAATGCTTCTTCTGAACTCTGAAATTGATTTATCAATAAATTATTTTTTTATATTTATAAACCAACATAAGTTTATTTACAGGTTGTACATTCTTGAACTCTGTCAAGATTATATAACCAGTTACCAGTCTAAAAGTAAGATAAAGGAGGGCCAACCAGAAGGAGAGCATTTCTGGCGAAGAATGGGTGAATCAACGGTGGATGCCTGTTAAGTAGCTAAGCTACAAGAATCAACAGACATCTCCTTGGCATTTACAGCTACAGCAAGCACAGGCATTGTTAAGAGATTTTCCTGGCCCTTCTAAATTAAGGAGTACTATGTGCTTTTTTGTACAAGGATTATTTTAGGGAAGTATTGTGTATTGTTAATGATTACCAGCATTGGTAAAATTATGAGTGAAAAACAGAGATCAACATCCCAGTTAACAGAGTGGTTACTGCTATATCCCTCTCCAACTAGACAGCTGGAGGTAAAATGTTGGTGAACACTATCAGGTATAATGTAATATTAGTACAAGAATATAACACTAAATAATAGATCAGTTAAAAGCCTCAATAAACTGACATTATTTAAACTATTATTAATATCTACATTTTTACTGAAAAAACAGTGAAGATACAGATAGTTAGTATATATACCTCAGCATCCACCAGCTGAACCATGAGCTGCTGTTTTTCCTGCTCTGTGACAGCCAGCACCTGGTCTGGAGTTGCTGTTATCAACTTCATGTGACGAGTGATTTCATCATTCTCTGAAATAACATCATTCCAATTTGAATTGTTTCTTTGATAATTCTGTTGTATTTTATTTAACTATTCTATCTGAACTAGCTCTTGTAGGCTATCTGAGCTGGCTGTGTTGAACGTGGGGGATGGGGGAGTAAATTTCACGATATTTGTTTAAATATCTTTAGCTAACAGGATCAACATTTTAAAAATGGCTTATTGAATGCCATACAATCAGAACTGGAAAAATAAAAACCATTATTTCTGGACACACACATATTTTTCTGACTTAACATTTTATCACTAAGACATTACCTGTAACAGTATGGCATTTGCCGGGCTGTTTCTGCCACAGATTGGCCGGTACAGCATAGATACTGCCTTTCTCTTTCTTCATCAATGTGAGAGTCATTTCATCTCCGACCTTGTGATGTTTCACATGGCGGATGATCACACTGCAATACGACACCATTTATCAAACATCAATCACATACCAGATGTCAATAAGATTTCTACACTGTATAAAACATCTAACTTTCTAGCATCTGGTAATGAGAACTTATAAGAGATATTTAGCATCTAACATATTCAATATTCATGATTTTTTTGCAGCAACAATATCGAGCCAAATACAACAAGAGATGTTTGTAAAATGCCCTCCAAATGCCAATTGGATAGTAATAAACTGTTATTTTATTGAAGGTCACTGTGACTTTGATCTTTGATCTACAGACCTCAATATCAATAGGGGTCATCTACCTGTGATGACTTAGCTCCCTACCAAATCTGTGAACTGTATGTCAAATTGTTGTCTATTTATTGATCAAACAAGGTTGGTTACCGACAGACAAAGCAATATACCCACTCTTCTTTGAAGGGGGGCATAATAATTATGATAGTCACCATAAACTATCAACCTTAAACAAGGTAAGTATCAATTTTTTATATAGTCGTAGATTACCACTACATAATAATTAAATTACAGAAATATGGCACATGAAGGTTTCATTTAACTCTGTTAAACATGTTTTACGCATGTGCAGTCAGAGCAGATCCAGATCAGCTGGCAAATCTGTGCCATCTGGTCTGGATTTACACTACCCCCAAGCAATGAAGATGTATCTATGGAGTAAAGAATAAAAATTAGTATTTACCTCTTCAGGTCATCACTGTGCACAGCTTCATAGCATATGGGGCACTTTCTCCATGTTTTCTCCCCCAGGGCTAGGTAGTGCAGAATACATGACCAGCAATATATATGACCACAGCGTGTCATCTTGGCAGCTATGGGGTAATGTAGACAGATTGGACAGGACGGGGGTTCAGTGTCAATCACACGCTGTAACAGAGAGAGGAAAATATTAGATTACCTAACCCTAGGCTACATGAATAGGAATTGATATGACCATTTCTTAATGCTGACTATCCAAATTTTTCAGAATCGCCATGTATAATCATCATTTTACTATAACTCTTCAATTCAACTGGAAGTCCAAACAAGAGTGCAAAACTGACACTAAATACGCCCGTCAAAATGCTGTTCATCAAAGTTGCATAACGATCCGCTGAAAATTATTCAACTTGGAGAGCAGATACTGCTAATTCAGTTTTTGGACAATTCAAGGGCCATAATTCAGGAGTTCCTGGGGGGATTCGGCAGGTTATAGAACTTGGTCGAGATATTATGCCCACCAACATATTCACCAAGTTTGATAAAGACTGGATGAAAACTCTTTGACTTAGAGAGCGGAAACAGTAATTTTGGACAATTCAAGGGCCATAATTCAGGAGTGCCTGGGGGGATTTGGCTGGTTATAGAACTTGGTCGAGATATTATGCTCACCAACATATTCACCAAGTTTGATAAAGACCGGATGAAAACTCTGACTTAGAGAGCGGAAACCATGTGGACGCCGCCCGCCTGCCCGCCGCAGGTGTTCCCATAATACATCCCTTTTTTCAAAAGGGCGTATAAAAAAGGGAATCGTAAAACTCAAAGCTGGTTTCTATGTGATAATGTGCAACACTTTTGAATTCGTGTATGTATATGACTGGGCAACAATTATATCGGGTCAAGAAAAAAAACATAAACCAGAACTAAAAAGAATTTAGCTAAAATTGAATCCAGTCCCAAAAACGACTAAGTTGCTTGGACTTCAATTTCAGTTCACAGCTGTCATTTCTGCAATCACAGACCAAACATACAACCAATGCTTAATTTCTTTTTATTTCAGAAACAAATGCTGAATTCCATAAAGGTGTTAAAAACAATCATTTTATATTTCATTATTATTAAATCTTCCAACTATCAGAGCACAGCAAGAGATGGAAAGATTAGTTACTGGATTCGACTGACAACAGTAAACTTGATAAACTTTCATCTCACCACTTGTTCCACTTTGTCCCAGTCGACAAGAGTATCAGGGTCCATAAGATGTACAGAGTAATCACCAGCTTCCTTCACAACAAACTGACAACTGAAACAAACAAACTCATTAATTTGTCTCAACACCAAGAAACATTTATCACTGATAACATAGTACTATTAAAGTAGATATCAAAGTTCAGGGCTTTTTTCACCATTTTGGGAATATGACCCATACCCCTGGAATTGGGAAATTTATCGTCGTTTTGCCAGAAATTAGTAATTTTTTTAGCATCATTGGGGAATAACAAGTGTTACTGTTATCTGCTGTTTTTTTCATCATTACCATCCATATTTAATATTGTCAATAATTCCTGGCTTAAAGAGCAAAAGATGCAGTGCTGATGCTGTTGTTTTTCATCAGAAATGTTTGTTTTGATTCAATTGGGAATTTTTCTTCTCAAATTGGGAAAAAAGTATATGTTTTGCCATTGGGAACATGACCGAATAACAGCTATAAAATCAACTGAAAAAAAGCCCTGAAGTTAAGAACTAGAACCCAAAAGCTGATATCAAAATTGTAGCCGATATCAGGAGACAACAAATATAGCAAATGATAGCTATCTTGGTGATATTTTACAATGCTCAAAAGCTTCATATCCATGATTTTTTCAACTAATTTCTTAGAAAATTTCAAGTGCTCATATTTCCTTTATCAAGACTTAACTTATTTATAAAAGGCATCTCAATGAAAGTAAGAACAAAGTAAATGAAGTGAAATACTTTAGAGCAGTTCATAATGTAACAATGCTTACTTTGCTTGAAGAAACTGTTCTTTATTGTAGCACATCTTACTGCCCCTAGAGTATGTGTTCTTGTATCTGACTTGTCGTCCCCTATACCAGCGTGATGCATTACCGTAACCATGGCCACCATACCCTGCAGGGTTAATCTCATGCTCATATGTAAAATTGAGCAAATGGTTGAGGTTGCCTTTCTTTGATCCAGCCAAAATGGCAGATCCGTACTCTACTTCTACCTCACCATCCTCTAGCTAAAATGTGAAAAAAAAAATAAAAATAACTGAAAAAGATATTGAAATGCAATATAAACAAGGCATTTCTCAATCTTATTCCCCGATGATTTGAGACAAGATGATATCCCTGCAATTACAAATTATATTACACCCCACATCCTAAGAATACTTTCGACAGTAAACTGATCAATTATTTAATTCCACTCAACTAAACGATATTGTCATACATGCACAACCTACTCGTGACAATACTGATTTAGTGCTATTAAAAGAATTTAATATAATACCCAGTCAACTGATGATACAGTAAAGTCCTTGTCAAAAAATCCCATCATTTCCTTGCATGCTTAGCAATGATTTGAGGAAGTGTCATTCTCACAAGAAAAAACTATTGTGTTTCAATTTACACAAGAACAATCTATTTAAAAGCTTTAATTAACAAACAACAATCACTTATTCCTTTTAATATCCGAAAAAGTATATTTCATGTGATTTTAATTTACTTTCAGGATGCAAAAACTATCCCAAAGCAAGCAAATAACAATCCAAACAGATTTTTATTGATTGTGCAATACCTTTGCTTGTCTCCCTTGATTTAAAATCTAAAATTAGCAGGTGTTCTATTTTGTACCCAATGCCAAAAATCAATATTGATTGTATCGCTTCAATAAACATAAGCACAATACTGAAAAACCTGTCCTATTTTACTTACAACTCCAATAATTTTCTTAACATAATGTAACAAAACTACAGTATAGAATAATTGTGTGTTGTCGATAACTGTCAAATGACAGAAAAGGAACTTAAAAAAATTTTCTTAGAAAAAAGTTTAACCACTTAAATATCTTAGACCTTTATGAGAACTGCTCACTGGATAAAGCTTTATATTCCCTAATATCTAATACAAGACCTTTCCTCTACACGAAAGTATCATGTGACGGTCTAATCGAACATGATGACTTATTCATTCCAATGCATCAGCAATAAATTTTTGTTTTGTGCGCATTATTTATGTCAATGAATATACACTTACGTCACCCCCACTTCCTGTGGCCAACTCCCCACGTTGACGGGGTCTTTTATCCCATGTATTTCTGTACTTCTGGGGTGTTGGCTTTCTGTTCTGTCCATCATTGTATGAAAAATTTCCACCTGAACTGTTAAAACTACCACGTTTTTTTCCAGATCGCTGATTTCTTGAAGTAACATCTGAAATTGACTAAACTGCATGAAAAACAGTTTTAATGTAGAAAATTTAAAATCTGATACATTCCAGTTTCAATAACATGTGTGAAATCTGTTATTTTATAGTATAAAATTATTTCATTGATAATTGAATTCTTTTCCTGAAAGAAATACAACACAACAAAAAATAACATTCCACTTTAAAACTAGTTTTCCAGATAGGAAAATAATCCAGAAAGGATCTGTAGATTATTTGCAAAAAAATTTTTTATTTATTCTGTTGCATTTGTAAAAGTATTTTGTGGGTAGAGTAAAGCAGCCGAAACACTCGACCGACCTGGCGAGAAAATGTTTCAGCAATGCACATCTGTTCTTTGGAAAAATGAAACATTTTCACTTTTTTTTTACAAAATACAATTTGATTTCCGGTATATTCAGCCCCATTTCTGGTATATTCAGAACGTTTCTGATGTAAAGGTAACCAAATCAGAACGAGGTTGCAAGTGCATGTATTTTCACACAAGTCAAAATAAATGAAAATAATGTTTTATCATCAGGATATTTTTGGAAATCACATTTGTAAACGTATGAAGTAGACACTTGGAAATATTTTTTTAATGTAAGGGTGAATGTACTTTTCTGAAGTTCACTTTTTCATTCACTTGACCCGCAGGGCCAGTGGGTCCAAAAAAAAATTCAGTGCTCACGCTGTCAGTCAACATTGTCGCCATTTGCGATAATTTTACGTTTTTGTCGATTATTTCAAAGAATTGGCGGTAAAATTTGGCGATTAAATAATTGTCAAAAAAGCAAGATATTGTTAGCTTATTTGCATTAGCTTTGCCCTGTGCGGTCGCCACATTCTTGATAATTGTGGGCCGTTAATCCCCTAATTGAACTAACAAAGTGTCACTTAAGACAATCACCTTGGCGTCCTTGCCTACGGTTAATGATTGATGATTGTAATCGGTAAACTGGGCATTTCCATTACGTCATGACAAGGGAATTCTAAGGTTGATGCTATTTATAGCTATTATGGATTCCCCTATCATATGTTTAACAAAGCAGACAAATATTTTAAGAATAAGAATAAAAGTTGTGTTCTTTTTTTCTAATATAATATTAAATACTGGCCAAATTCTAAATCCATTCTCAAGGCAAAAACCTAGCCGGATACTGTACCTCAAGTGATGAATAGGACGAAAATTCGCGGTACGAATTGCCGATTTTTTAACCATGTTCACGGAGAAAATACTTCCCATTTTCTCAAAAAATGTGTTTAATCAGGTTTTTTTTGTTTATTTTTTGCTTTGGAAAAGTTATTTCACATTGCAATTTTCTACTGGTTTATTAGTAATTACGTTTGTCATCCATTTTCGCGACGTCTATTTTTGACATACCATTATGGCATTAATCTTATCCAGAATCGTCTTTGCCACTACCCTTTAGCATATAAACTCATTCTAAGCAGAAAATTGATGTGAATTAAATTATTTTGCCCAAAACTTTAATGCAATATTTTACAATTTTGTTTGGTTAAGACTGCTTTGAAGGTTAGACCTTTTTGGTATGTTTACATAGCAGTGAATCCAATTGATTTTGTCTGCAATAGTGAAGTGAAGAATGCCTTATTATTAAAAATCATCAGGAATTTTACATAAAGCCAATTATTTTCATGGACTAGGTTAAAATTAATAAAGTAATAATTAACAGTTATTCTTCATAACATAGATGTTATGTTAGATAAATCATGTTAATAAAAAAACACAACAAATAATTATAATGCTATTTCCCACGCATGGGGAATCAACGTGTAAAACTGGCTATTGATTAATTTTTCAAAAATTTTGTGGCTATTATTTTAAAACAGCCAGCGTGAGCACTGAAAATTGTACACCTCTGAGTCTGATAGTTTTTCGGTTGCATTAAAATATGATGAAAATATTAACTTGACACTTGAGAATTGAGTTTAACCCTTTTCTTCATGGGTTAACAGTGTACATTCAGATCATTTAGCACAATGCTTAATCAGGATCTACATTGTTTGCCATTAGATTGATAAGGTTATTTCTGACCAAGAAGTGACCAATGTTGATCAAGATCAGGTGGCACAGATATACATGCTGATCTGGATCAACTCTTGTTGCACGTGACATTCAGTATAACTTGTTTATAAATTATGGAGTATTTAAAGAAATAAAGTTCGCTCGATAATAAAATGACTTGCGACACTAACACGTTTCCTTGAAAAATCTCAAATGAGTGCAATGGTCAAACAACATCTTGTTGTCACAAGCTATTAAAAACCCTGGTTATGGATCCAGAGCTACAAGACCAGCAACACGACTGTTGCCAAATCAAGTGTCAATGTACTCTAAATATTTAGAGGAACGCATACTTCTTTAACCTTTAACATTTAATATTTTGACATTTTATATTTTTCATTTATTGGCAAGCGTTACCTCTAAATGCGATGCATCAAAAACGTGTCGCATATTTAGTTTTCACAAAAAGTTCACAGAAAGTCATAATCTCGGCTTTAAATAATTAGACAATGAAAATATATAACAAAATTCACATTTTAGCATCAAATCATCGGTAAACATGAATTAAATCCGGTAAGAAATTATATTCAAGTACTGTGTATGCAAAACTTTCACTTGACATATTCCCGATTGACAGTTGTGTAAAAATTTTGTAGATGAAAATAATATTTTCAATAGTCCGGTTATGTCCTTTAAACAGAAAGAAAAACAATCAAACTGCTGTAGGCTAACTTTAATTATCAAGAAAATATATATTTCTGTCCGATTTTATGGGGAAGTATGATTTATATTATAAAAAACATCTATTTATTTGTTATTCGTCCAGTTAGTATTGCATAACGAGGCGATTGCATGATTTGCATGAGTCAATCAGAATCAAGCAATGTCTACAGGGCTGAGAGCCGCATATACAAAAATACTGTGGTTGAAATTAAAATGGATTATCGTAGTTTATAACTGGATAATGAAAGTAATCTTTGTTTCTGAAGCTAGAATAAGAGTAATATTAATGAAATATTGCTATATTTAGGCCCGTCATGTTGTAAATTTGCAGATAACTTAGATAATTGTCCTGACTGAAAATCAGACGGAACATGCGACAGGAAAACTGCGTTCGGCTATATGATGTCGCAATTGCCATAAAATAAAAAAATGATAAATAAGCATAATAATTTTACGACGTCATATTTATAGTGTGAGGAAAATTATTTGACGATTTAGCTTGGGCCGAGTCTAACTGCTTATTCTTTTTGGTGAATTTAATGCTTTGTGTTAAATTAGTGTGGTTGAACGGTAAAGTCCGAGGACTTCCGTCAGTAGGTATAAAAGCAATTACCGTTCATTGATACAGGGCAGTCTGTCGCCGAGTGTCGAGGTATTCACATTTTTGAGATTCAACATTTTGTCTGCATTATAGGTCCAATATAGTACATCACTGTACTAGGGCATATTGACCGGGTTGTTTCGTTCAACATGTATGATGTGAATAGTATTGGTTGAAGCTAGGGTTGATAGGGTTTTGAGATAGTGTCTTCAGACAATTGCTGGAAACACATGCGTCTGAAACACTTGTGTCCATAAGGTAGCTTCAGAGTAGATGTTGAGCATAGGGTATTTAGATAGTGTCCTCAGACAATTGCTGGAAACACGTGCGTCTGAAACACTTGTGTCCCTAAGGTAGCTTCAGAGTAGGTGATGAGGATAGGGTTTCTAGATAGTGCCTTCAGACAATTGCTGGAAACACATGCGTCTGAGACACTTCTGTCCCTTAGGTAGCTTCAGAATAGGTGCTGAGGATAGGTTTCAGGTTAGACAGTGTTCCCAGACTATTGCTGACGAAGAGGTTCTCCTGTTCTCGCATCCTCGGGATATCACATAAGTCTGAGACACTATTGTTCAGCAGCGTTTTAGTGTTGAGGGTATGTTTGAAGGCGTTTTGCTTGAGGTTTGTTTTGATAAGGATTTGTTCATGACTTTGTTGAGCACTGTTTGAAATTTAAAGTGCTCAGATATGGTTGTTGTAAGAGTGTGATTGTGTGTTAAAATATTTGGTTCGAACCATCATTGTCTGGAATGAATGATCCTTATATTTTATTGCTCAGCGTGTGCGCTGAGAGTGTGCATGAAATGTTAGATTGTTTTGTTTCAGACAGATTTTGCTCAGGGTGAGTGCCTGAGAGTTTGAAACCAATCATTTTGTCCAGGCGTTCATTGTCCTGGAGATTGTTTGCATATGTTCGGCTGATTCTAACCTTGCTAATTTAGTTTGTCCCAATCATTTCTGAAATCATTGTAATCATTTAGAAGCAAAGTAGCTTAGAAAAATTTATTATATTGTTTTAAATAATATACCTTGCGCAAGCTAAAAGAACTACATTGTGTACAGTTTTGCGGCCCTTTTCGGACCCAATTCACATTTTTCACTTTCATTTAACAGTTTAATGCGCAAATGAAGTTAAATATTACCCTTTTCACATATGTAGCGTATAGCAGGTTTTCACATCGGCAAGTATTTTCTCATTTTTGGTTATAATTCATCCGTTCTTAGTCTACGGCCGCCATTTTGACTGATGTGTTGTCTAAGATATTTCCTAATACAGTGTATAATGTTGTTGTCAGCATCACTTCTCTTAAAGCAGTCGTCAATAAAAGTATAGGTTGTGTGAAAAGTTTTTATATATAAATTATAGTGTTGAACACGACTATTGAATTGGACACTATATATGCAAATAAAAATAAATTCAAAAACCGCTTTTGTTGTTTATTATAGTGTTATATAAAGATATATTTATATATGTAACTATTAACGTGTGTAACAAGTTTCAAACTTACTTCTGAAATGAACATACACTTTTAAATATATACTTATAACCCTATATAGATGTTTCTGTTTCTACCAATGTATCCGTAATGTTCCAAACTGTTCGGCGTGAAACGGGCATTTGTGTAGTAAAGTATACGTAGTGGACTCTACAAAGAATATTTCTGAAAATGTCTAGTAAAGTAAGTAATTGCGTTATTAACTGTTTTATTCAATAGAGAGAAAGAGCGAAGGAAAATATTCATATACTTCTAATGAAGAAAATTTAAACCGACTTTGGTCGTAAGTTTTAGACATAAACTAAATGTTATTTCAGTTGGAATCAAAGACAATATGCTGGAATTTTATAAAGAGGTCGTTCAAGCTTTAGAATAAGCATCAAATGGAGAAAATAGTAAAATTTCTTTACACTATTCTTGATGGTTTTCAGCCTTTTTAATCTTGTTTCCGATCTTTTCTTCGCATCTATGTCGTAAGAATTAGATATTTTGCCAGTGTGGTGTTGTTTAGCGCGGCAAAGTTTTCCTTGTAATTTTTACCTGGGTTTGGCTGTTATTCATCGTTATTTTTGCCTCAATATAAACCTGGTCCTATTATATAAGATTGGCAAATGTTTATATTTCATGTAAAACTTTTAATATTTTTTGTAAAAAGATTTGAATGTTATCATATTTTTCACAGATACTGACATTAAAAGTGATGACGATATGTAATAATCTTCATTGGAACATGGAAAAGTATGACTGCTATTTATTGAAATCAAAGACCTATATTATACAAAGATAAGCGTCTTTGCTTTATCTCGCATGTGCACGCGGCCTGCGTTATCTCGGCGAGTCACATGATCGCTAACTGCGTCATAGTAATCAATATGGCTGTTAATTCATACATCAGAAACTTTCATTTTATTGATCATGAAAACTTGTAATTAATAAAATATTTTAAATAAAAGTAGACATTTTTAATGCTTATATTATCAAAAGAAGTTATTCTTTCATCAAAGATTTGTTAAAGTGCTTGTAATAGCCGAAATAAACGATATGAAATTAAATATTTTACGAAGAAATACTCGTTTCTTTGTTGTTGTTGTTGTTTATTGCCTCCCGTGTCATTTGTTTGTTGGTTTTTTATTAATTTTTATGTCTGAATAAAGCTATAATGAATTTGAGAAAAATCGGCATCTCATATAACTTTGGTTCGTGTTTTATTTTGTTACATTTAGAATTGATACTTATGTTGAATGAGATTTAGGGTGGTCTTCACCATTATCTCAGCCAAGTAGTCTCCAGATCCTCGCTGACAGGTACGGGAACTTAATACACTGGCATGGTGTGAACACCAAATCAAATACACTGTCATGTTTACAGTGTTAAGACTGGCCCAATAGCATGTGACAAGTCTCCAGTTCCAAATTGACAGGTAGGTTAACAACGGAAGCCAATTTCGCGCATGCGCGTTGTGCGTAGGGCAAAAAACTGCATATTACGAAGAACAACAATTCAACGATAAATTAAATCAAAATGAGTAATTACGCTAATAGTTTACCACCAGATAACCAGAAAAGGTACTTTGAGAAGCTAACTAATCTTGGTTTTCATGAACATCACATCGATGATCCGTATATTGGGCTTGAAAAGACAAGAAATGTTAGTAAAGTTGACACCAGCTCGGGATCGGAGCGAAAATGGCTGGACGACCCAACAAAATGGCCAAAGTTAGAATTCGGTGACATATTTACTTATTTCATTGATACACCTGGACCATTTACCAGAGAGAACATGCGGGCACATCGATCTCTTGATGCCTACTCGTATTACAAAGATGGATGGGTTCAGAAATGTGAACATAGTACAATCGGACATGGGCAGTCTGAACATTTTCACTTCGTTTGTCCCTTTTACTAATCGCCTTGTACACCCTGGGGCACAACATGATGATGGCATGTCTTATTGTCACTTTTAATTCAAAAGTTATCACAAATAACAAGATAAATCTGTCAAACACACTGATAAAATCAATATTCCTTTGTTATAGCTTCCTTGTTATCGAATTTTTTGCCCTACGCAGTATGCGCATGCGCGTACTTTTAACAGTTTCCGGGAAAAATTTTCAAGGGAAACAACCTCAAAAGTAACGTGACGAGATTCTCGTCGAATCCACGTCAAAAAACGAGATTTCTTATATCAGTAATAGAGAGATGCGAATCTATTTATATATATAGGTCTCTGTTGAAATACATAAAACAACTTACTTTCATTTTGGAATTATGTGGATGTCACAAAAGTTTCACTGTTCCGGTGTCAACATCAGAATTTGCAAAATACCAAGCGAAATGTTTATATTATATCGGTAAAATTTACCGCCAAAATATGACAATTGTAAGGAATTTAGGAAATCGTGTAAAGTTAACAAATGTTTATTTTAAAATAACCAGTGTTCAATGATGACAATTGAAGCAGCATAATCCAAAAATGATGTAAACTGTGTAAAATAAAAGCTAGAAGTAACGTTCAAAATAACTATTCCTGTCACAAGATTATATAAGGAAACAAATATTGGTTTGCATTTCGTTTGCTCTGTGCATACGTATTCGAACGTATTTTATCACTCAACGATATTTTCAAACAACCTGTACCTAAAGTTGCTGCAACAAGAAAATGCTGACAATAAAGTGTTTTCGGCTACTCGTTTTTGTTTTAGTCTATTGAATGTCCAAAATGGCGCCGACAGTGGAAGTTTAGAAGAATTATCGCCGAAAATGAGAAAATACTGGCCGATGTGAAAACCTGCTATACGCTACATATGTGAAAAGGGTAATATTTAACTTCTTTTGCGCATTAAACTGTTAAATGAAAGTAGAAAATGTGAATTGGGTCCGAAAGGGGCCGCAAAACTGTACACAATGTAGTTCTTTTAGCTTGCGCCGTTGACGTAAACAGCCCGAACTGACATTATATGTACCTTGGTTTGTCATTTTCTATTGAAATGTATAAGCTAGATCGGGCTTACTAAGTCCGATCTAGCTTATAAGCTCGATCAAGCATAATTACCAGCCTGGTCAATGTTGCAAAAATGTACCTTTTCTAAATTCGACATTTGATTTCTGAACAGAATTTTGACGGGAGTTTCCTTTTTTGTCCATCTTGAACTTCTCTTCCTCTGACATCAACAACCAGATAAGTCTTTGTTTCGGACCCAACGGCCACAAAAGAGATACCCAGACTGCTTTTTGACATCATTTTTACTGCTCCATGTTTGCAAGCTAAAGAATGAATCAAAATTTCTAAATAGAAATTCTGAGAATGAATTTGTATAAATAGGTTAGAAATATATACTTTAAAGGGACCGTTTAAGTCCCTGGGGTAACGCAGTAAGCGTTACAATTGCTTGGAAAACTTTAGTTGCTCTAGCAATGGCGATTGTTCGCCCAAGATAACGGATATGACGACAAATCACGTGACGGGAGAACATGAAACCTAGACCAAGGTCGGATAACGGAAACTTACAGAGTAAGTTCGGAATTCTCCGTTACTTTCCGCTTAATAATGCTGAAAGCGGCGTTCGAAAGAAACTAATAAGGGTAATCACAGTTGTTCGAATGTGTGATAAATTTGGTAACTGAAGTATCTAATAAAGTAGGGACAGTGAAGCGGTCAAGTCTGATTACCAGTACAGTATTCTGTAGCAGATGATAATGAACATTATAGATAAGTTAAGATAACCCGAAAGCCATTAAAATAAAGCGACAGCGCCTAGCCAACCATGCCAGAGACAAACACAGTACCTACCATCCGTATCCCCCAAATTTCCGGGCTCTACATGATTATTCCTTTTAAAATCACAGTTATTTCTAAAATTGTTAAAACAATCTACAATGAGTGTATTAGGGTCAATATTTCAGGCTTTCATCGGTATCTGCAGTTTGACTTAATTAATCATTCCTCTCTGTCGCCTTCTTCTGTCTATCCCTATCTGGTACCTCTTTGTTGTATTTCAATATTTTGTTATGCATCTAATGTTAAAATGCCGATTTTTGTACCGATATGTTTTAATCCTCGATGGTATGTGGGCGAGGTCCTACTCGATCGAACAATTCCACATAAATTTATGAATAATATTAAAATCCCCAAAAACTTCCCTATCGTCAAACCTCGAAACAATAACCCCTGTATTGCAATAAGGCTAACACACGTTGTATAGTCGTGTGCGCCGATGTTTCAATCCTCGATGGTATGTGGGCGAGGTCTAGCCCAACTATTTGTGCGCAATAAGAGCTTTTCTATATATACGATGGTCGCTCTTCGCGCACAACCCAGTTACTATTCAAATCAATGCGGAAAATTTTCCTTCTATTTCTATATGCCGTCGATCGGAAAATGAATCGCAACTTTTGCCGGCTTCATAAAGCATCTTAAACCATATTTTTTTTTTAATTACATACCTGAGAAGCCACATTCAAGTAGAATCAATATATGTAATCCTTTATAAGAAACGTTTTCGTTTTTTTATGCAAAACTGTTATAAACCTCCACCCATGTCGATTACACCGCATAAAGTTTATCTGACTCGCGTTTATCGATAATTTTCACCGTGTAAACGGCATATGCTGTGGTAGGTTTAACAAGTTATTTTGTGGATTATTCGTTCATTTTATTGTTACTTTTATCATTATTTATGTTTTTTAACGATATTTGACATACCAGTGTTGAAATTTTCACGTGGGAGTGAAAATAAAAAGAATTTAAATCGGGTCGATTTCCACCACAGTTTTGATCGTAACTGCTTGAGACGTAAAGGACAGACAACGACAACGTCCGTATGATAATGGGTCTGTGCTTGCAGTCGAATTATTGAGACTAGGCGAGGTCCTACTCGAATGAGCAATTGCAATAAATTTATGAATAATATTTAACTCCCCGGAAACTTCATTATCGTCAAACCTCGAAACAATAACCCATGTATTGCAATAAGGCTAACACACGTTGTGGTCGTGTGCGAGCTCGAGCATCGTTTGGTTCGATTCTTTGCAAAACAGGGGCGATAACAACGATTTGTTTGTAGGAGTTACGCAGAGCGAATGAAAACCCCCGGTTATTTGTTCAGCCAGATTCAAATAATTAACTCAATTTTGATCAAGTAAAAACCAAAAATGGACATCTGCATTTATGAAAAGGAAATGCGTTTTTATTTAGGCCATACTGTATAGACTTCAGAATAAACGTGTGGATCACACCATTTAAACGATAAGCTCAAAACATAACAATTGCTTCTTTGTGTCAAACTTTCAGTTACGGAGGAAAACTGCACATGGTTTATAATAAACACTGTACTAATAACAGTATACGGTTTATAATAAACACTGTACTAATAACAGTATACACCTTCTTAACATGTAATTGTTGACTGGAATCATGTTTAATGGATTAAACACACAATGTTTATGGATATAAACAAAAACGACTGCTATTTAATCAACTATCATGAGCACATGTATGTCAAGATTTACGGAAAATAACTTAATAACAAATACAGAGATGTATTACCAATTAAACAGAGACCAATAACGCAATAACATACCTGTAATTGTACGTATATGTATTAATAAACAAACTAAAAATTCAAATTCAATAAAACTTTTCTGAATTTACAATGCTAAACAAACAAAAAAAAGTTATCCAACAGTTACGGTGGAAAAGTTACGGAGGAAAATATATTAAGTAGGTGTATGGTATTCATATTTTTCTAGATGTTAAAAGGTACATATCATCAGGTTATAATAGAAACAGACTGTTTGCAATCTGTCTTCAATAAAAAAAAGAAATATGCATATCAGGAATGGCCACATCCAGCACAAACAAACGCCAAATTAAGCATTTCAAGTGAACTATGTTCATAAAATAAGAATGCAGACCACTGTACATCACTGTCTGTGCTAACAACAAAACGGGTATTTTCGTCGTGCCTGGTACGGCATTGTAATTTAACTGATTTCGAGGTTTATTAAATGTTGTGAGCTAAATATTTTCACTTATTTGTATAACTTTCATTTAAAATGTAATTTTAATGTTTAAGCAATAGAGGCCAAGCTCAAGCAAAACCATGCACCAGTCAAAATAAAAAGTAACCTGTATATATATTTTATGCAGTATAATAAAAGTATTTATTTGAATTTTGACAAACAATTTGGAGTACTTACATATCAGTTGCAATATAGGAACAATTTTTTTAAATAAAAACTCATGTGTGCAGCTTACATTTAGACTCAAGTTATACTAGGATAAATTGATAATCATGCATATTTTTCCTCTGTTACTTTTCTAGCTTCCTCCGTCACTTTCCTCCATAACCCAAAATTACAAGGGTAAATTTTAATTATCTTACCACTTCTGGCCATATTACTTGACGGCTTCTGTGAAAATAGCGAGTCAACCAATTGATGACAATTTAATTAGCACTAGAAGCAATCATGATACTTTTGGTTACGGAAGAAAAAAATACGGATGAAATTTTTTAACCTTTTTTTTACTTATATTTGCAATAAATAATACTTCTTTAGTGATGGTGTGTATTAATCAATTGATAATCATGTAATTGATGTAAACTGTTTGATCCATGGAATTAGCATAGATTAAAAGAAGTGAAATACACAGTTACGGAGGAAAATTTTATTATCGGACATTAAGAATTTCGTGTTAAGGCCATGACCAACAAAAAATTAATAAAGCCGCAGGTGTTTCACTTTTAAATACATAATATTTGATAATTCTATAAAATATTTATGCCTTATGTTTTTATCTTATTTAATAACATCAGCAGTGAGGTTTAAAAATGGTTACGGTAGAAAAGTAGTTTTTTGGCGACATCCCTTAAAACTATTGTCATTGTTTAAAATAGCATCCAATTGCAAAAGAACTTTCTAATATCATATTTTCACGTGCCTTAAACATAAAAAACAGCAAATTTCTTAATTGCCAATCATCATATTTCAACAATTTTACTGTAAAAATAATGTTTTGCCTGGCGACATGCAAAAAAGCGATGTTACTAGACATTAAGCATGCTATAAAACTTTAAGGAAGTAACATAAATGGCGAATGCAGTGATGTTTGTTCTAAGAAAACATCAGATCTCTCCCCATAATAGCAATATTTAATTTTAGAGTTTTAACCTTGAAGATTTGGTCGTCCAAAAGCTGGCAACATGTTTTTCTAAAAATTGAGTCAATTTTTTTGAAAATGGCCGTGTTTCAATATAGATGCAGAATTCTATTTGTGGCAAACACTATTTATCTGAGAAAATACGCAGGTACTCGTACATTGGCCAGGGACTGATCCCATTGATGGACCTAATACACCGGTACGGGACGAACCAAAGTCCCTATATGTCGTTCATATTTGGGGGCACGCCATGGGAAAAGGTACCTTCGGTCATATTTTGTGACATTTAAGTTGTTACTATATTTTGAAAGAACTTACAACTATTTTTAAATTTCTCATAACTAACAAGTGCTTTTCTTACACATTTTGACAATAAAATGATATTTTTAACGCGAAATGCATAATAATTAATGTCGTCTGCTCAACTTTATGACGTCATTTCAAGGATTGACGCCAACTGTCCGAAGGTACCTTTTCCCATGACGCCCCCCATTTGATATAACTTAATGTTTTGTTATGCATTTTAATATAAAGAAAATTTAATTTTTGCACCGACATATGTTTCCATCCTTGCGAGGTCCTACTCAAGCACATGCATCTAAATTTCCGGCCCAGGAAGTATCTTGGTTAATTTGGTTCACGGTGCTCACAGCACAATACTGAACGCTTTGTATATTGTAACAGTTTTGTGAGAATTGAATAGAGAGGAAAATTAAAACTTGAAAAGACTTGCGTTCGTGATGCTCTTGGTATTCAAAAGTACAAGAGTCTAGTTGGAAAGTTTCCAAGTATAATAAATCAGTTTCGGTAAATAAAGTAAAACCCCTACCAACGAACTCATACTTTCAAAAGGGCTGTCTTTTTCTCTGTGGGATTGCACTATTCATACAGGAATTCGTGTTCTTGAAAGGAAAGTACTACCTGAAACCTGATGCTGTGAAGTCAAATGTAGGGGTTGCTTAATCGGCTTATCTTTCTCTCGGTACGAACTGGATTCACCACTGCGGCTCAACGTTAATTGAAATCCACAAACCCTTTCTTTTGAAATGTAAACTGCTGTCAGGTGTATTCTTATACATTTTGTTGAAAATGATTAGAAAACGAACAGAAAATGTCGCTGAAATCAGGGATTATGTAAAAGCCGAGGTAAGTTAAGAATGAGCGTCATGAAATACATGATGAGGTATGTGTTGTTACCGGGATTAACGAATGTAATTTTCGAAAACTTACAGATGGTTAACCAAATCCCGTTCTGGCAACGAATCAACCAGAGATGTCAATTACTTAGGAAGACCAAGGTCTGCATTTACCAGAACAGAACGGAACATCTCTTTATTTCAACTCAAGCCATACAATGGCACATGAGCATACAATGCGTATAATTTAGTTTAACAACATTCACGTGAAATGGCAATATACAATAATAACATGAACATGAATCATAATATAGTTGGGAAAATAAATAAAAAAAAGAAAATGTTAACAACATTATTAAGATTAACATCAAGTAAAGCTATTTAATTTAGTTGCACGGGTGAATAACAGAGGAAAATAAAAATTAAAACATCTGCACAGAAATGTTGAGAACCGAACATGTGGGAAAAAGGCGGTAACATGGTGCGAATCGTGAGTGAATTAAGGTGTTAAATGGTTATAACATTTGTTGGGTACTATACATATTTTGAGGGATAAATTGAAAAGACTATAGACTAAGTGGTTTTGATTGGTTGAAATGTAATATGTGCAGACACTGTAACAGTTGTACTAGTAACTATAATTGCGACACTAAGAAAGGATAATAACAGAATAATAATAGAACAGAATAATACAGACCAAAAAAATTGTTTAAAGTAAGTAACTTACATTTATAATTACTGTACAGTTTTTGCGCGTTTTGGTAACAAGACAGTATGCAGTATACAAGATATTTGTAAACGAAAGAATATGATTCTATAACGAGGATGTCAAATGCCTACATGTAGATACAGTAAGTGTGTGGGAATGCTACAATTTATGAATTATTAAAATCTGCGTGTTGAAATAAAATAGATAACATTTTTCTTTAATTACCTTTTAACATCATTACGTATTTATATTTGATTACTACTTTATTATACAAAGTAGTATATAGTCAACATGTTTTTGGGATGTAATGATATAATTGATATGCATGTAATTTTCAGTATTTTTACCGTATTTGTATCAATAGGTTCACCTAAGTTAACGCTTAACTGTTTAAACAAGGATTCTTATTAACTGAATCGAATATCAGTCATTGAGAAGGGTGCGCGTTTCACTGTCATTCAGATAGCACATTATGACAAACTGGGGTTACGTATCTGTTCACTTCATTCTGAAGAAAATGCTCGCGGTTCCCTAATTTACTTACTGACGAGCAGTGACCAAAATATAAGATATTTGATTGTCTCATAAGGGTCAATTTAATAAGCATAAAAGGAAAGTTGAAAACAGGATAAGGCTTTGAAACTTGCCGAAAGGCCAACTGACAGCAAAGAATTTGCTGTACGCAGTTTGCTTTAGAAATAGTGGACCAACCAAGCATATAATAAGGATTATATTATCACCTGCTTTCTTAGTGCACCAAAATAATCCTACTATGCCCTGAATTGCGGACTGTACAAATATTTAACTTGCCATACAACGCGATTTGCACTGGTAACGGTCATAGAAGATAAGTATAAACAATTCATACAATGTACAATCGTGTCAGGGCATATGCGATACAACTACTTATCGTGCAGTTTGAATAAATGTCATTTTGTCTCAGCTGCTCATTCCACGTCTAATTTGCTGTTACATTTAAATAATATTGCTTTTTAATAAGGCCAAACTTACTATTTTTAAGAATGAGTGCACCAAATTTAGAAGACGTCGAGCGTTTGAGAGCGCGAGTTCGCTCAATCGGAATACCAGGAATGACGGTGGAAGAGTCGCAGAAGGCGTACGGTGACTGGGCGGCTACATACGAGCAGGTAAATAATCGGTTTCCAGTGTCATGCAGTGATGATTACGTTTATTGGGGTTATCCGATCAACCTTTTAGGGGAGTTGTCCCGGTTAGCTCAATAGATAGCGTAATTGGCATTGCATGGCCAGGCGCTGTCGCCTTACGGGCTCGCTCCCCAGTAGGGGCAATATTATGTTAACGTTGTTATTTTATATATTTGAAAAATAACTTAAGTTAATCATTTATGCCCCTTCCAGCTGAATGCTTAGCATTGTCATTATAGATTTATAGGTTTGTTACAGAATTTAAAAGATATTGAAATTAAATTTAACCTTATTATTATAAGGATCTTCTAAAATGTGGTTACTCGCCTCACCTAGCAGTAAGTAAGAAGATGTGTGAAAAGTTCCCGTCGGAAAAGCGAGCTGAAGTGCGTATTCTTGATGTAGCTGCAGGTACGGGGCTGGTTGCCAAGGAGGTAAGGCGATTCAGTTATAGGATGAAAAGTAAAGAATATTAAGTGAGCAAAATGTTTTGTATAGTGGACCAACCAGGCATATAATAAAACGTAATGGTATTAATTCATCCAAATTTGACCACTTTCGGACACTTTTATTCACAGATAGTAGCTAAATACTTTGTATTTTACAATATTAATTGTGTGTATTATGTGGAGCAAAGTATATATTTCAATCGGCACTTTATCGTTTCACCATGAACTTGGAGATGGGAAAGTTCTTGAAGAGGTTTTAAGTCTTTCTTGTTGTTATCATGAAATATACAAGTACGCCATTTCTGGCAATGTACGTATGTCATATATTTTGCATGCCTTAAGTAGGTAATCATGACTGAAAGGTTATGCACTTACTCTTCCGTTTCTGCATAAACTGCCGACGTTCCCCGGACATTGTTTTTCTCACTGGAAGCCCTGTTCTTGTTTATATAGTCATGAAATATATTATATTAATATAAATGCTGACTGTCATATTCGATTTTAGCCATTTTCCTGTTTAGTTTTGTCTTATATTTTAGTTTTGGTATAGTTACAATGGAAGTTGTGAATAATTGTTTTTACACTCAATATTAAGTGAGTAATTCCAGTTTGAAATGGACCCCCAGTCTTCGGCGAGAAATCGGGGACATTTGTCACACTGTTTTGACTTTCTTTTTTTTCTAAATTGTCGTGTTCTTTCACTTTTCTTTTCTTTTCTCAACAGCTGAAGAAACATGGCTTTAAACATATCGACGCTCTCGAGCCCCAAGAACAAATGCTGAATGAAGCTAAGAAATTAGAGCTGTATGAAAACTATATCAACACTTTCATAACGGGAGATCCACTTGACATAAAGGAAGGTAAGAACGCGAGTTCGTCACATTTAAACCCTAGTATACTCGGATATCAATCGCACAATTTCCGGCGCATCGACGCATCGCTTCGAAGGTATTGCGCGAATCTGGTTTGGGTATTGTGTTTGAGTTTAATCGAAAAATAAGGTGGTTGTGCATTTTATTTCTTTTTTTATCATTGAATTTATTCCATATTAAAAAACAAACAACAGAAAAACACTATTCGACCCGTCTGTAAATGACCACCATCGAATGCCATAATGTGATTTAAATTAGGTGCAATACCTTCTTTAGTCAGTTGATGCCCTATTATATTATTATTTTTGGATGGTTAGGGATCATTATGCTATTTGTTTTGCGATGACACTATACAAATGGCAGAGAAATTGGGTTGTATTACATTTTTCTCGACAATCAATTTCATAAAACCAGCTTTGTTCATCTTGATACAGATTCGTATGATGTTATCACGGGAAGTGGTATATACGCTCAGGAGGCTAATGTGCCATGCGAAGCACTCATCGAAATGATCAGACTCGTAAAACCAGGTAACTTTATTACCGACATGCATACATGTATTTAACTTTCTTCTTTTTTTTTACAAAATGAAAGGTATCACTCTTCATGATATGGACATGGCACGAATCTATGGTGTTACTTAAAGTCAATATGATCCTTATAAACATTTTTTGATTGGATAGGACTCCAGTTCACAGTGGAAAGGTGGTGAAGTGATGACTTCTTTAAGTGAATTTCTTACGAAGTTTACGTATTATGTCTTATTAATACGCATGCAACGCAATCTGATTAGAATCATCTCCTGAAAAAGCGCTTACACTTTGTTTGATCGAACTTCAGTGAGAATTCATGCAACAAATATTGTCATTTGAAAGTTATCTGTTAAATCTGTCACTTGTTTAAAACGTAGTTTATAAGCGAAATACAATAAGGCAGCTATATCTCAATAACAGTCATCAACTGATGCGTCAATATTGTATATTAGTATATATGTAATTCCAGGTGGCTTTATTATTATTGCTATAAGGGAAGCGCTTTTAGAAGAGACAGAAACGATGAAAAAATTGGAACCTCTGATGAAAAAGCTAGAGACAGATGGGAAATGGAAGATGGTGTCAAGAGAAATATGGCCGCGATTTTATATGGACGTGAATGGCATTGTGTGGTGTTATGAAGTTATATGATCAACCTATTCTTTCTTAAGTACCTTAGGCTATCGATAACCGGAGAGCGATGTTGGGTTTATTGAAAAATATATACACTTTTCTATTATTTCCATAACTTGTTTCCTTTTACAGTATATGACCCAGTGACCTAGGTTTTACAGTATTTGGTACCTCTATTTATTAACAAGTACTAGGCATCCCAATGGCAACTAATTTAACACTTCTCGTTGCTGATCTGTTTTTATACTGCTATGAAAGAGACTTAATGTCATCTCTTTTGTATCAAACATCAAGATAATATGATCATAATAAACTTCAGCTAAAAAGGCAAACACTTTAGAAAAACAAGCAAGCTTTCTTTATCTAAATCTTTCCATTAAAATGGTTTCGTCACTACTAAAATATATGATAAAAGAGCTGATTTTAATTTTAATTTTTAATGATTCCCACATGCTTATTTCTTGTATCTTACTTTTAATTCATAGCTTGCTCGCTTTTCTAGAGCTTGTAACAATGTTAAAGAATGCAGTGAACGTAACTTTGCTTAAGGAAAAACTTTTAAAACAGAGTTATCGGTACTACAAAATAAAGAAAACCCGTTCGAAAGTTATATCGCCGTTACCCAGATCCAATTCAAAACACAGAATGCTGATGCAGTTTAAATATACTACTGCAACAAGGCATTTCCTAGTCAGTTTTTACGGAGATTTGATTTTTTAAACTAAATAGATCAAAAGGCATGTTTCTCCACATCATTCATAAAAATATGTAAATTAAAAAAGATAGATTACCAACATGATATTCTACATAGCTCTTTCGGCCTGGTGATTAACTCATCTACAGCTAAGTATTATGCTTACCTCATTTTTTGCACGTCGGTGGCAGGGGATTAAGAGTTTTTTAGTTTATAAAGGTTTAAAATTATCGAGAGGATAGATGGATGGTTAGGAGCTAACGACCAGACAACTTGTACTTGTTTGTTCATACGAGAACCTTTTGGGAGCCAATGTAAGGTTGGTGCACCATAGAACCTCGTTTGAACCCCCAGTACCAAATTGTTTTGCCACTGACCGTTCCAAGGTTCTCATTTTAATTGTTTGTGGAGTCAATTTTGAAAAAAGATCATTTCATAAATCATGCGCGATTCCTCTCTACTTGTTGGCTATGTGGGGAGGCTGTGTCTTCTGGATGTGGTCATTTCTGATATGCATATTTCACTTTTTATTTTGTACAATTTTGTGTATTTAACACTGTTGTAAATCGTTCACAAGATAAAGCACCTTAAAACACTGAAAGCAAAAGTAGAACTGCCGAGTTCGCGTTCACCTCAGGTAATGTTTCAACTTATTTATCCATCATAACTTCACACAACATCATAAACGGCGTACTACCATTACTATTTATGTTTAATTTGTTTATGATTCTATTAAACACGTTAATCCTTTGAAAAATACTAAAATATTCAGTTTACGCAAACAATTTTCCATCTACACGCCGTACATAACTGTGCTAGACACTGTACTCAAGGCAACGTCGTTTCGCAAATTTTGTTAAAAGTAACTCAAGTCGGTGAATGACAGCTTTAATACAAGTGGGAGAAAGTCTATATTTTTTAATTCCTGACGGATTTCGAGACAGAAAATTCGTTTTAAGCTTGTTAAAAAATGTCAACATTTTTCGCAAATGCCAACAACTAGGCCGCTACACTTCATCGAAAATTTAACAAAAACTACCCTGCGTGCAGAAAAAAATCAGATACTGCTTTATAAGCCAGAGGTATTTAGCTTCACAAATGATTACAGTTTGTCAACTAGTTCCGGTTAATTTGTATATTCATTGAAAATATTATACTAAAAACATTAACCAGAACTTTGTTTATTGTTTGATTATAAACAAAATATCTTTCCTAAATGATGCTGAATTTATTTTAGTCTCCGCATTTATTACCTTTTACATATGTAACATTTACTTATATACTTATTTAAACCAGTTCCGGTTAATTCAATCTATTCCGGTTAAAACTTGATAGACATGTCTCAGGGTGAATTTTGACTGTCTAATTTGATAGCTGTAAATTTGATTTGACAGACCTAATTCATTTTTAACGTTTTCTGTCTAAGGATGAAAGTAATGTGAAATAAATAAAATAACACACCGAGTCTTATGCAATAATGTATTTCTATTTATTACAGTAGACTCTATAACAAATGCAAATAATCACTCATGACATCACAATATAAGTTCCATTCCAGAGTCTTAAGGTATTGGTTCGTTTTACTGATTTAACATTACAGCCATCATTTCATGGGATAGAAATGTTATAATCACGTGGTGGCACAACACCACCCCCTCCTCATGTGGAGTTAGCCATCGTGGGTAGCGTGTACTGTGACCCATTAACTTCTGATAACACTAGTCTATACGATCATTGTTTAGGATATCTTTGATGTAGGGTGCAAAAGACCTTCAGACATGACCAATATGTAAACCAGTTGCATCTTCCAGATTTAAGTGTCACTTTTCCTCAGTAACCGTTCCCAGTTCATTCTTTAAAATTGAACTCCAAAACTGGAATTTGTACTAATTACTTATCCTGAATCACTGATCCGGAACTAGTTCAAACGCATGCTTCTGAAAAATCGTCACAAAAAGCATGAAAATATTTATGCATACGATCTTGCTTATGATGATAGAGCATTGATATAACACAATATTGCAAATCACCTTTTTTCGTAATCGGACCAATTACACCGAGTCCAATCGTTCACTATAGGTCCCAGGAGCAGAACGCATGGATAGACCGCTTTTTCAGGAGGGAAATGGGTACTGTGGTAAGTAAATCGTCTCGCATTTCTTTGATAATGCATATATCAGATAAAGACATTGCCTATGCTGATCTCCTATATTTACTCTAAACAATGGGCATCTCACATTCGCCAAACTTTCGGTATCTTCTGAGAACATTCTCTACAACTGCACTAGAAAATCGCAAAAAATTGGCAAAAACACTCTTTAAAAGCTAATATTTTGATAATTAAGCAAAGTTCTGAGCATTTGTTTCGTTCTAAAGATTCGTTTTACACTTGTCTTCATATGTCATAAGCCTCCACTATTTTAAAGTCGTTTTAGGAGGATTTAGACCACAAGTTAGAAAATTTTCAAAATGAACGCATGGGTAGAAGTTTTCATCAATTTTCCCAATGAACGCATGGGCAGGAGTCATTTTAGAAATCTACGTTTTTTCGTGAATATCCCACATTAAATCGACTTTTTGACTGTTATATTTCACAATATTTCATTCTGAAGTGCTAAAATATCATTTAGATCAGTCTCTAGTTTCGTATCGGTAATAAGCGATACCATAGGGCCTATATAGTTTTTGAGATTAACTTAGAATTATTTATCATGCAAGCGAAACTTCTGACATATAATAATAACTACTATGCTTCCCATGATGATTCATTATTCTCAGCTTCAGATGCAAAATTTATTATTTATTTATACTGGCACCAAAAAGCAAGAAACACTAATTTTACAGTATTTACTTCGACACTTCATGATTAACTCCCCTTTTTTCTAACCTCCGCCATTTGTAATATTTAGGAAGAATTGAAAAACAAAATTATTATAGTTGCTTTGGTCAGTTTTCAATTAATGTAAGCTACATATTTTTACAGTTTTATGGTTCATTATTATTTCACTGTCTCTAGAAGTATGCATAATAATCGTAAATTAGAAAATGACTTGCATTTAATCAAATGCAGACGATAATCGTGTGCCTGACATTCGACCATGAGTGATATTTGACCCAGCATATTTGAAATACATTGATCATTGATCTCAAATCTATCACTTAAACTGAAAAACTTGTATTAATATTACAGAATTTGCGTGTAATGGATGACGAAGGGTCAAGAGCAGTTGCAGGAATTATAGATGTATCCGTGTCAGCTGTTGGGGCAGAAGGCTTGTAAGATCTTTCCTTATATTTATTATTTTATTTTAATAAAATGCTAATATCCTCCTTCCAAACATGAAACCCATCGAAAGCTGTATTGGAAAATGTAAATCATTAATTTTCCCCATTTAGAATAAACATCAGAAACATAAACTCTACTGTTGTATCAATATATTTCGCGCCTTTTTAAATTTCGCACTAGGGTAGGTGCGCGAATTTAAACCCAATTAAAATTACTTCATGTAATTGATGTCTTAATCGCAAAATTCACGTATATGTCGCACATACTCATTATTAAAGGTCATAATGCAAATGTTATCATAATTTGATACTGAAACTATATAAAAAGACAACGAACAACACTGAAAATGTTAGTATCTGTTAATTGTTGTTTTCAATGATCAATTCAGTTCTTCGCAGTCAAAGTAAGTGTGACAAGTCATGTTACAGTACTTCAGTATCTAGACCTTCAAAGATTTCGGTCCACAAAGAACGTTTAAAATATTATAGTATCATAGACAAATGTTAATTATCATGTAATAATAAATAAAACGAAAAGATCTTACAAACCATCTGCCCCACAGCTGATGATGGATACATCTATAATTCCTTCAACTGCTCTTGACCCTTCGTCATCCATTACACGCAAGTTCTGTAATATTAATACAAGTTTTTCAGTTTAAGTGATAGATTTGAGATCAATGATCAATGTATTTCAAGTATGCTGGGTCAAATATCACTCAGGGTCGAATGTTAAGCACAAGGTTATCGTCTGCATTTGATTAAATGCAAGTCATTTTCTAATTTACGATTATTATGCATACTTCTAGAGACAGTGAAATAAAAATGAACCATAAAAATGTAAAAATATGTAGCTTACATTAATTGAAAACTGACCAAAGCAACTATAACAATTTTGTTTTTCAATTCTTCCTAAATATTACAAATGGCAGAGGTAAGAAAAAGGGGAGTTAATCATGAAGTGTCGAAGTAAATACTGTAAAATTAATGTTTCTTGCTTTTTGGTGTCAATATAAATAAATAATAAATTTTACATCTGAAGCAGAGAATAATGAATCATCATTGGAAGCATAGCAGTTATTATGAGATGTCAGAAGTTTCGCTTGCATGATAAATAATTCCAAGTTAATCTCAAAACCTATATAGGCCCTATGGTATCGCTTATTACCGATACGAAACTAGAGACTGATCTAAATAATTTTTTTGCACTTCAGAATGAAATATTGTGAAATATAACAGTCAAAAAGCCGATTTAATGTGGGATATTTGCGAAAAAACGTAGATTTCTAAAATGCCTCCTGTCCATGCGTTCATTGGGAAAATTGATGAAAACTTCTACCCATGCGTTCTTTTTGAAAATTTTCTAACTTGTGGTATAAATCCTCCTTAAACGATTTTAAAATAGTGGAGGCTTATGACATATGAAGACAAGTGTAAAACGAATCTTTAGAACGAAACAAATGCTCAGAACTTTGCTTGATTATCAAAATATTGGCTTTTAAAGAGCGATTTTGCCAATTTTTTGCGATTTTCTAGTGCAGTTGTGGAGAATGTTCTCAGAAGATACCGAAAGTTTGGCGAATGTGAGATGCCCATTGTTTAGAGTAAATATAGGAGATCAGCATAGGCAATATCTTTATCTGATATATGCATTATCAAAGAAATGCGAGACGATTTACTTACCACAGTACCCAATTCCCTCCTGAAAAAGCGGTCTATCCATGCGTTCTCCTCCTGGGACCTATAGTGAACGATTGGACTCGGTGAATTAAGTCTGTTTCTTGCGATGGATGTCACGCTAAACATCTCCGCGTTGAAAAAGTTTCGACGCGAAAGTCTGCAATAGTCTTTGTTGATTCCTCGCTTGACCGAAAGTAAACAAAAGGTCCAAAGTTTAAGTTGGTAAAAGTTCAGTTGAAATGCTATTTATTGCGACTAAACGAGTATTTTCACTCGTTGTTCTGAAATATTTCTAACATGGGGTAGGAAATATAAAAGTTAACCGGAAATGGTTCATAACCGGAACTGGTTGACAAACTGTATTTTAGAGAAATCGATAAAGTTATGATGGAGTTAGTTGAAACATTACGTGGGTGAATGCGACCTCAGCAATTCTAATTTCGTTTTCGGTGTTCTGAGGTGCCATATCCTGTGAACCATGAACAACAATGTTAAGTACTGATGAAAGTTTGTGGACACCATAGAAAACGCTTTTTATCAAGGAAGGACAGTTTCAGTGTTGATGTTTAGGATCAGGTGGCCGCGAAAGAGTTTAAGATTACACTAAAGCTAAATTTTGTTTTTAATGTCTATAAAAATGTATGTATATGCAAAAAATAAAACATCTAAAAATGAAGAAAAAATGTCCTAAACGTGGAATCTATCTAAAATCGTTAGATTGCCGGCCCGCCGGTCTTTACGTCAAAATAAGAGTTGCTGATGACATGAATTTGAAACATAACATACTTGAATGCTTAATCGTGTGAAAATCAAATATTATTGTGCAGCAAATATGTGCAAGAACTCTTTATGCAACAACAGAATTACAAAACCAGTTCAATGTTTTATCCTTATAAACACACAATTTTAACAGATCATAACTTCGATTGGACTTTCTGAATACCGAAATGTTTGTTTCCCGAAACAAAGGTTGGATCTTCATTATTTCAAACTGTGTGTAAAAATGGTTTCAGTCATCATTAACAACACCCCGCTAGATTCCTCTCTGTGAAAAGTTGACACAAATCGAAAGAGTTCGTTTGATTTTCCCTCTGTATATTTATTAGAAATTTGTATGTTTTAATTATGTCTTTGGTTGAAAAAAGTGTCTTCAAACAAGCAAAATGAATGCAAACAAAGTAGCCAACTGGAATTAAAACATTTTTTAAAAACATGTACACTCGCTTCATTAATACATACATATGAGAAAAACATAGTTTTAAAGATGACCCTTAATGAGTTTTGTTGAATGCAATAGGTAAGAATTATTTTGATACAGATTTAATTTTCAAGCGTAATTTTGCTACTTTCCAAAGTCGAATCGTAATATTCGGTGCGGGGAAAGATATTTGTTAGGCCTACAGTGAAGTAATTCTGAAGGTCTACATTTGTCCAATCTATTCAGAAGAGAGGTGAGCATGATGTGTAAACAAAGTCAATATCCAAATAAAAAAAATACTAAAATATATTCAATAAAATCAAAGGTCTAGCAAACACATGGACTCATTATGTAATTTTCAGCATTGTAATAATTCACAAGTTACAAACGGACGCATTTTTTTTTCATTTCTATAATAGGTCTTCCCCTTAAAGACATCTTTTAGTCTACAAGTTATCCTGGGAAATGCAAACATTTCTATCATGAATCACCGGTGTAACAAAATAAATTTAATCTTTAAGAATTCGACGTATTACTAAAGCTTCATTTGAACAGATTTTATTAATTTATTTTATAAAAAATCTTACTATAAAGTGTTCATCGATTGTTTATGGTAAGGTCTCATAAGAAAATGCTTATTTATTTTGAGTCTTCGATACATCAAACCATAAACCAAAAACCGCCATATCTAACTAACTCGGAGTTGACGGTGTACCGAAAGTACGGAATATAGCATGGGCCCTGCATGTCACGTGATAACAAAATGGAGGTAAGTTTAAAAACGGTTGAAATCAAAACATTGATATTATTAATTACATGCACATGTTGTCAGTAGACAATTCCTTAACGTGAGAAAAAGGTCATCAGGTCAAAATAGGTTATTGATTAGAAATATATTATTTCTATATTGACAGTGAGTCCCATGGATCCCATAAATATTTTCATACAGTTGTCAATTCAAAATCACAGG
>JAZAYU010000475.1:67622-147732 GCA_038501625.1 Corbicula japonica | reverse complement strand
ATCACAGGTGTTCGGCATGTTGGACCCAGTCAAACCCCCTTTCCCTCACACTACTACCCTCCCTTGAAGAAAAAAAAGCTCTACAGAATTTTTTTTTCTTGATATATATATTTTAACAAGGTAGATATCTTCACTATTGAAAAATGCATGTATCTATCTGCTTTGAGCCCTGTATCCTACTTTCCTATATTTCCATCCCTTCCTATAATCCCGTCCCCCTTGAATAATCAACAAAGAATCACTTATCCAAAAACACACCACATGCTAAAAATAGCTTTTTTTAGATAATCTTGCAGAACTGATAAAAATGCATCAAAATATTTTTGACCTTGATTGTCTGCATCGTCTGAACACAACAACAAGTTTTAAATAGTGAAAGCAAATTCCTCACATAGGTTCTTACAGCAAAGGACGTTTTTATAGGAATGCAGCGGCCATTTATTTCAACGGCGGTGTGTGTCTGCTTAACAACCAAACATGCATATTTAAGCATTGATTTTCAGATATAATGTTCCGTTTCATTGAACAATTTTAGAATGCTCTTTTGTTCATCATGCTAATTTGACATTTATATTATCTTATTATAAAGTATTTTACGAAAATTCGTTAAGGGGGATGAAAATACAGGAATAGGGAATAACTCTTTGAAATACTGCTCAATTGTCACAAACTATGGCTCATATTTCATGGGATAGATGTATTAGCACATACCATCACAGAAATCATTTACTTTCCGTGGAATTCGGTAGCAAAAATTCGGGTATAACTAGCAGGTGCGCGTCAGTGCAAGAATAAGAGTTTTTAAATGACAAGAAGACGTCAAAGAAAAACAGGGGTGAAATTGTTAAAAGGGTTAAATAAAATCAGGTTAAAAACAGTGTTTTGCTATCTAGGCAATGTTTAGGGTGTTTAAAGCCTGTCTGAAGTGATCAGGATCAGGCTGCAAAACGACGGTGGATGGTAGCTGGTTCCATAATACGACGGAAATTATTTGACAATCGCTTGAAATAAACCTTGAAAATAACAAGCAATCTCAGTAAGTGTCTGTTGTTTTGACCATTTGTTTTGATGGTCAACATTCTATTTACTTGATTTTTATTTAAATCACAAATTTTATGTACAGGAAACATACCAATGTTTTGCGGACGTTAAGAATTTTCCACCAAATTTAATGGTTTTTTGAACCCAGCTCAAGTTTGCAGCCAAGTCGTTTTTCACATAAACCATGCTTAATTGGAAAAGAAGAGATTCCGAGTGAAAACTTCCATAAATTTTGATAATAAATTTTGATTTTCTCCACCAATAGACGAATGTATGTTTAGTAACTGGTGTCATAGGAAAGATTAATAAAGGATCCTTTACAGGAATCAACATTTGTTCGGTTAGTTTCAATTTTGTCTTCAAAATTAATGTGCAAATGGGATCATGTATTTTTTCGTGATCTGTTTACTTTGTTATCTTTAGATAATTTAGGATAGAGAGAAATATGTTTTTTCGAAAACGGGGATATTTTGTGTTCTTGGTGATTGTAGTTACATCTCTTGATACAGATCGCCCATTTAATAGCTGAAATTGACCAAACTTGATATTCAACATTGAAAATCAGGTGATTGTCTATTCCAAATAGCATCCTCAACACAGGATGGTCCAATTTCTATCCCATATAGACCAGAATGCTACAAAATCTTGAAGGAAGTGTCTCTTAGTCCTTATGATAGTCCTATTGGCCTTCCTAAAAGCCATAGGTGTTCTGAGGGTGTTCAGTGGGGTTTCTTGAACCCTTGTGGGTAGTAAGACTGCCCCAAACAAACACCTTTCTGAAAATCTTTCATCCAACCCTGAATTTTGTCTTAAGCTCTTTCATCATTTATATTTTATTTGTACATGTAGCAGATTTCGTACCAGCAGCCTCAGAAGCTCAATTGGTAGAGCATTGGCACGGTGAGCCGGTAGTCTGAGGTTCGATTCCTGGTCGAAGCTACTCTTTCCAAGCCAAATTTGCAATTGGAGTTGTTGGCAGGGCAATTACCCATGGAGCTCTTTTGGGCAAAACATGTGGCTAGGGTATTCTGCCCAAACCAAGGCAGAACCTTGCAGACATTTCCAAGTTAGTTGGAAATGTCTCTTATAAATAGGGAGGATATGTCGTATATTTCGTACCAGCAGCCTCGGTAGCTCAATTGGTAGAGTGTCGGCATGGTAAGCTGGAGGTCTGAGGTTCGAATTCTGGTGGAGGCTACTCTTTCAAACCCAAGTCTGCGCCACATATTCATGTTTTCTATTTCATTTTCTATTAGTAAAAATTGCTGCAGAAAAAATAAAGCAAATAAAGTATTCAAAACCCTTTCCTCCATATATACACAGTTTTGCGCATGTGCAACCAGTGTAGATCCAGATCAGCAGGCACATTTCTGCCATCAGATCTGATCAGGATCTGCACTGGTTGCATTTTGGTCAGAAATAACCTAATCAATCAAAAAGCGAACAGTTCAGATGTGCCAGCTGATCTGGATCTAAACTGATAGCCCATGCAAAGGTGTATCTATGAAGGAAAGTGTTAAAAATCCAAACTTCTGCAGCACTTGACATTGTTGAGATAAGATCAAGATTCCTGCTGCCGATCACAATTGTGTATATCCTGATCGGCCTGTACATCTATGCAGACTGATCAGGATCTATAATTGTTTTCTTCTTGATTAGAGATAATGTAATAAATGTGAATTCTTAAATGTTATAGTTAATACTGTAGATCTAAATCGAGACTAAAGAAATGTGCAGGTTAATCTAGATATACACTGGTCAAACATGTGGTATAAATTGTATCCATGGAGTAAAGGGTTTAAAATAAATGTTACTTTTGATTCAGAAGTTAATGAGGAAGTTGTCATCGGTAAGCATGGTCCAGCCTGTGACAGGAGTGGAGGACAGGGAAGAATTTGATGAAGCTCTCAAACCCACTGCCATGTTTTGTAAGCCTGTTACAGTGGAAGAATTTGAGGACCAAGCAGAAATTGAAACCGAAAAAGCTCTTGGTGTAAGCATTTGTTTTATGTCCTTTATCTTCCATTTGAAGTGAATTGGAAATGCATTTACCGCAAAGAAAAATCTATCATTTTCAAACCATTAAATCATTATAAATGTAATCGTAATGTCAATCAGAAAGTAATAATGATTACAGGCAAAATTTTACGAGTAATGATAAAATTACAGTAATTTTAATCAGGTTTTTCATCTGATTGTCAGTTTATGAAGTTTTGTTGTTATTGTTTAGGAACTAATGGGTTACCTAGATTCACATAAAGAACAGTATTCAGATATTCTCAAGAAGAAGAAGAGACAAGAACTAGAGTCAGCCAGTGTATTCTCCTTTGTCAAGGTAAGATAAACATAGGATGTTTCTTTGTTGTTAGTTTTACACTAATGAAGAAAAACCAGTTTAACTTCCTTACACTAAGTTTTCTTCCAGTGCCAGGGGGGGGGGGGAGGTTTATTAGCGTTTTGTTGTGATAGGGTAATTTTGGCTCAAAAGGGAATATAAATCCTCCCAGATTTCAAGCACAGCAAAAGCTGCATGATTGAAAAAAAAATTGAATGTGTGGAAGGCATCTTTAAGTTGCCTCTAATATAGCTATAGGAAAGAAAGGCCAGTTTCATGAGTGATGTATTTTATCACAATAACTTAATATATGACATTTTTATTATGCCCTCTCAAAGTGGGAGGAATATAGAGTTGCACTCGGTCGTAAGTCCGTCCGTCCAGCCATCCGTACGTCCCCAAATCTTGTGGCATCAAGTCCTCATTAACTATCTAAGGAATGTCTTTCAAATTTACACTAATGATCAAGCAGGATGTGTAGATGATCATAAAGAAATGATTTTTTCCTGTGACCATTTTTACCAGAGTTGTGGCCCTTTGCTAATTTCAGTAATTAAATCTTGTGGCATCAATTTCTCTTTAACTATCGAAGGAATGTCTTTCAAATTTGCACAGATGATCAAGAGGATGTGTAGATATTCGTAAAGAAAGGATTTTTTTTACTGCAACCATTTTTACCAGAGTTATGGCCCTTTGTTAATTTTAGTAATTAAATCTTGTGGCATCAACTCCTCATTATTTATCTAAGGGATTTCTTTCAAATTTGCACAGATGATCAAGCAGGATGTGTAGATGATCGTAAAGAAAAGATTCTTTCCTACGGCCATGTTACCAGAGTTATGGCCCTTTGCTAATTATAATAATTAGATCATGTGGCGTCAACTCCTCCTAAAATATAAGGCGGATTTCTTTAAAACTTGCACAGGTGATCAAGCAGGTTGTGTAGATGATCATAAAGAAAGGATATTTTACTGCGACCATTTTTACCAGAGTTTTGGCCCTTTGCAAATTTCAGTAATTAGATCTTGTGGCATCAAGTCCTCCTTAACTATCTAAGGAATGTCTTACAAATTTGCAAGATGATCTTGTGGCATCAACTCCTCATTATTTATCTAATGGATTTCTTTCAAATTTGCACAGATGATCAAGCAGGATGTGTAGATGATCATAAAGAAAAGATTGTTTCCTACAGCCATTTTTACCAGAGTTAGGGCCCTTTGTTTATTTCAGTAATAAAATATTGTGGCATCAACTCCTCATTTACTATTGAACAGATTTCTTTTGCACACATGATCAAGCTGGATGTGTAGATGATCATAAAGAAAAGTGGTTTTCCTTCGGCCATTTTTACCAGACTTATGGCCCTTTTTTTAATTTCACTTACATAATTTTGTGGCATCAACTCCACATTTTCTATTTGGCTGATTTCTTTCAAACTTGCACAGATGATTAAGACATGATTTGTAGATTATGGTAAAGGACATTGTCTTGCAACCATTTTCACCAGAGTTATGGCCCTTTGTTTATGTTCGACAATAAATTTTGTGGCCTTTACTCCTCATTTACTAATCATGATCACCACACGTTGTTAATACCTGGTACACAATTTTGTTACAAATGTTGTTGCAGCAGTGGGGGCATCAGTGTCCTGAGGACACAGTCTAGTTTAAAAATGCTTCATCAAACTTTAAAATTATATTGCATTTCACAACAGGGTTGTGATAACGCCAAGATCTTTAGGTGAAGGTCACATTTGTTTACTTAACTTTACTTGGATTTTTTTATTCTGATAAAGTACTAGAGGGTGACACAAGTGTTCACCTGGGCACCCATCTAGTTTATTACATGTGTATATTATTCAAACCTTACTTACTTTCAAAAATCAAAGTATGACATTCTATGTACTGGTAGATAATATTGATCCTCATGCTGTTTTTTTTCACCAGATATTTCAAATTGTCTTGTCTTGAACTTTACAATGCCGAAAAATTGCACTTTTAATTACTGGTAAGGAATTAAAATCATCTTTGTATCTTCTATGTTTGAAGTAGATTGTCCTGTACTGATCAAATACTTAAGTGGAGAATAACATTTAAAGACTTGCTTCTGTGATGTTCATAGTTCATTACCTAGGTGCAGGTTTGAGTGTTAGAATATTATTTCAGGTGAAAATGTATGACTTTGTACATGGGGATAACAGCCCACTTGTAAGAGTAACAGAGGAGGAGAGGGACAAACATTTACAGGAACTTAAGTTCAACATGGTCAAGGCATTTGACTATTCTCTAGGTATGTAAACTATGTATTATTAAATCAACCTTTGAATTCCAGGTGAGATAATTTAAACTAATTTAAATTTGATTTTTATATCAGCTTCACAAGAACATAGGGTAATACTATTTCCTTTTATTGCATTCAGTTTTATATGTTTGTCACTTTACACATTTATGGATTGTATGTGATTTGGATCAGCTGTGATCACTCTTATTAAGGCAAAGAGTTTTAAGTAACAATTTAAGAGGCTTAGTATTAACGCAATGCTCCAGCACTGCTGATTTAGATGAAATGCAATGTGTCATTAGTTGCTTATCTCACATTTTACATGATCTTAATACTGGAACATAAGACCAACTTCCCATTATGAGCAGATGAATGGTTTAAATGTCTAGCAAATCACAAGCTTCAAATTTGAGACAGTTTTACAATATTGTGCCTAGTTCTGTACTAGTGAAAACCAGAATATGAACCAGACTCTGACCGGGCATAAAACTGCACAGTGATTTAGCCAAATTGGATTTAGAAAGGGAAATACAATATTAAATTAAAATTATCTTATTGTATTTATAATTTTAGAAAGTAAGGGTAGAAGAGTGTCGAAACGTCTGGCAGAAATGAGACACCGTCAATCAAAGGATCCAAATGCCACACCCACAACGAAAGGTCAGAAATCACCGTCCAGGCGGGTCAAGAAGAGCCCTGGTGGTTGCCCAATGCCACCCCCACCCCCACCACCACCGCTGCCACCTTTCATTCAAAGCACCACACCTGTGACAAAGCTTGAGGTGAAGGGTCGTAAGCCTTTTACACCGATAGAAAACCGACTAAATCAGGTACAGGATCAGTATTAGTCTCTACAATATTGATAATATATCAACACTAATACAATATACATCATAACATTTGGCTTCAACAACTATGGCAATCATTAATTCATGCACTTTTGTGATCTTGTACACGGCAGTCTGATTGGTTTGGAAAGTTGTGGTCACTTAAATCACTTAAATAAAGTTATTTTTCATAAGTGAATTTATATATCCAAGACAAATAGATCAGGCAGTATTACAAACCACTATCACTTCATGCATTTGTGTTCTCTTCTTTTTAATGTAACTATAGTGCTTACAGGGGTATTCTTTTGTGTTTTCTATCCTGAACCAGTCACTGCTTTATAACATGCATGCTGGTAATTATGCATTAAGATAGAGAAATAATATTTGATAACATTCATATGTTTTTCTTGTTTTACAGATGAATTCTCCAAATACAGACAAGATAGGCAAGAAACATAAAAAAGATATTGATGAGTAAGTTTGAATTTAAAAAATAGAATGTAAATGGAACTACAATCAATATTTGTTGTGTTGAATTTGGCGTTTCCTGCAAATTTCTTCTGAGATACTCGGAGTTAGACTCTTCCAACTCTGTGTTAATGGAAAATAAACATACCGTTACTTTGCCAATATTTTCATTGATAAAACTTTTTAGGCCAGCTTCTGTCAGCCGACAGATGTTTCTCCATTGAAAGTGCCAATATGTAAGACCAGACATCTCACACTATTTATCATATTGATTTCTCAGATGTATTCCATATTTAGTCATCTGTAATGCACAAAAGTTGTAGAGAAATATTTTAACACTTTACTCCTTATATACATATTTTAACATTTGTGTGACCAGTGTAGATCCAGATCAGATGGCATGGATGTGCCATCTGATCTGGATCTGCAATTGTGACATCTTTTTCAGAAATACCATTATAAATCTAAAAGCGAACAGTGCAGATCCTGCATTAAAGGTGTATCTATGGAGCAAAGGGTTAAATTAGCACAGGTGTTGAGGAAATAGAGGCCAAATATTTCTTTCAGTAATTGTCAAACTTGCTGTGAATCTATCAACAGTACATGTTTGATTAATGAAAAACAATTATGAAACTGATGCTAGGTTGAATTACAGTTAAACAAACAACACATTGCTTCAGTCAACCACCAGTTTTGCCAAGTGTATGTTACTCTATGGATATTGCTTATATCCCTTGGACATATTCATGCAATCTGATTAGGATCTACAGTGTTTGCTTCTCAGTAAAAAATAACATTATAAATCTAAAAGCATCTAGCGTAAATTTGACCAAAGATAACATGAAATAACTAATGAAATGTGTTATAATAGGTAAAGCAGATATAAATTGTCATTATTTCAGTATCTTCATAAATCTACTTATTTATAATAAATCAAGTCATTTTGGTCTCCCTAGAAGGCATAATTAGAGCTAGCTAGCTTTATAATTCTAGTGGTGTATTTCTCTAAAACAGATATTCTGGCTGATCTGGACCTACACTACTCACATGTAGTAAAAAAAATTATATGTCTTAGAGTAAATGGTTAAAATTTATATGCATACTTCTCATTCTGTCTACTTTATTCTGCAGTATTCTCGGCTCCACCCCAGTATTGGACTGTTCATTTACCAGCCTTCATCAGGAACTGATGTCCTCTAATCCATGGAAGAGACTCAAGTGTGTCAATGATAACAAGTAAGATACTACTTCTTCAAATTATTCAACTTTTCTTTCCCAGTTTTTATTATATCATTACATATTGATTGTGTTTTGTTTTTGGGCCAATGTCTGGGATTTTGATATTTTAGAATCCCCGGTAATAAGAGAGCTCAATAAGTCATTTTGTTAGCTCTCCTTGGGCAGTATAGTATCTGTATGTTGCACTAGATTCATTATCAGTCTTCACAACAGTGTAGCGATGCTGTACATCGGGCACCTAAAAGAACCAGAGACAGTACCTTTATTATATACTCTTGTTTTGAAATAAATTAAGTAAGCTGAACAACATTTTATTAATTGTTATTGGCAACATACCAGTAAAACAATAGTTGACATAATTACTCCTATAAAAGACATATAATACAATGATCAGAAGTTTTGATGGGCTAAAATGATTTTTGATGATAAGGGGGTGAGGGAGTAACGAGGAATAGTAGGGGGTTAGAGGGGGTAGCCCTTTGACCCCTTTACACTAAGGATGTTCACTGCTTATTAAATCACATTAATTACACATACTAATTGACATTATTTCATTTGAATGTAACGTCTGTGTAACACTTGTTACATATTTCCTTTTCAAATCATTGCACCTTTTACTGTGAAGCATACCAGCAAAGTTCAAACATTCAACCCATTCACCACTTGGTATCAGCGGCCAAAATCCGGCATTTCACACCTCTGGGTGCTTCTTGTATTATGGTTATCAAACACTAAGATACAATATAAAAGTGAACCGTTTTTTTCAATTTCTGATTGATATTAAGAATTTGTCATTTTTACGTTTATGCATTGGTACAGAAAGTAAAATATATGATTATTACATAAAAGCCATGCTTAGAACATTTAGCTGAAACTTGGGCCCACATTGCTAACACAGGGCAGACAAATTATTCACAAGTCAAAACATACAGGTTGCATAAAGTAAAGTAAAAAGTAAGGAACCTGACCATAGAACTATCGGTAGCAAAATATTTATGCATACAGTGAAATTTTCTTGTATTTCAGATCCCCAGGAGGTACGCCAAAAAGAGCAAAGACACTAGATGGTGAGCCCACAGAGCCCTTCCACAGAGCCCTGTATAACAAGTTCAAGAATGTCAGAATGCCTAGTCCAGCAGACAGTCTAAACAATACCATGACATCACCTACAGACTTTACACCCTAGTCGGTGACCAGAGCATTTGCATTGGACTCTAAAATCTCTATGCTTTTTCACCCTTACTTCATATATATCCATATATGTCTGTTATCCATTAGTGAACAGTGTTGATTCAGATCAGCCGTCAAATCTGTGCCTTTTGATCAGGATCTACACTATTCTCTTTTTGATACATTTGGTTATTTCTGACCAAGTGTAGATCCTGATCAGATGGATGTGCCAGCTGATCTGGATCAACACTTTGCAATAAACCCCATATTTTTGGAGTAAAAGGTAAAATAATTAAAAATCAGATACTAGGCCCTGTTATTATAAAACTTTTTTTCCTACTCAACTGAACTTGAGTTAGAAAATTTGATGGCTTCATTTTTGTTAGTTATATAAAAAAACATTTTAAACTGTAATTATGACATTATTGTCTTAATAACAGCTGTAAAACAGACATTTATTTCTTATTAGTGAAGGCTGTTAATGTTCTAGACATTTAAAGTTCAAGCAAAAAATTGAGTTGAGTATGAAAAAAGTTGTATTATCATGGGGCCAGGTCCTGTGTTTTGAGATCAGTTTATAATCCCTTACAGTCTTGAGCTTTAATCAAATATAGATGTATCACACTCACTATGCGTTGCTGCAAGAATTCATGCAGTGCTAAGAGGTTTCATATATTGTTCAGTGAAGTCAAGGATACTTTATCTGCTTTGAAACTGTTAAGAAAGTACCATATAAGAAAGTACCAATTGGAATTTGTGGCTGACCTCACTACAATGTTTTAGATGAGTAATCAAACCAGTTGTTAATAACAGGGCAAAGAAGTTTACTGTTTAGCATAGTTACAAGATACCATTATTTTCTAAATTAAGTCTCAAAATTAAATGTGAGGTCTGCATCTGTGCTCAAGGTTATAAAGCTGAGATTGGAAAGCAGTCTCAAATCTCAAGCATCCAGTCGCCGTTTCAGCCAATCAGATACTTGAGATTTGAGACTGGTTTCCATGCTCAGTTTTATAACCTTGGGCACAGGTTACCAAACTGGTGCATAACATAAAACACTGGACTGTGAAAATGATAGGTAAATTAAAGTTTCATAATGTGGTGGGGAAAGGGGTCAAAATTGTAATTTATATGACAAATATTTAACTTGACAGTGCTTCAGTACAAAATGATGCAACTTTTAATGGGAATGATAAATATTGTTTGCAGTGGAAAATGTTTTATGTTTCCTTAACAGAATTTCCCGTCAGTTGTTTGTAATTACTGTATTAAGTCAGGTGAAGAAAGTTCTTTTAAATTGGAGATGGTTCATCAAAGAGTTTGGTACACGTTTATACACAGCGTCCTAAGATTTTTAATAAGTAAATTGTTTTGAATTTAAATTCAAGGTGGTAACTTCAAAGTGCATACATGTAGCACCAATTTTCCAATACATGTACTTAAGTTAATGTACCACTGAAGCAGTTGTTCAAAAGTTCCTTCCACTTACATTACCATTGCCAAAATATAAATGTTTACCTTTCTGTAAACAACTTCATTGCATGAGCATGACATACATTTTAAATGCAGAAATTAAGATTAACTTTAGATCAACTGCTTCAATGGTAAGTTAACTGAAATATTGGAAAATTGGTGCTACATGTATGCACCTTGAAGTACTTTTAAGCTCCACTATTTGAAGAATAGGGGAGCTATCCTACTCGCCCCGGTCTCGGCGTCGGCGTCTCTGTCCGTTAAACAAAATATGTACTTTGGTCCATAACTTGATATCAACTTGAAACTTGGAATATATATTCACCATCAAATTCTACATCATTACCAACAAGACCCATAACTCTGCTTCCAATATTTTTCAATTTATGCCCCTTTTTCACTTAAATTTTGCACTTTGGTCCATAACTTATAAACTACTTGAGACATCAACTTGAAACTTGGAATATATATTCACCATCAAATTGTACATCAGTACAAACAACACCCATAACTCTGCTGTCAATATATTTCAAGTTATGCCCCTTTATTCTTATATTTTGTGTTAAGCAAAATATGCATTTTGCCCATAACTTTAAAACTACTTGAGATATTGCCTTAAAACTTGAAATATATTTTCACCATCAAAATCTACATCATACCCAACATGACCCATAACCCTGCTTCCAATATTTTTCAAATTATGCCCCTTTTTCACTTAAATTTTGCATTAAGGAAAATATGCACTTTGGTCCATAACTTATAAACTACTTGAGATATCAACTTGAAACTTGGAATATATATTTAGCATCAAATTCTACACCATTACCAACAAGACCCATAACTCTATAACTCTGCTACCATTATTTTTATAGGTTATCCCCCCTTTTCACTTAGATTTTGCTTGGCTCATAACTTTGGAACTAATAGAGACGTTGCCTTGAAACTTGAAATATATATTCAACATCAAAATCTACATCATAACCAACAAGACCCATAACCCTGCTTCCAATATTTTTCAAGTTATGCCCCTTTTTCACTTAAATTTTGCATTAAGCAAAATTTGCACTTGGCCTATAACTTTGAAACTACTTGAGATATTACCTTGAAACTTAGAATTTATATTCACCATCAAAATCTGTGTCATTATCAAAAAGACCCATTACTCTGCTACCAATATTTCTCAAGTTATGCCTCTTTTCACATAAGCAATTTTCTCATAACTTTTAAACAACTAGAGATATTACTTTGAAATTTGAAATATATTTTTGACATCAGTTTCTCAATCATTATCAACAAGACCCATAACTCAACCGGAAATATTTCTGTAAGTTATGCCCCTTTTGAACTTAGTTTTTGCATTAGCCGAAATATGCGTTTGATCCATAACTTTGAAACAACATGAGATATTAAATTCAAACATAGAATTTACATGTATAGTCACTATGATAATCTTTACAATAACCACCAAGACCGAAAACTCTGCTACATTTTTTAAAATTTATGTCCTTTTTAAAATAAATTTTGTTTTCAAGTTTTTATGCACTTGGCCCATAACTTTGAAACAGATAATACAGATCTGCTATCAACTTCAAACTTGAAAAACATTTTCACCATCATAATCTAGATCACTTTCACTTGACCTACTGTGCTTTTTAAAGTAATGCTTTTTTTTCATTTCAGTTCTTTTTCTGTAATATTACTGATGTAATTGATATTGAACTTAAAGTAAATTTCTCCAATCATAAATTACTAACAAGTTTTTTTTAACTCTTCCAAAAATATTTCGTAGTTATTCCCCTTTTTAGTTCAATATTTATGGAACATTATGGAATTATTTCTATTATTTAAAATTACTTTCTCCCATTCACTTGTTAATACTTTTCCTGATTGCACATGAATGTTTGGCCATAGTAGTTGTTGTTTTGATCTTCAAATTGCATTTGTTTCAAATGATTCGTATAGTCGAGCGCGCTGTCTCCTCGCACAGCTCTTGTTTGATGTGCAGTTAAGAGATTTTGGGTAGACTACAATCTGTCCATTACTAAAATGACTATTTCCTTTTTATACCCCCACAAACGAAGTTTGAGGAGGTATATAGGAGTGAGCTTGTCGGTCGGTCTGTCTGTCGGTCGGTCGGATTTTTCGTTTCCGGATGATAACGCATGAAAGGCTTGACAGAATTTAATAACTTTTGGTACACAGGTATATCGTCATAAGATACAGGTCATGTTCGATTTTGGGGCTGGTGGGGTCAGTGTCAAGGTCACTGTTTCTAAAAATAGAAAAATGCTTTCCGGACGATAACTCCTAAAATGTATCAACTATTTAAAAATTTTTGGTACACAGGTGTAACATCACAAGATACAGGTCAAGTTCGAATTTGGGGCTGGTGGGGTCAATGTCAAGGTCAGTATTACTAAAAATAGAAAAATGGTTTCCGAATGATAACTCATGAAACACTTCACAGATTAAATCTTTTTTTGGTAAATAGATGTAACATCAGAAGATACAGGTCGAGTTTGACTTTGGGGCCTGTGGGGTCAATGTCAAGGTCACTGTTACTTAAAATAGAAAAACATTTTCTGGATGATAACTCATGAAATACTTCATAGATTTAATTATTTTTGGGACTCAGATGAAACATAACAAGATACAGGTTAGGTTTGACTTTGGGGCCTGTGGGTTCAAGGTCAAGGTCACTGTTATATAAACTTCAAAACTTCATTGGTGTATTGGTGGTTTTTGTGAAGATGACTTGGGATTCAAAGTAAGGCCTGTGGGGTCAAGGTCACTGTTACTAAAAAAAACAACAAACTATATATGCTCAATAACTTTGGTTCGGAATGAGATATTGTGATGAAAATGGCTATATAGGTAGTGTCTGTGAAGATGAAACTTGGTATTGAAATTAGGCCTGATGGGGTCAAGGTCACTGTTCACTGTTACTAAAAATAGAAAAAATGGTTTTTGGATGATTTCTCATGAAAAGCTTCACATATATAAACAATTTTTTGGCACACAGTTGTTTGATAAAAGTTAAGTAAAGGTCACTGTTACTAACATATTCAAACCATTTATGCTCAATAAATTTAGAAGGAATGTGATATTGTGATGAAACTTGCTGTATATGTGGCTACTGTGAAGACGACACTTTGGATTGAAGGTGGGGCACATTATGCCATTGATTCGAAGCATTCCCAGTTCAAGTATCAAGCAAACATGTGGGGGTATTTAATCACTGTCAGTGATAATTCTAGTTTTTTAGTTTTATTGTCTACTATACTATAGTCAGAATATTGGGGGGTAGAATTAGTCTTATAATTTGTCTAGTAATTGAAGGTGAGTTGTATAATGTTAGTTTATGCATGCATAATATTTTGTGTTTTGTCTATAGAGTATCATTTTTCATGATTTTATTTATTGTTTTACTGTTCTTATTATTTGCTGTTTACAATAGTACTTTATGCTGTTAAACATTTCATTCACTTTGTTCCAATTTCAGGTAAATATTAAATGACAATCACAATCAGATTGTTTACATGAATTTTAACTTTAAAGTAAAAGCAACTGAAATGTGAAAAACTTGGACTCACTGTTTAAAATAATTGTTTATTTCAGTTTATCAATTAGCTATATGCTGTTGTGCTATTTTCACATTGTGGACAATTTTTAATGTGTATATAAGCCATCTGTATATTTGTCAACCACCAAATGTATTATTTGTGCTGTATTCACATTCTCTACCTGTTGGTAAATGTTAAGTTTTTTTGTTCATGTTTTATCTGACAAATTATAACCCACCAGCTGTGTTTATTTTCTGTGTTTTCACATATTGGACATATTGTTTTGGACAGAAGTATGTTTATTTTTGTGTACATGACAAATAGTAGTTCAAATTATTATTATATTTGTCTTGTTTTGACATAGATACATAGAAATGTCACAATAGTTTCTGTATGTATGTATATATTTAAATATTTTACTTAAACATATGTTGTTGTTGTTTTTTGGTTAATTGCCTTGAATAGGGTAGGGAGTATGAAAATGAAATCTTCATCAAGAACTGAAATGGTGGCTCCATCTATTAACTGTGGTTTTTGTCAACAAAAAATCAAAATTGCTTCAATTCGCTACATTTAATCTAATTATTACAGGATTGTGTATATTTTACCAAAAGTCAACTGCAAAAAAGTTAAAGAGCTATTTCTTCTGAAGTGCTGTAAAAAGGTCCACCAGACTAACACATGTAAACATAACCCTTGGAAATCAGCTCTAATCAGGACTTTGAGACTACCGGTAAATGAATTTCATACTTAAAACCAGCATTTAAACAGGTTTCCCACGGTTAGAGAAGTCAGGGAAAATGCTTTTTTCAATGACAGGGAAAATGAACATGTAAATTTTAAATTTAAGCAGAAGTCAAGGAATTTTGTAAGAGAAGAATGTTGGCCAAACAGTAGGAAGCAAAATCAGTTAAGACTAAGGCAGTTTTTTCCATTATTTTGGGTATCTTAATTGTAGTTTATGAGCATTAGCATCTTTTTTATTCTTGTAAACATCTTACTCTAAAAATATGTTTATGTCTGAAAAGATGAGTCTCTAAACAAAGCACTTCAAGAAGAACAAATGGATTTGATGCTACATTTCTGAGACAATAAACTGAATAGAGTACTTTGACTCTGTGTTCCTAGGACTTACTCAAAAAGTTTAAATGTGGAATGGGAAAGCTGAATACGGTAAGTACCGGGTATGTTACAAATATCTTTGAATGGGCCAAGTACAAAAAAGGAATTCTTGGAACTATTGAATCTAGATCAAAACACTTCATCCCTCATTATCGTTGGGTATTGTGGATTACATGTTGTTCATGGGACATTCAAACCTGGGGCTGTAAAGGCAGGTTGGAAAATAGATGGGTACTATGATGTACCTTCACTTTATTGATTCTTCTGCTCAACAAGAGGATAACTTGGTGGCTAATGATGGAATATTCTGTTTGGATGGAAATTTTGTAATACACTCCGGCAAGAAGACCTGCCTTTTGAAAAAAGGGCCATTCACATTTGGCCTTATATTTAAAAGTATGTGGCTACCCAGAAACTAACTATCTAAAAGCACATAGCCAACTTGCCAGTCATATGTGAAACTAAATAAAAATGTTCCAAGACCCTTTTATGCCAGTCTTACTTTGATTAGTAACAAATATGTAAGTAAAATGCATGCCGGTTTTTAAATTGTTCATTAATTACACTGCTTTATATGTTTAAGAATGAAACAACTTTGTGCATGACATATGTTATCAAATACTTTCATTTTGGAAAAATGTACTCGTGCTAATTGAAAGTAAACAATACCAGTAGTAAATGACAATTTGCTTGCTCATATTCATGTATGCTGTTTCTAAAATAATTTAAAAGAATGGGCGAAAAAGAGGTTGGCTAATATTGGGACATATAATAATAAACATACAAAAATACGTTTAATGCTCAAACATAGTGCAAACTTGATGATGTTATTGGTCAGGGAAAAATAGTTTAGGTCAGGGAAGTCAGGAAATTTTTATTTCTCTTCTTTGTGGGAACCTAGTTTATATCAATGCAGTTGAGATACTGGCCAGATTTCCTATGCTAGTTTTAAATATGGAACTAGTTATTGAAAAACAAACATATAGCTTTGAAACTTTATTTTATTTTTAACCAAAAGACAAGCATAATTGTTAAGTCCAGAATTGGTGCAAGTCCTATATCACAGAACACACGTCTACAGTGGGAGGCCGAGTAAACCCGTCACCAAACCCAACAACTTCCTGTAAGTCTGGTAGTTTATCACACATAGGACATCTCTTGTTTCTTACACTAGAAGCTCTCATCCACAATATTAAGTTAAACCTCTCTCCAGTCTCTATTGGTAGAGCCCCGTGTCTGTGCTGGCCTCTGTGTAATAATCCATAAGTTGATATGTGTTCAAACTGTTTCAACTCACTTTGTGAATCATAATCAGTTCTCATTGCACCAAAGTAAAGATTTCCACCAGTGTATGACCTTCTAGGGGTCAAGGACACATTGAGTGTGACCTCTGCATTGTCATAGTGATAGTGAAGGTCAGTATCCTTGCCTTCCCGATACTGGACTACAAACACCTTGTGGGAATCCAGCTCTCCACCTCCCCAGTCTGGGTACAGCAGTTTGGTGAGTGGACACAAATACTGTTCTCTGAGAGCTGTGAAGAATGGATCAAACCCTAGTTCATCTAGAAGCACCTGAAACAATAATGAACACTGCAATTTGTTGCAATATAATCTCTGTAGACTGCAAACAGAATATGGAACACCACTCATGACTGTAATTGAATTATATGCTCAAAATCTTGATGAAAATTAGTTGTATCCAGTAAAAGATAGTTAATTTCCCAGATTGGTGGTTAATTTAGTACAAATTCTTGTATGCATTATATGTATTTATTTTTTAGCTTTAAATGCTGTCTTTGGGGAGCTGATATCATTCTTTGAAATGACCTAAAGTTGAGCAGAAAATATTTATTATTATGCATTCCCCAGTGCAAACAACAATACATTGTCAAAATGTGTAATTAAGTCACCTATTAATTATAAAAACTAGATGGGTGTTCAGTTGAACACTTGTGTCGCCCTATGGTACAATGTCGGGTGAAAAAGGCAAGTACAGAAAGGGGCATAACTCCATCTTGACCGAAACAACTTGTCATCATCAAGAGTGTGTTGTCTTGAGCAATATAATTTGAAAAGTTGATGAAGAAATATTGAGAAATGGCAAAGTTATAGCCAACATTAAGTTTTCTTTTCAAAATCTAAGTACAAAAAGGAACATAACTCCATCCAATGTGACCTTGACCTAAAGAATTTGGCATCATCATGAATGTGTTGTCATAAGCAATTTAATTTGAAAAGTTGATGAAGAAATATTGAGAAATGGCAAAATTATAGCCAATGTTAAGTTTTCATGTCAAAATCCAAGTACAAAAAGGAGCATAACTCCATCAAATGAGACCTTGACCTAAAGAATTTGGCATCATCATGAGCATGTTGTCATAAGCAATATAATTTGAAAGTTTCATGAAGAAATATTGAGAAATGACAAAGTTATAGCCAATGTTAAGTCTTCATGTCAAAATCCAAGTACAAAAAGGGGCATAACTCCATTAAATGTGACCTTGACCTCAAGAATTTGGCATCATCATGAGTGTGTTGTCATTCGCAATATAATTTGAAAGTTTCATGAAGAAATATTGAGAAATGGCAAAGTTATAGCCAATGTTAAGTTTTCATGACGGACGGACGGACAAAGCAATCCCTATATATCGCCATTTCTTCGAAAGGGCGACACAAAAAAGAGTTAATTGTTATTTGTTTCCAAATATAGTAACAATCAAAATTTAAATCTGATTTCTTTGCTATTGTTTATTAAAAGTTTGACAGAAGTTTTTTCCTATGAAAAATTTAACCCTTATTCATTGGATAAACCTTTTATCACATTGGCAACCAGTGTAGATCCAGATCTGCCAGCATATCCATGATATCAAATCTGGATCAACACTGTTCACTTCTTTGTCAGAAATACCCAAATGAATCTAAAAGCAAACAAAGCAGATCATTATCAGATGGCATGAGTGTGCCCGGTGATAAGGATCTACACAGCTCTCTTGTGCATAAGTCATATCTACAGAGTAAAGGGATAAACATGCAAAAGCTTTACAGAACTAAGAACATTATTTATACCCCATATTTATTCATAGTGTTAGGTCGGCCCTTTGGTAGTGAGCTATTCTCAAAATGTTGAATCTCTTCTAGAAACTGCTGGCAGAATTCTTCAGAGAACACCGGAAGTGAATATGCTCTTGAAACTGAAAACATAAAGTATTTTGTCATGATTACTGGGGAGTAAAATGCAAGGAAACTAAAAGTAACCACCACACTGATTTATCTCCTTTTATGCAACATCAGATGTACGAGAACATCGAGATCATCTTGTACATTAGTTTTGTATTGCATATGGTCTTAAGTTTGACAAGCATGCTTTTATTCACATAAAAAAAAATGGAAGGTATTCATTGGTGATAAAACTTTGCGTAAATATCTGCATGGGTTTACTTACAAAAATATTTCTTTGCTTAGAATTTCTGCTTCCATAGAGTAACATAACTAATCCTATAGCATACAGGCTTATATTATTTTGTTAATACATATGGAAAAGTATTGTAGTTCATATCATTTACCATCACAGTGGTGAAAAACTCAATGTTTTAACATTTTTCTATGTCTTGATTAACATCTGATCTTCATCTATTGAAAATGAGTGAACTGGGTACTTGAATTAAAAATCAGTATATACGCTAAACAAATATACAGTCTTATATGGGTCAACACTGTGCTATTCGATCAATCAATTCTAGCAAACAACTCTTTGAGCTCTGACTGGAACAACCCCAAGAAGTAAGTCAAGACCACAAATTAACCAGGATATAGGACAAGGCACTTTACCATGACTATGTACAACTAACTAGATGGGTGTTCAGTTGAACACTTGTGTCGCCCTCTGGTGCTATGTCAGAATAAAAATGCAAGTACAGAAAGGGGCATAACGCCAACAAATGTGACCTTGACCTTAAGAATTTGGCATCATCTCGGACGTGTTGTCATAAGCAATATTAATTTGAAAGTTTGATGACGAAGTATTGAGAAATGGCCAAGTTATAGCCAATGTTAATTTTTTGTGTCAAAAGTACAAAAAGGGGCATAACTCCATCAAAGGTGACATTGACCTAAAGAATGTGGTATCATCATGAGCATGTTGTCATAAGCAATATAATTTGAAAGTTTGATGAAGAATATTGAGAAATGGCAAAGTTATAGTCAACGTTAAGTTTTTCGTTTAAAAAATCCAAGAACAAAAAGGAGCATAACTCCATCAAAAATGACCTTGGCCTACTACAAATTTTGATTTCAATTAGATATTGACCCAGTGAGCAACCTCCACAAACACCTGTTGCACTGTTTTTGTCATGCGACGACTGTTAGAACTGCTGTTCCAATCAAAAGACGTATTTTACTTCTAAATTGATTTTGCTGTCAATCAATTTTTTGTTGCTGTGGGTTCATTCCCAATGTGGATGTTAAAACAATAACAAAAAAAGGTATGGCTTAAAGCAAAGCAACCTGAAGGTGTGATTAACAATGAACAATGTTCTGTCAATTATACTTCCTGCGCTACTTCTCAACAAAAATATTAGTCGCCACCCATCATGTTTGATGTTTTGGTTGCTAGCCAAAATCTAACTGAAGTTGAAATTTGAAGTAAAGAATAAGGTATCATCACAAGATTGTCATAAGTAATATAATTTGAAAGTTTGATGAAGTATTGAGAAATGGCAAAGTTACAGCCAATGTTAAGTTTTTGTCAAAATCCAAGTACTTAAAGGGGCAGAACTCCATCAAATACTGTATAATGTTTTTTTTAGCGAGCATAATACTTTCACTATTTTTGCAAGCATTGTGAATTCTCTAAAATAAAAAACACCAAAAAATCCTAACTTTACTTTCGCAAAGTGCACCATATTGCTAGACTGTAGGGTACGCTTGATTAAAACTGCAGTTTTTATTTTTTATAAATTACGACCCCAAAAAATTTAAGTATGGTAAAATTTTCGATCGCAAAAATAACCCATTATACGGTATGACCTTGACCTAAAGAATGTGGTATCATCTCGAGCATGTTGTCATAAGCAATATAATTTGAAAGTTTGATGAAAAAAATATTGAGAAATGGCAGTTATAGACAACGTTGTTTTCGTGATTGACGGATATACAAGATGGACAGACGGACAAAGCGTTCCCTATGTATCACCTTTTCTTCGAAAGGTAGACACAACAAAAACCTTCTACAGCATAGGACAGTCTCTTGTGTTACAAGATTCTATCCCACACAGTGCTTGTGTCTGTGGCTGGGCCAAACCTGTATAACAGGTGGCTAATAAGTATCATACAGTTTACCCTATACTCCTTTATCACATGGATAGCATCTGAATCTACACTGGTCGGACACATGTTGAAATGGGTATATATGGAATATAGGGTTAAAGTACATTGTACCTCTGATCCATTTATATGAGAACAGTGTCCTCAACATTTTAGTGCTTACTCCCTAATTGCAGAAATGTATAAAGCCAACATACTGTCTGTTTCTTGAATCTTCTCACATATGTCTTCAAATGTTGTATCACTGTTCTTACATTGTTCAACAAGGTGTAGAAATTCTGATGCTAGGAATGATTCCTATTTTTTAAAAATATATATGTTTTTATAGATACTCATATACAATAGATGTTTAAAATCAAAGGAAAGTCAAACTAAAAGTTATGATTGTTTGCTAGTTTTGCAATAAATTCCGTATTTTATAAGAAACTGAATTAAACAGACTGTACAGGTTATTGCTTTCTTATGTTTGTTTCTTGTAGCATTTCTGCCACAAAAACCATATTAACTACAAATTTGTATAAAATTATTCTATAATATTATAAAACTGCTAGAACCTTGCAAACATACACAAATATAACTATTTCCAATAATCATTTTACCCACCACTGTTCCGAATAAAAAAAATACTAATCAACTTTAAGTTCCTGCTTTGAAACTTGATGTTGTAAAACTGTACACTAATTTACCTTTAAAGTGTACAAATTTGGATGCTTAGGACTGTAGTGACTTCTTATCAAATTCTTTCTTTGTAAGCTGTATTTATTCAACTGCTTTCTCCTTTCCACTTCTTTTTCAATCTGGAAACATAATACATAATGATAAATGCTAAACTGTTTAAAATGCTAAAAGTTTAAATAGAACTGACTGACTGCTGAAATTAAGAATTACCTCTCTAATAATATTCTCTTCCTGAATTTGACTGGTGATGCCATTCTCATGCAGAATCTGTAAAATAAAAAGAGAATCAATGTTGTTAGAGCTGTGTCCAACGCTTTTTGCATACTTCAATTTATTACCAGTGACAATTAACAAGCTTATTTATATTCTGGAGATAAAGGTTGGACAAGATTTTTTATATAGAAGATACAATAAAAAATACACAAGAGCCCATTACTCATTCAAAAATAATCAGAGTGAAAACTCCTAATGATATGCACAACAAAGCTTGATGAGTAACACTCCTTTAAATTTTCAATGAAATCCACAAGCGGTTTTGGAGATGAAGAGTGGACAAGATTTTTATATAGAAGTTAAAGAAAAAATGATTAAGGGGCCATAATTCTGTCAAAAATAATCTGAGCAGAAACTCCTGATGATATGTACAACTATTTACAGGACAGTGTGATTACCATATGCCTCCTTTCGGAACCATAACAAGTAATTTTTATACTTTAATCTTGGCAAAACTGACATTGCCAGTTTGATTGTTATCAGTGCTATAGTATACGCCTTTCCAATAATTCGATGAATTTATTTGGTTACCTCCCCTGTCCAGTCACGTGACTGCTCTACAGGATAAATGATTGCTCGCTGTAATAACGTAATAGGGAATATGTACCTACAACTTTCTTTTTTATCATAAAATTCTTTTTTGAAAAATATATTTTCTCTTTGAATTAGTAATAATACATCAGCGTCATGATATTTTTGAAAATAATTTATAAAACAATCAGGTTTCTGACTAAAAGTGTCAATTCATTATTCCTCGCATTAAACACTAAACGACTTGAACTAACAGACAGTCGCAGTGTTCTCTTCACGGCTTAATTGAGTCTCGTTTCCGGATTAGCGTGTCTATTCAACTACTGACATCATGTTGTGATTATGTCGGCGGCGATTGATTTTGAAGGCGGCATGCCATAAACATGTCAAACTGTCTCGCACACGGGGTCATCTGTCAATTACTTAAAGGGGCAGATATCATTGACCAATAGAGATCGTGTAATTACTATTTGCAAGGTATCTACACCTCCCAATTCTTAAGTATTTCGGAGTCCTTTAACTACTGGATGTGCCAGCAAATGTATTTGATTTAGCACTTAAATGGATTCTTAATCAACATTATGACACGTTATAGAAACAAAAGCCGTCAATAAGAAACAAATCTTGTCAAAACATTTATATATGTTTAATTAAGAGTTTGGGCTTTTATGCCAAAATTACAATTTGTCAAACCTAAGAAATCTAAATTGGATATGCAACCATATTGTGATATAAATATTCCCATCTTTTTGGAAGCCGGCATCTAAATCCTTGGATTTTATTCTACGAATGATACTTCTACAACAAACAATCAGATTACCGATCCTGTTTTATTTCAAGACAGAATCAATCATATTTGGTTGTGAAGTATACGTAACATTTAAAATAATTAAATTATTTATTCGTTGACCATAAACGCCTTAAATGTTTAGGACAATTCTATTGTTCAAATGTGTAAGTATCAACAAATTCAGATTGTATTTTTTTGTCTACAGATCATGTAACCAGATGTTGACATATCACGATTTCCGGATAATAGCGCATTACTAGCCTTAGCAATTTGCAACATTTTCACCAGTAAAATATATTTTCAGCAGAAAAGATATTATTAGAAGAAATTGTTGTACATAATTGGTAAAATTAATGCTTATGTTTGTCCAAATTGCGTTTCATACTGCCTACTATCAACAAGAATGGTACATGTTCTTAATTCATTAAAAATCTAAATATCTAACAAATAGTAAACATAAAAAAGTCTGGCTAGAATAACAGACCAGCAACTTATTTTTTCACCGCCGGCGACGAACGCAGACCTGCAATATAGCGGATAAGGTTAGCTATTATGTGCTTAAGCCATTAGCCCGATCGTTCAGCTATCCTGCAGAGCCTCGTTTTGGATTGATTTTCGGTCGCGGGAAGTAACTCGTACAGGACTGCGAAACTGTTTATTGGAAAGGCGTATAGAATGCCGTATAGTGACTAATAGTGTACACAGTATCAGTCCGAGTGACATACATTTTTGAACTTCTTCAAAAAGTCATCTCTTTTAGTGTATTCAATATGCAACTTCAAATCCTTTAAAAATATGTTTCTGTTGTAGAAGCACTTGCATATATAGCCCTTCAATTCCATTTTCATACAATTGTTCGACGTTGTTACAAGTGGTGTAAGGAAAAAAGGGGAGGTAATATTATCAGTTGACGATAAATCTCCACAGTTGAAGAGCATCATGGCTGCGCCCGAGAAAACTGATGAAACCAAGGGCAAACAAAAACCATTCAAATATGCAGAAAATCATGAGCCGGATGAGGAACTAATAAGTTTCTTTGTCGAAAATGTAAGTGAATTTATACAAGGTTAGCAGATTCAACCTTTGTACTATTGAACACGACGATAAATGCAAGTAGAACAGCATTCGGATGGATAAATTATGTCCACAATTAGTATCAATAATTTTAATCCTTGCACTTACATGGGTGAAAGTTTTCAGGATTAATGCTGAATTCAGGATTCTGTGTGTCTAAAAACGGTTGATTTTCTTTAATTTTCCTATATGAATTGACAAATTTTCAGGATTTCAGGATTTTCAGAATTTCTTACTTTCACCCATGCACTTACCCTTTTAACATACTGACTTTTAATGATGTCTGTCCTTTATGTCTAAACCTGTGGTGGAAATCACTCTGATTTAAACTGTGGCTGAGAAGGCTATACAGGTAGTACTGTCTCCTCGACCGGCTCATGTCAGGAGACTATACGGGTACTATTGTCTCCTCGACGGGTTCCAGATTTGATGCTTGATACTTTATTCACCTGTTTAGGCCTAAAAAAAAAAAGTTGTGTTTCTGGTGGCCCGACCGACCCTACTTTTTTACCGCCGACCGTAGCTTTTTTTTTGACTCGGAAAAAAATATCGAAGCATCGTTGTGGTCTCCAGTCGTCATGGATCGATTGGCCGAAGACGACAACGATATTTTGTAACGACGACATTTTGTTTAATTCGACAACGACGTTTTGTTTTATTTGTCTGCGAAAATCACAACCGCCGTAGTAAACAATCATGGCGGTCAGCGTTAGACAAACCGATAAAAAATATTTAGGATACTTTTTGATCTGCCGACGATTTCATCGAAGAATTACGGAAGCAAATAGATTAAGATTTCGGTTCAAGATGCATACGTGATACGATGAAAATGCAAAATCATTGAACTTTGGCTCAAGGAGTTTACGATCTCGGACTTTTGTATAGTGACAAAAAAGCACTTATCAAATAATTTATTAAACTCAGCTTTGGTGGTAGAGATAAATCTTTTACCATCATTGAAGGGTTAGGAATTAATTTGATTATGTGTTAATTGCAACAATACCATGAAAGTAAATCAGTAGATGACTTTGGTACACTTGCAAATGTGGTGTGCTTTATGGCTATAAGAAGTGGTAGACCTACAAACATGTAGGTAAGAAAATTACTATACATATACAACATATTTTTCCAAACATGGACAAATCTTCAATATCTATGCGTTAAAAAACCATACGGTATTATGCATGGTACATGGATACAATTCATATTATTTAGAAAATCTAAAATTTATAAAAATAATATGTTAAAATATCTATTATTTGATATAGTAAATAGATCTATAATTTTAATAAAACTGCAATTAAATAAATATTATAGGTTGATGTCACAAAATATAGTCTTAGCAGGCTGATTTTAGATCTACGCTGTTTGCCCATATGATATTTTGTGTATCTTTTTCGTATCTGTGGAGTAAAAGGTTAATACAAATAAAGGTTAGTAAAGTTTAATTTGGAGTTATTCACATACAATTTTGATTTCAGAATCTTGTTCCATCTCACATTATTAAATGACCATTGTTAATGTTGTATGTTGGTATGAACCACATTTGGAGATAGTGGATTTTTTATTATGTCTGACACTTGAAAAATCTCACAAATGTATTATTTAAAAGCAATGGTCAGCTGAAGTTGGTATTTTGTCAGGAACTATTCAAGCTTAACAGTTTTCTAGTTATGTAAAGACTAAAACAGGTTGACTGAAATAGTTTGGTGTAAATTTTGATATTCCCTCAATAGCGAGAATATACATGCTGTTATATACATGAATAACAATGGAAACAATTTTCAAGTTTAATTTTTATTTTCAAGTATTTGTGTTCATTACAAACAGTAGAAGAACATAAAAACATGTACTTACCAGTTATTATTTTGTGCTATTGACATAAAAACAACATGGTTCGGAATAACAAGCTTAACACTTTTATCCATTACCGTATATACTCAGCCATAAGTCGAGGTTTTTTCCTTTCAAAATCACTTCTAAAAAGTCGATTCGACTTATGGCCGAGAGATAGAAAAAAACTTTTAAAAATCGTCATGAATCGCCGCCATTTTGATTTGTTGTTGTTGTACCAAACGTGTTAGCGGGTAAAAGCCGTACTTACGTATTCGGAGTTACATTCGTAGCTATATGACATTGCTTTCATTGAAAAAAGAAAGACTATTTATTTCAACATTAGCATTCTACCTACAACGCTTGTTTGTAAGAAATTAGAAATATAATTATTCACGTTTTAGTTCTACACAAAATAGATTTAAGGGTTTGCAAAATCGTCGCGAATCTCTGCCGTTTCGTATAAATTATGCTGTACATAACATGTGTAAGCAAGTATAGGCAGTATTTGGAGATACGTTGTATCTATATGACATTGAACTCATTGAGAAAAGGAATGAAAATTTATTGCAACATTATAATGCTACCTACAACTTTTGTTTTTAGAAATTATAAAATATAATTATTTAGTTTTACACAGTTGCGGTTGTTTTGTTGAAGCGCGTTCATATAATTACTTGTTTGCTAAATTGAAGCATGTAATCAGTGAAATATTATTTTACTAACGACAAACTGAGTAAATCAAAATTGAACCAGGGTCTATTCAATTTATTAATAGATCTTGATTGTACATAATTGTCGCCGAAAACTGCCAAGTGTGTGTCAAACCGTGATGACATTTGATAACGGGACACATTTTTCGTCTGTTCTCTCGCCGACAGTCGCTAATTGCTATCAAAACAAACTCGGCATGACAAAGGAAGTTTATTACAAAACACCTGCCAATTTGCCCAAACTTTCCGCTACGCTGAGATTGTCTAACAGCTCTGCTTTAGCCAATCAGTCCTGTTAGCATAACCAAATCGTACAGAAACTCCGCCTCCCACCAGTCAGGGCTCGCATATGACTTTTCAAGATTATTTCTTTTGGTGGGAGGCGGAGTTACATGTTAACCTGAGCAACGATAATTTATTCGTTCATAAAATATTTAACAGTTTTTAATAATGCATTAGGTAAAAAAAATGCTTTAAAATGTGATGAAATAAAGCTGTGAATGATAGCCGTATTTATTTTGTTATGTACTTGAAATAAAGTAAACAATATTTCTTTCCTCAGTACTTGTTTTTATTAATTAAAATATTAGTTTTTGTTCATGCTTAAAATGCTTTGGTTTATGAAATTTCATAAAAGAATTATAAAAGAAACAGCGAGTTGAATGTACTTATTGATTTTATCAAGGTTACGTCGGCGATGTTTTGGTCCATATATAGCTGCATAAAAGTTGCATAAAAAGTCCCAACTGTACTTATTTTCTCAATGGTTACGCCGGCGATGTATCGGACCATATTTACCTTAAAAATGTGCTTAAAAATCGCCAATTTTAGCAGTTTTTCAACTCGACTTATGAATGAGTCAAGGTAAAAAACGGCCTTTAAGAGGTGAAAATCCACCCCTCGACTTATGAACGGATCGACCTATGGCTGAGTATATACGGTAATAATAAAAAAATAAAAAAATAGCCTGCCTACCGACCCTGTTTTTTATTGCCACGCCACCAGAAACACAAGTATTTTTTTTTTTAGGCCTTAAGTCATAGTTTGTGTTTAAACTTGAACATTGGACGCAATCGGGAATTCAGTTTTTTGTTTTTTTTGTAAATATATTTGTTTGTTTCTTTTATGTAAAGGTGCTTTCTCATGTGAAATAATAATAGCACCGACTGCTTGTCCTCTGATGTTTTGACAATTAAAACTTGTTAAAACTATCAATACTAATTGATCTACTCAGTTTGCATTTGCGAATTATTAAATATGTTGCAGCAGCTTTGTTAAATACCACCGTTCAAAGGGTAGGTAATTAGCCTATTGTTTGTTGTTACTCAATAACTTACCACAGATATGTCTCTATCATTTGGTCCTTTTTAAAAATTAAAGAACAATTGCATATTGGTACAATTATTCTGTGTTGATGGTTTAACTTTGATTCTACATTGGAATTGTATTTTAAAGTAGAATAATAAACCTGGATGTGTGCACAGCAAAGAAAAATTTTAACAAGGATATAACGTTTAGCGAGCTAACTTAGAGTTGTAAACTCGGGGCAGGAAATTTAAATCGTACAGCGATGAAAAAAAACAAATGAGGTATGTACCTTTCAAAATTAAATGCATCGTGGGGACCACATATGACTTTTATATTGCTCATTTGCAGGCCTAAATTTTATCAAATTTTTATACTATCTCACACAATCTATTTCTGTAATCAAAACACATAGTTTTACTTATCACTGATATGAGGTGGTACTTACACAAGGCTAACGCCGCAATCCAAATTTTTAACTAAGAAAATTAGTAAAGTAACATAAAACGAAATTATTATGGTGTCACTCTTTATACTTTAACATATACAGTAACTGTCCACTGAAAAGTTAGTTGATTTCAATAAACATTTTAAAATATGATTAATTTTACGCATATATGCTTTGTTGTTATACATATGCGTAACCCCTAACCCATTGTACGGAAGTACTGACTACATTTGTTTATACACTAATTTCGAAATAGTCAATATTAAACATCGATGTTAATTATAAGGAATCTAATTATAATCCTATCCAAAGCCGGTCGAGGATACAGTCCTACCTGTATGGCCCAGTCGAGGAGACACTTCCCTGATTTAAATTCCCTTTTTCTCTACCCCATGAACATTTCGACACTGGTAAGGTCATTTATTGTTTAAAAACATATAAGTTCTCGGAAGCATCAATAAAATGACAAATACTCCACAACAGTTTTCAATTTTCATTTGTTTTGTTCATGTCAGGACTGCACAGAACCATGTCCCAAATGAGTAGGTAAATGGTTTATACAGCAGAGAATTTATCTAAATGATTGTGTAGTTTAAATTAAAAAAAAGAAAATACTAAATACTATGAAAATCACAGATACAATATCTATTCATTTGGCTTTTACAGCATATTGCACTGACATGAAATTGGAAAAGTGACAGTAATCTTGAACCATTAAACGGTTGAACCATTGATTTTCAACAATTTCACCATCATAGCAATTTTTCCATTCATTTTAGACAAAATGTTTCAAGTTCACCCATGGTACTTATTGTCTGTGAACCAGCATCATTTGAGTATATAAGTGACAAACATGTAGTTCTTAATGGTCATTTCACAGGTATTGATGGCATTTGTAAACTGGATATGTTATAATATCTGTTGGTAATTTTGCAGGGGTTCCACTAGCTGCAGAATCTGAAGGGTCATTTTGATCATTTTTATGAAATTCTTCAAATTATTAGCCAAAATACCCAAAATTTAAGGAAAAGTGACCCTTCATCTAAAATTATAGATTATAAATTAAAGGGTCAAACGAGGCTTTTTGAAAATTTCATGAGTCGAAGGGTCTTCCCCCGGGTCAAATGGAACCCCTGATTTTGTGACAATTCTAGGTTTTAAACATGGATCAGAGTTGTTGATGCAACAGAGCTGACTGAATGTGATGGAAATCAGTAGGCTGCAATTTATAGGGAAGTTCTCATAGTTTATTGAACATACATGCCAGGAAAGACATGTTTTATTATAAATTGTAGGTTTTATTTTATAATTATAGTAGGCATTCAGACTTAAGTGCTGGCACTCATGATCACCTGTCCATTTTCATTACTCAACCAGCCATGTTAGAAACAAAATTTGTTTGTATACAGGATCCTGCCCCTACCCTCCCCCCTCACACACACACATTGCAACTGCCCCTTATCCCAGATAAAAAATCACCTTTCCAGTTACTCTAACAAAGAATTTGAGAGTGGAACAAATGTTCAACTAAACAAATACGCCACTCTAGTCAGAATTTATAGATTAAACTATTATTTGGAGCTTTATTTAATTTATCTATCTATAAACAACAATTGAAAGCCAGAACAGTTGATACTGAATAATCTGACTTTTTCAGAATAAGGGAAAATGTTGGGAAATTTGGAAATTCTGATTTGGTATAAAAGAAATCATAAAAGTGTATACATTTTTTAAAGTGTAAAAGAAATCAGTTTATAAACTTAAAGTTATTGCCAAACATACAGTTGTTCAATTAAATAAAATCTATCACTGCATTATATTTTTTTATTAATACAAAATATCAAATGAATTCATATTTTCAGATCTTGGACTGTGACCAGTATCTAATGGATTACAAAGATTGTAAAGGTAATAGTTTTCCTTTGCTTGGTAACCCTTTACTTCATATAAACGCCTTTATGGCATGGGTGAAAAGTGTGGATCCAGATTAGCCTGCACATCTGTGATGTCTGATCACAATCTACAATGTTCACTTTTGGTTTATTAGATTATTTCTGACCCAAAGAATAACAGTGTTGATCCTGATCAGGCAGCACAGATGCGCTGGCGGATCTGGATCTACGCAGTACGTACATCTGATAAAATCTATGGAGCAATGGGTTAAGTGCAAGTAAAACTTTTGTGACAGTTTTGTAAATAAATATAAACAGTTATCATAGGGTTATGTAAGTGCTGGTAATGTCGACATTTCAAGGAAATTGCATTTCCACCAGTTTTGTCTTCAGGAATCTGGTTTTGTACATTTCTATAAACAGTGGTCATAGTGTTACTGTAAACCAACAAATATTGGCTTGTTTATTTACTTATTTTTGCTATATCTGCAGATTGCACAGAATCGCAAAAATTGATGTGTGTGAATATGTCTGCAGGATTATAAAATTATTTTCCAGAAATAAGGAAAACATAAAAATAAATATTTATGAATATGTCCAACCTTGCCATAACATGAAAATTGGTATAACTGAATATTTATTGCTTTACAGTATGTAAGTTTTGGTAATTTCGCCATTTTGAACTAATTTAGGCTGGCATTCGAGGATACATCAGTACTACTTGTATGGACATACATTGGACTGCACCCACATGAAAGACACATATGATGAGTGTAAAAAGTACCTCAATAAAGGCGACCAAATTGCAAAGGTAAACATGCATTGTTAAAACTAACATGCTAGGGAGAATGTTCCATTCTCTTTTATTTGGGGAATGAGAATCAGAATATATTTCTTAAAGAGTCGAAGAATATTCTGTCTGACTGCAGAGCATTACAGTTTTTGGGAAAACTGATTGATTTAACATAATTTTCAGAGGAGATGGCTGTATTTTGTTTATACTAAAGAAGTTTAAAAGCTTTTTGAAGGTGGGAGCACCACTTTTATGCATTACTTCATGCATTGCGTACGGAAAAGTTATCTTACACATCTTTGTAAGAAGAATCACATGTGAAGTATTTACACTGTTATGAATCAGAAAAAAAAACTGTATTGGTTACTACCTGTACAAAAAATAATTTTGGAAATTACAAAAAGGTAAAATGGATATATGGTTTTCAAGAAAAAGAATCACATTTGCTCATTTAGATTGTTATATCAGAGGTATACTTGGTACTGTTTAATTGCGTAATTATTACACTCAACCTGAGGCGTGGGCAGTATAAATGCATTTCCATTACTGCCTTTGAACAGTCACATTCAAACCAAGACTTCAATATTTTCATATTAATTTTGTCCTGTTCATCAGTGGCTTTTAATCTTCCATTTTGACCCATTGGGAATGCTGTGCCAAGTAACTGCCTAGATAGTTGGGACCGATTATTCCATCCAAACCTTAAACACAAAAGATTCTTTTCTACTGTTTTAGAATAAGGATAAATAATCAACAGGATAGCAAATTGTTGTTACTCAAAAGTTATTTCCTTAGAGCCAAAACATACATTTTTGAGTGTGATCTGTAAATTTTATTATTTTGAAGTGAATACAATCTTATCTTGGATGTTTTCCTTTTCAGGATTATTTAGTCACATATGAGAAAGCAAAGCGTGACTTCCGAATGAGTAATGCACGTGCAAATGATGTGTGGGAGTATCGCACAACTCCCCCAACAGACTGGCTTAAACCTGTGGAAACTATTACGAAGGACAAAATTGAAACAGAAGAGGTAGCCTTGTTGAGGAACTTTGAAAAATTGAATAAAAACAGCTCAGGTATTGATGATGGAAAACCTGAACAAAGTGACCAGAAGGGAAGTAAATCTTGGACAGATGTTTCAAAGGGAAGTAAAGATGAAATTCCCAGTGATAAGAAAGGATGGTGTGCTGTTTCTTGATTAAACAATATTGTGTTAGAGATATAACTTACATTTTAATTTCTATCCACATCTGTGGATTAACACTGGCTCAAATTTCAGGTTGTTCTCTAAAACATGGAGGCAAGTAATAAGAAATCTGAGTAGGGTGCTGGGTATTTTGTTCAAGATAGAAGGAGCAAATATTCAGTCATCTTCATTAAGTACCATATTAAATGGGCTCATCAAAATTTGATTTTACAACTTTGTTTGCCCTCCTTGTCATGGATAATGAACATCTGTGCATTATAAACTTAATAAACTTCATATATAAAAACAAAATCAGATATATTGAAAGTATGTATCTACCTAGCTTAGAATGAATATTTCTTTGCAGATATTCCTCAGTAACAAGATTTTCATGTAGAAAGTTGTAGTATAGTTTTTAAATTTATTTATTGACAATTTAAAAATGGGACAGGTTTGAAGTTGTTTTTTACTACAACATTACAAAAACTATATGTGGTGCCAAATTGATGATAATAATGTAAGAATGACATCTGTAGCAATGTATAGAATGAGAGATTTCAGAATAAATAATTCACAAATATCTTGTTAATTGAATTTTTAATGGATTTAATGGTTCGTTACCCAGTAGTTAGTTCATATGCTAATACATTTGGGTAATTCTAGTAAATGTTACAAGTGAGCTTAAGAGCTTCAACATCAAACCGTGAAACCCCATCTTTTATTAATCACATGTACTAAACATATTCCCCGAACATTTTATAGTTTTTCACAGTATGCATAGTTTTTGATGTCTGATCTTTTGCTTATATTGCGTTCTGATTGTAGTTGCAGTACACTAGGCATGGACCCTATTACTATTAGATGTAATTCCAGTCCAGGGACTCTTAATATAAAAATTCCAAAATACCATTATCCGACATAACGTTAAAAATAACATTTTTTTGACAGAATCTACTGTAAAGCCCTTAATATTGGCGGTGTCAAATTTTGGCGTATTTTAAAGTGTTTTATATTGGCGGGGTCATATATTGGCGCTAACAAGCCCGACCGCCAAAATAAAACCCTTGATGAAAAATGGCGGAAATTGGACAATGGGAAGAGAAAGGTACCGGTAAACGCCGCAGTTATTCTGTTGTTAAATTTTAAGTGTGAAAACATTATCGCAGCTACCTAATACAGTATTCCATTGCTTTGTTTGAAATTCCAATTATATTCCTTATGTTGACGCATTAAATGTTTACCTATTTGTTCGATTTAATATTATTTAATTATTTTAAAGCGAGTTTCTATGAGATATTGAAAAAAACTCGATTTAATTTACTACATGTACAAAAGCTATAACTCTATAATGCTTCTTTCTTTCCTTTCAGATATTAAATTGGTGGTGTTTTAAATTGACAGGGATTTTTATTGGCGGTGTTTTATATTGGCGCAAGTGACCCTGACCGCCAATATCGCTAAAATTAAACCCCCGCCAATATTAGTACTTATACAGTATTTGTATTTAACAATGTTTCTTCTGAATGTCAATATATGGTGAAAGAAGAGAGCATGTTATCAGTGTGGTACAGGAGTAACTTGATTCCTCATGCATGGTAGTCTGGTAGTCAGTACAAAACACAAGATTATCACAACTGTGAACATGTCGGCAACAAACAATGAGAATGATTGAATCTAGGCTTTCAAAAATGTTATTTCTTGGTGACTGTGATGACATTATTTAACTACAAATGTATATTCCAGTTTGAGAAACATTATAATCAGTGGCATTCTACCCTAGCACTCTAGATCTGGTAGACTAGGAGTTTTGACGCAAAGACCATAATTCTGTTTGGGGGTTTCCCAAACTTGACCAAGTGCAAATGGCACAACTTCTTGTTTCAGTACAAATTATCTGCCCCTTTTTTACATAGTGTACATATTGTCTGGCAGTTGTGTCATCAGCAGCCTCGTCTTTAACAACTGAAATTTCATTTTGCTAATTGCTTTAACCCATTCCTCCATATATATGCATTTTTACGCATGTGCGACCAGTGTAGATCCAGATCAGCCGGCAAATCCATGCCTGATCAGGATCTGCACTGGTCACATTCTGGTCAGCAATAACCTAACAAATCAAAAAGAGAACAGTTTAGATCCTGATAAGATGGCATGAATGTGCCGGCTGATCTGGATCTAAACTGTTTACCCACACAATTTAGGTGTATCTATGCAGAAAAGTATTTGTACTTGTGTTTTGAAGCTTTGAATATACAGTATTCTTGAGTATTATTTTCACAAACATGAATGATAACTCTTGATCAACAAAAATAATTACCCATTTTACCATGTGCTCCTGAGCTATGGATGTAAATCATGGGCAAATGGTGTAGATCCAGTTCAGCTCAGGATTTACACAATTTTCATTTTGTTTAATTGGGTTATTTATGACCAAAAAGTGAACAGTGTAGATCCTAATCAGATGGCAAGAATAAAGCGACTGATCTGGATCTACATTTGTTTCTGCTTATCATAATGAAAAGCATTTACATAAAATATATTATCAATTTTATTCACACTGGATTTTCTGGGAACAAGAAGGATAACTCCAGATTGATTTAATTATTCTTTCACTAACTATAATAAGGTATAAAAAACAAATTATCTTATGTCGCTTCATACTTTATAAATGATGTACTGTTGTGTTTAGAATTGATATGGCATCAAAACACTACTTCTAGAAAAGTTGATAGTAGCTCCTGACTGAGAAATGTTTGAGTTATTCCCCTTGTAGATTAATTTTATTTGAACCATTATGTTGCAGATATAACTTACACTGTATTTTACTTTTGTCAAGAAACATGAACAATATCATCTTTATTCTCTCAGTTATTTTGTGGTGACAGCAAGATAATGTATCCAAATGGACAACAGTTGTGCATCTATCATTAATTAAATTAATGTGACCTATTTCTATTTATCGTATGTGTTTGTTTTTAAACATAGCAAATCAATATCCTTTAATGTTTAACTTTCCTTTTTAAGAAATATATTGTTCAGAGCACAACACTTAAAGTATGGAAAACAAGTTTATGAAAGCTGGTGAACAAAATTTAATGTACAGCCCTGAAGTGTGGCTTGAACCTGTCAGTTCTTGTTAAGTGGGCAACTAAGTTGTCCAGCTTTATATTAAAGTGATTGGATTTGTACCACAACATATAGCTATGATTTTATAGATTTCCTTTCAAATGTTAGTTTTAAAACAGAATGATGCTATTTACACTGCTAAAATGTCCAAATAGATAAAATATTTAAAACTTAAAAAAAATTAGTTAATGTCTTTCATAATTTAAAAATGCTACGTAAATTGGTAAGAACGTAAACCTTTACCAGTTGGTAAATTTATGTCATAATTTAAAAGTGCTCTGCTCTGTTAAGTTCTCTAGCCTCAGTGATTAATGTGACAATTTACATAAATGAAATATTACACTTTAAATAACTTGTATGTGTTTGTAGTGATAGGTCACATGCTTATTTGTCAGTTTATGACCCAACTAATGCAAGAGCATGCTTGTCTTTATACATTTATTTTGTCAATGTTGCTTCTTATGAATTAGTTTGTGCAAAATTTAAGGCCAAAGAAATAATACTAAGTTTAACAGGTCACTTTTCTTTCATTTACATATTTTTTATCAGGTTGATCATGGTTTTAGGTTGTTTTTTATTTGGATATACATACTGTTAAGTAGCTTACCAGTACTTGTATATACTAGTATTACATTGCTGATATATTACTGAACCAGACTTCTGATACAACAGTTATGTCTAATGTTCATTCTGTTTTTATATAAAGAGCCTCTTTAATGTCAATAGAATTTCATAAACATTCACATATGTAGCCATTTTATTGAAAAAAAAAATCAAATTATAGAATTTCCATAGAAGATGCTTAAATTTTCAACTATTACCCGGTAGTTCCCATTGAAATTTGCATGAAATATTATGAGGTTTCAAAAATGTAATTTTAAAATTTTGTCAAATTTTCATATGCAAAGTTGATGAAAATAATTATTTTTTAACAGAGACCAAGGTTAAGGGTGATTTTGTATGAAAAAATGTCAGAATCATGTAGAGATGTTAATATTTCTTAGCAACAACTAGTAATTACTGAATACATTATATACATTCTATGTAATTTTGATGTAACCCATGTTACACTAGAAGTTTGGTTAAGTATGTGAAGTACAGTGAAGGTTTACCTGTAAAGTTAATTATCATTAAATTGAACAGCTGGTTAGGGTTACTTTAGCTACACTTTTCCACTTGGGGTATATAGGCAGATAAGTGCTAGTTGATATACTCCCGTTATTTTCTGAAACAATTCCAGAAAAATGTATACATCATATAGGAGATTATCTAATAAATGGATAGCAGCAGAATTATGCCAGAATTATTATTGATGTTACCCGATTTATTGGAAATTGTTATTAAACAAAGTGGGTTCAGGTATTCTATCGTTCATTCTGTTCTAGCTATACCGGTAATAATATTATTTGTTGGTTACTAGTACTTTTCAGTTGTTACAACAGGGAGAAAACAGAAACATGCAAGTTTGTTGTTCACAAGTCTGTTAAATTTTTTAATGAAAATTGTTAAATTTTATTTTTTTCGTTTTCACAAATATAAGTAAAATAATGTACAATTCTATGTATTATTTATATTTACACTTATCTTGTATGCATATTTGTTCTGGATATATCACCTTTGGTCATTTTTAACCTTTTACTCCTTATTTATGATTTTTGTAGCAAGGGAGACCTGTGTAGATCCAGATCAGCCTGCACATCTGTGCTGTTTGATCAGGATCTGCACAGTTTGCATTATATTCATTAGGTTATTTTTTACCATGATGTGACCAGTGCAGATCTTAATCAGATGGCATGATTGTACTGGTTTATCTGTATAAACACTGATCATTAAAATGCAGAAATGTTGAGTAACGGGTTAAACTTATTCATGTCCTTAAACATTTGTGAAAATAGATGTCAGATACTAGGCTAGCTGCTAATGAGAATGATCATTGAGGAGTTTTATCTTAACATAATCTGGCCAAGTTTAAAAATAAAATGCAAAAAAAACAGTTGCTGAAACAACTATGCTGGAAAAAAAACTTGGCATATCTGGTCGAATGTCATTATGTGGAATTGGGCAGATTTTTGAAAGAAATTCAGGTTCCTGTGAATTTTAATACAATGAAAAGTAATGATACAAATAGATGCAACCCTTAGCTGCAATTTGTAGTGTTTATAGGGCTTCACACTCAATCAACAACATATTACCGGTAATATGTGAATTTTTATAGAGTAATGACCAAGTGCAAGCTGGTAAATTCCTAATCAGCTTAAATCCTGATTGAAAACAGAAAATGGTATCAGGTGTTTATTTTTTTTTTAAGATTGTCCACTTTATATCAAACTTAAAGGCTGAAAACCAATTAAACCAACCTCCAGCTTGTGTCTAACCTCCTTACCACCTTGAGGTTTCGAAGTTTCACTGTAAAATAAAAAAAGTTAATCTAGTTAACTCGGTGAATGTTCATCCAGGTGAGCGATTCAGTGATTCTAGCTGAAGTTTTTGTTCTTACTGTTTAGAGGTTATGAACTTCAGAATATAAAGAAAGTTGAAACATGTCACCATGAATTAAAGCAATGACAATTCTTCAACTCTGACAAAATTCATAATATCCTGGTTCAGGCCAGTCAGATCTCTAGTGGGTGTACAGACCATACAGTATGCAACAAAGAGTTTTAACATAACATAAATACTGGTATAAGTAATTTGTATACAATAAAAATTAACAAGGTTTTAAATTCTGTTGAAAATACTGAAAATTGTTTAGAAGTTTACTATCAATAATGTGACTGGAGGGGACACAAGCACAACTATCGGAGACATTACTCTGTGTGGATATAACAAGAATACAGGACAGCTAAGTTCACCTCCATGATGTCCTGGTTACGTAGAATGTGGATGCTGAGGAATGCATGGATTATACTTCTCACACCACTACTGCTAATGCCGCTGCTGCTTGCTGGGACTCGGGTAGGTCACATTTGAATTTCAAAATAAATGTCTGTTTCTTTACCAATGATTGGTATTTAGCTCATGATCCTTTCAATGAATCTGTCAATTTGAAACATAATTATTTTTCCCGGGGATAGATATTTAAAAAAAAACAAAATAGGTGAACACTGTATGAAAAATGTTTCCAAGTACCTGGTACACATGTAGAACTTTATCTAGTCATGGAACAAAAAGTAAATAGTTGTTGATTTTTAAAGTACATGTATTTGCAGCCATGTTTTACATTAGTTTTTGAGCCGCATGTGCAAATATCAAGATGGGGAGCTGTTAAAGTGGATAGTACAGCATCATTGGTTTATTTCCTTTTGTAGTAAAAAGGAGCACTTCCACCATATTTCTTGAATGGCTTAAATAGAATTAACATATTTCTATTTTGACTAAACACTACTTGTATTCACCATGTCCACATTTCTGTATATTTCAGCAACACTCAGCAGGATTCTGCCTTATCCTGATGGCAGTATATTGGGCGACGGAAGCATTTCCCATCGCTGTGACGGCTTTGTTACCGGTCCTGCTGTTCCCGATAACTGGACTGATGACCGGCAAGGATGTATCTATGACCTACATCAATGTACGTAGGAAGTATAACAAAGTATTCTTTAATTACGAGTTATAACACTTCTAAGTATCAATTTGCTTTCTTGGCAACATTGCATTCTCAATTGATAAGCAATGAAAAAAGTTAAAAACATTCTTCATTTCTTTTTACATAATATGTTTTCAAAAATCAAAACAATGTTTATGTAAAACTCAAAGTGGAAGAAAGAACCTGTTTTCAAACCTTATTTGTTTTATCATGACTATGAAGACAGTAACTGATTCAGACTTCAACAACATGCTATTTTAGTCTGTTTTTGATGAATTGTTCAGTGAAATACATAAACAGACTGCAGTGTTCATATAAAACAGCTTTCCATGATTAAGTTATGTAATAAACTCATTAAACTGATCAATGCTTGAAAATGTTCTACTGTTACAATTAATGATCAAAAAACAACAATTACTTGGTTATAATTGGATGCAATAAATAAGCAAAACTTTGGTGATGTTTTTCTTCAACTAATTGGGTTGATATTTGAAATTGATATTTTTGTTTATGCCATTCTAAGAAAATGAGACTTTTCTATCAAACGTATCTCTGTGCTGTCATTATACATTAGTCAGTTTACTTTCAAAATAATGTTGGATTATAAAAATCTTATAATTTGGCATATTCTGATTGGAAAATTGGGTCAGAGGGAACTTCTTTTATTCAACACATCCGTCATACTGCGCAAAAGCATTTTCCTTTGGGCTAGGGCCCAAGATCATAAAACTAAGATTTGAGACCAGTCTCAAATCTCAAGCATCTGATTGGCTGAAATGACTACCAGTCTCCATTTCATCCGATTAGATGCTTGAGATTTGAGACTTGTCTCCATACTGAGGTTTATGATCTTGTTCCCAGATTTTCCTAGGCACAAACTGAGCTTACATGAAAAATACTTTTTTTTCATTTTTTTTTTATGTTTATGGTAACAGAATACTGTAATTTAGTTTTATATCAAAGCTTATGTTTATTATTACAGAATAATTTAGTTTTTATATCAAAGCTTATGTTTATAGTAACAGAATAATTTATAATGAATTTATCTTATATATAATTTTGAAAAGATGTGACAGCACCTGACTCATCTAACACGGGTGTGAGATGATTTATCCAGCATCACTGAAAATCCAAAATACTGATCTTGTGGGCAGGAAAATTTGATTCTGTATCTGGAGCTGTTGGTTTTTGAAAACCATGTCCAGTCTCAAAACTGACTTATCACATGCTGATTTTTTTAAACATGTCTCCATTGTCAGCATTCTGATTTGGTGTTGTAGAATTCGCAATATGTCCAGTAAATGTTCTGTTGCAGGACTCATCCATGTTGTTTGTTGGTGGGCTGATCATGGCTGTTGCAGTAGAAGAATGGAATATACACAAGAGAATAGCCCTGAAAATCCTGCTGATCATGGGAACTGAGCCCAACAAGTAAGCTTCCACAGTGTTAACTTGTCCTGTTGTATGATATTTTCATGTAGTAAGGTATAAAATAATGATAAATAAACAGATCTGTGATATTTCCAAATATTGTGATTTTGTTAAAATTTCAACCAGTGTCTGCAAATCAGCAACCTCTTCAACAATTTTCAAACTGTGCTAATGTCAGCTGGTGGACTAGTGTGTGCATTCATAAGTCTAAATTGAAAGTCTCTCAATAAAAAAAACATTCATTAAACAGATTATTATCCCAAGTTTAGGTATTCTTAAATAAAAGTAAAATTTCCAAGTTTACTAGCCATGTGAGAAGTTATTTATTTAGCAATGTATTACCATAGAGGATAGATAGGACTAGAGTAATGTTTAATACAGATTGGGATGATTTGTAAAATGTTTAAAACAGTTCATCTAAGTAAATAATGGTGAAATAGTCTATTGAAAAAGCTTACTCTCAAAGTAAACTGGGCCCAAGATCATAAAACTAAGATTGGAGATAAGTCTCAAATGGCAACCAGTCACCATTTCAGCCAGTTAGATGCTTGAGATTTGAGACTGGTCTCCAGATTTAGTTTTATGATCTTGGGCACTGTTTTAAACATACTAATTATCCAGTCTGTCCCCTTGATTACAACAAATTTGACACTGGTTTGTTGTTTGCTTAGGCTGATGTTAGGTATGATGCTGCCATCTTGGTTCCTGTCTATGTGGACCAGTAACATCGCTACTGTAGCCATGATGTGTCCCATAGCTGATGCCCTGCTCAAAGAACTGGAGAAGGGAGAGAGGGAACCAACCACACACCTTGGTAAGATCAAATTTGTAAAATGCATCTGTTTTCAAGAAAAGTATCATGATATTATTCATTAATCTAGTACTAGTATTCTATGTCAATTTTGAAACATGGTCTGTGACTATATATGGGGAGCATCAAGGAAAAGGGTGCCTTTGGGTAGCTGACTTTGGTTCTTGAAATGACGTCATAAAGTTGAGAAACGATGTTTCTTATTAGGCATTTTGTGGTGAAAATAACATTATATTTTCTCATACATAATCTGGGCAATAATTGATACTTAGCATGTAGAAGTGTCCTGATTTCCACTAATATGTCAGTTTTTGTTTGTATAATTTATGTATATTGCATTACTTGTATAGCATTTAGTATTGTTATTAGATAATAACTTTTTGATTCCAGTTTCTCATAAAAAAGCAACTAATTATGGAACCATAAGCTGTGACTCTTTCCAAGGTGTTTTCTTGTTATATTAATTTATTCAGTATGAATCCCTTTACTCCATATATGTGGGTTTTATAGCATGTGCAACTTGTGTATATCCAGATCAGCTAGCACATCTGTGCTATTTGATCTAGATCTACACTGGTTGCTTTTTGGTCAGAAATAACCTAATGAATTAAAAGTGAACAGTGCAGATCCTTAACAGATGACAAGGATGTGCCAGCTGATCGAGACCTACACTGTTCCCTCATGAATACTAACCATATATTTCATAGAGTCAAGGGTTATACCCAGTTAATTTATTCAGTATTTAAATGCATGATTAGATTATGATTCAGTTTTGCATGGTATCACTAACATCATATTAAGCCTCCTGCATACCGGTAGATAACAACAGGAATAACCATGTGCATTAAAATAAACAGTTGCATGAAACAAAGTTGACCTTGGTGAACAGTAGACATAAACTTAAGGTGTACAGATCCATATGTTCATGAAGGCTGTTGCAAGACTATCAAACAAAGGTAATAAGAACTTAATAGAAGGGTTTGCAGCCAGATTGTCTTCTTCAGCTACAAATGAACTATCAATTTACTTCATATATATAATTATATACACACATCATTCTGTGCTGTCTGATCAGGATCTGTACTTTCGCATTTTGTCAGAAAAACCTTATAAATCAAAAGGCAAACAGTGCAAGTCCTGATCAGACAGCAATAATGTGCCAGCTGATCTGGATCAACACTGTTGGCCCATGTAATAAAGGTGTGTATACAGAGGAAAGGATTATAGGGATTTTTTTGTTTAGCTTGAATTTGTATATTTCAATCTTGCTTGAAATGTTTGTAATAGATGTACTTGAAATTTTCTCAAGTAAATTGTAAATTGCTTCCTTTCCTGTAAATATGGTTGCCTGTGGTGAAAATAGAAACAAAATAATAAGACACTCAGTTTTCTTTGGTTCTGGTTATCATTAAAATGTTTGTGTAACCAGTTTACTTTGCTTATTATTTATATGATTAGAAGAAAAGTCATGAACTTGTTTATGGGCATGAAGCTAACATAAAATATTTTGTATTCTATGACTTAAATTCTGTGGTTATATAATTTAAATTAATCTAGGACAAATGTGCAATTATGTTAAAACTTTAAGTAATTTTTCCTTTAACCCCTTATCTGCTGAAATAATGCAAGACACATCTTTGCACCAAACTCTTGTAATATCCTATATGTATTACATTCTCAGTTAGCAGTGATGAGCACCCGCTGCAAGTTCACAGTGACAAACAGCTGGATCTCTGTGAGGCTGATGTGGATACGGAACTTGTTGTTCACAGGTAAACTGACCTATACATTGTATAAACAGTAATACTACACTTCTTAAATACCCTGTTGGGACTTGAAAAAAGTGTCTTTTTTACAGTGGTGATCTCTTTGTTTTGATAGGTATAATTAAAACTAATAAAAATATGTAAATATTTTACGCTGAGATTGACTATACAACTTCACTTACATTGTACCAAAATCATTTAGACTTATATTCAACAACGCAGTTCCGTGAAGACTGCTTTATTATGCTATAGACAAACTTTATATGTCAAGTTAAATTTCAGCGATACATATGCAGCAATTTTATTGGTTGCAGTGAAGTGATGTCTTGAAAGAATAAAATTAGGAAGAAGTCAGTAGTAGGAATTATAACAACTAATTTTTGTATAGTTAACTCAATAAACAACAAATTAACCCTTAACTCCATGGGATATGGCTGTTATCCATGGGCGGACAGTATCGATCCAGATCGGCTGGCGCTTCTGTGCTATCCAATTAAAATCTACACTGTTTGCTTTTTGATTAATAAGGTTATTACTGACCAAGATGCTAACAGTGTAGATCCTGATCAGATAGCATATATGTGTGAGCTGATCCAAATCTACACTATTCACAGTTCAGATAAAACCTGTGTTATATGGAGTAAATAAGTGTTAACAAATGACCTTTTGAGCTTCATTTGCATAATAGGGGAAAACCGGGAAAATTCGGACGATTAGTTTCTACCCTGCATTGCTCCTGTTCTTACTCGTCAAATATTGATCATCTGGGAACCAAAGTGGGTTTTATTCATTTAAGTAAACTTTTACTCGGACTTTTTCGTTATACTTCTTACTCTATGCAAGTCCAAAACATTCCGAAAATCGTATATTTACAAGTATCTTAAAACGGTAAAACTCGGACAGGAAAGGGAAAATACGGACAGTGCGTCGGAATATTTCGGACATTTATATTTCAATAGGGTAAATTCGGACGTGTGAATAATTATGCCCCCCTTCGAAGAAGCGGGGGTATATTGCTTTGCACATGTCGGTCGGTCGGTCGGTCGGTATGTCGGTCGGTATGTCGGTCCGTAGACCACATCTTGTCTGATCAATAACTAGACAACGCTTTGTGATACAGTCCTTATATTTGGTGTGGAGGTTGGTCATGACCAGTAGAAGACCCCTATTGATTTTGGGGTCAGTAGGTCAAAGGTCAAGGTCACAGTGGCCTTGACCACAAAAACCTTGTCCGATCAATAACTAGACAACACTTTGTGATACAGTCCTCATATTTGGTGTGGAGGTTGGTCATGACCAGTAGAAGACCCCTATTGATTTTGGGGTCAGTAGGTCAAAGGTCAAGGTCACAGTGGCCTTGACCACAAAAACCTTGTCCGATCAATAACTAGACAACGCTTTGTGATACAGTCCTCATATTTGGTGTGGAGGTTGGTCATGACCAGTAGAAGACCCCTATTGATTTTGGGGTCAGTAGGTCAAAGGTCAAGGTCACAGTGGCCTTGACCACAAAAACCTTGTCCGATCAATAACTAGACAACACTTTGTGATACAGTCCTCATATTTGGTGCGGAGGTTGGTCATGACCAGTAGAAGACCCCTATTGATTTTGGGGTCAGTAGGTCAAAGGTCAAGGTCACAGTGGCCTTGACCACAAAAACCTTGTCCGATCAATAACTAGACAACGCTTTGTGATACAGTCCTCATATTTGGTGTGGAGGTTGGTCATGACCAGTAGAAGATCCCTATTGATTTTGGGGTCAGTAGGTCAAAGGTCAAGGTCACAGTGGCCTTGACCACAAAAACCTTGTCCGATCAATAACTAGACAACGCTTTGTGATACAGTCCTCATATTTGGTGTGGAGGTTGGTCATGACCAATACAAGAACCCTATTGATTTTAGGATCAGTAGGTCAAAGGTCAAGGTCACAGTGGCCTTTGCATACAAAAACGTTGTCCGATCAATAACTAGACAACGCTTTGTGATACAGACCTCATATTAAACGATTGTTGGATGTGTCTCTTCAAAAGTTATATAAATGGTTCCGGTCCGCTGCCTAATTAGGTCATGACAGCTAAAAATAGATTTTTGACTTTGTCAATCTTTGAACGACATCTCCTCCTATATTACTGGGTCAATTTTGATGAAACTTCACACAAATGATCATTTGATGAGTCTCTTCAAAAGTTATATAAATGGTTCCGGTCCGCTGCCTAAATAGGTCGCATCAGCTAAAAATAGATTTTTGACTTTGTCAGTCTTTAAACAACATCTCCACCCAAACCGCTAACCCAATTTCAACCAAACTTGACACAATTGATCATTGGATGAGTCTCTTCAAAAGTTATATAAATGGTTCCGGTCCGCTGCCTAATTAGGTCACAACAGCTAAAAATAGATTTTTGACTTTGTTGATATATAGGAGTTCCACCGTCTTGTAAATTGCTTTCATGACTGGTACCCTTCATTGCTAAAGCTTACAAAAGTCTCTAAATTTCCAAAAATTTAAATTCAATGCTAATAGATATCACTTGCACGTCAGGGGGGGCATTTGTGTTTGACAAACACCTCTTGTTTTAAAAAAAACTATCTGTACATTTAAAACAAGTAATCAATTGAGCAATAAACTGTTATTATTTATTCTAAATTTCACATATTTGATTCTTTTAGTTTTTCAGTCATTTCATGTTTACGAAATTACAAACATGCGTTGTTAGAAAGCTAAAATCATTAGATATGCTCAACTTCACAACAAGGTCTATTTTTCTTTCTTTATTTTCTTGGACTTGGTGGTTTTGCATGCTTGTTTGTCCCTTTTTTCCGAATTTTCCCGGTTTTCCCCTAATTGTGTACACAAGCATACATGCCAAAAAAAATTTATTCTTACAAAACTCCTATTGTTAAGCCTTATTGATGTTTTTATCACTTCAGTACAGATGGAGCAGAGGCTTCTGTCAGAGGAGACAAGATTGGTCCATCCAAAGAACATCTTCAGTTGGCCAAGGCAATGACCATCAGTATAGCTTATGCTGCTAACATTGGAGGAACAACAACAATCACAGGATGTGCATCCAACATCATTCTGAAGGGCTTGGCTGATGAGTGAGTGTATTAACCTTCCCGTGTATTCCCATGGGTGAACAGTGTAGATCCAGATCAGCTGGCTAATCAGAATCTACATTGTTAAGTTTTTTATTTATTATTTCTGACCAAGAAGCAAACATTGTACAGGGGTAGATCCTGATCAGAAGGATGTGCCAGCTTATGTGAATCTACGCAGTTCACACAGTCATGAGATAAAAGCCTGTATATGTGACGTAAAGTTAATTTTTAGAAAAGGGAATAAATTTTTAGAATTTCAAACGGAGTAATTAGTACCAATAGCTAAAGGGGTTTTCATTGACAAACATAATGGTTTCCACATTTTAGAATTTTCACTGGCAAATATCAGATTCCCGTGGCATTAACAGAGCATTCAGTAACGACTTTTCAGTTTCAAAATGAGTTTCAAGTTGCAGAATAAAATATTACAGGATATTTGAAGAGAAGGGGCTGACGTCGGGTATAACGTTCACCTCCTGGTTGGTGCTGGGCTTCCCGGTCTCTCTACTTATCTTTATAGCTCTCTTCCTCTGGCTGACTCTCTACTTTAGAGGATGCAGGTAAGCCTTATACTTAGCACAGATATAGCTTATGTTGCTTAAGGTCTCTTGAGTTAAATCTGAGTGTTTGGTAAGAGCGATTTAGCATATGCAGTGATATTCTGACCTAATCATGTTAACTACTGTATGTAGTTGGTTTTAAGGTGAATGACTTTTAAGATGGTCCCCTTACTTTGCCTTTATGAGAAAACCTTTTTATAAGAATGGTTGAAATTTTTAGTAAGTCTTAATATGAGATTTGTGCAAGTCACTATATAACTGTCATTTTAAAATTGACATATCATTAGCTTAATTTCATTTTTTGAGGCTCCATCATAGCAACATACATATCTCATTGTAAGTTTTCAGTCCTCTTTCTTGAGCATCTAATCTGTAATGATTATTTATGACTCTTTATTATATACCCATGAATGATTTTACCAAAGTGCATCGTTAATCCGCATGGGCTTATGTCCTTTCTCATATCTATGTAAACTGCATCACGCTCGACCTTCCATCTCGCGTGATACGGTTTACACACGAGACTCAAAAGGATAAAAGCCCACAGACTGCATACTGACATAATATTCCGTATGTATGTCTACTGCAAATTTAAACTCTGTTCATTTCAGTCTTCGTCCATATCAAAGTTAATGTCACTCTTGTATTTATATTTTGTTGTGGTTTAAATCCAATTTAAAATTTGGCAAAAAGCAATGAACAAGAACATTCAAGCAATGTCAGTGGCCAAGTGGTTATAAGGCTTGGTTTAAAGTGAGTACCTAGGTCAGGGTTTCATTCTTACTGGTGTCACTGTGTTGTGTCCTTATTAGAATCATAATTGTCTCAGTGGTCCCATCTATAAATTGGAAACAGCAAAGTTGCTGGGGGTAAGGTGTTAGGTGTGCACTTTTTAGTGGATAAATTTGGTAAATACAAATTTGGCCAGATCTCATTATTGTCAAAATGAAACTACATTGAAAAGTACTTTAAAAATAAATCCTATAAAAGCAAGTCTCTTACAAATTGTTCTTAAGGCCATAATATAATCCATGGTTTCACATCCTGTTCATTATACCTATTACGGTAACCCTTTTATATGTTGAGAATTAAATTGTCTAATTCATATAAGCAAGTCTCTTACAAATTGTTCTTAAGGCCATAATACAATCCATGGTTTCACATCCCGTTTATTATACATACATGTATTACCCTTTTATATGCTGAGAATTAAATTGTCTAATTCCTCATTAAGAAAAACACTGAACAGACATCATTTAGATACATTTAATAAACTTGTTGTGAAAATTGTGGTAATGGGGACTATGCACTCAACGTGATTGGTTCATTGTATAGGAGACTGGCTCACTTTACAAGAATTTTGAGAAAGAAAATTTATTTCAGTTGTTTCAAAAAGAGATCAGAGAGTTCTGAAGGTGTAAGAAATTTCATCATCAGAGAATATGAAGCTCTTGGACCTGTCACGTAAGTTGGGAAAATTATTGATTGTCAGACCCCAGTACTTTTAAACTAAGATTGCCCAAGATCATAAAAATAAATCTCAAGATCAGTCTCAAATCTCAAGCATCTGACCAGTCGCCATTTCAGCCAATCAGATCCGTGAGATTTGAGACTGATCTCAAAACTTAGTTTTATGGTCTTGGGTCCAGTTTTAGAATCCCTGCATTCTTATTGACTGATATTGACAGTACTTCTCATTGAAAAGTATGATATCTGAGATGGGGACTGGTCTCTAGTCTTTTATAACTATAGGGTCTGGTCTGAAATTGATTTTGTTGTCATCTCTCTTCCTTTTCTTTCATAGATTACATATTTGTTATGAGTTAAACATACAGTTAAATTGTGGCGCACGCATTGACCAAAGTGCTTATGAAAATTTGATGAACTTTATTTCTGGATTTGTCATAATGGCTTAATAATCACATGAAGAAATTAGACTTAAAAAGTATCAGATTGAATCATCTCCTGTTATTCTTAAAAGAATAAACTTAAGAATACACATCCAGGTTCTTCAGAAAGCATTATCATTAATAGGTATGTCATTTCCCTGCAAAACTGTCGCTTTGTAATGAGGTTGAACAAAGTATGTATAAAGACTTATATAGGCTTATGTTTCACACACATTTCAGGTTTCCAGAGATCACTGTAATCACTCTGTTTGTGATCTTGATAATACTGTGGGTGTCCAGAGACCTGGGCGGTGAGGGAGGCTGGGAGAGCATCTTCAAACCCAAGTAAAGTGTTCTTACTTGTACTGTTATATTGTAACTTTGTCATTTTTATAGATAGTCATGCAATGATATATATTTGAAGGTTTTGTGTGCCTCAATATCCTTTGTTGAGAAAGAACATTAATTTTAAATGAATAAAAGCAAAATAAAATTGGTCCTTACCAAACAATAATTTTCATATGTTTGAATAAAATAATTTTGGTTGGAAGTTTCAAAATTGATTAAATTTATGATTTCCTGCATTTTTACCCATTAATAAATTCTTGTCTCAAATACAGTGTTTGTAAAATTAATTTAAATTAACATAACCTATTACTTCATAGATATATTCATTCATCCAACGTGCCACCACCATAGATGGAAGTGCATTTTTATCTGCATCCACATTAGTTGTTTTTTTGGTCATAAGTAGTTTTGTTAATCTGACTGTGACCAGTGTAGATCCTGATCAGACTGCACAGAATATAAATATAAATATAAAGCTTGAATGTTATGTTTGCAGGTATGTAACAGACTCGGCTGCTCCCACACTTGTTGCTGCTCTGCTGTTCCTCATACCAGCTAACCTCCCTCAGTTTTTCAGCAGCAGTAAGCTTTTCTTTAGTCTTGGAACTGGCAATACAAATTCTATTTGGGGCAATTTTTATGACTGTTTGATATTAATTCTGGTGAATGCAGATACCATTTTATGTCTTTTTATGTGATGATGAAAATTTTTTTATTAAAATGCTAGAACAGAAATAGTAGGAAGAACAGTGGACTAGGGGTAGAGCGTCAGATTCCAGATCTGGACAATTCGAGTTCCACCAGGGATGAGATTTGTCTGCGTTTTCCCCAATCCACATTTCACACGAGCACCGGTTTGCCACCCAGGAAGCAGTCATAAAGTTTGATTAATATATGCTAAAATAACTTGTTTCACAATAATTGTAAAATAAAGTTTTAACTAAATAAACATTTTGCATTTGAAAACACATTTTTCTGCTTGGATAGAATTATTATTTTTCTGTCTGCCATGACAGCAGTATGACATGACAGTTGACTTGTGTTTGCAGAGAATCCCCCAATGAGTGTGAAACCACTGATCACCTGGCGGGTTGTCCATGAGAAGGTCTCCTGGGGTCTCTTCCTGCTCTTTGGAGGAGGGTTTGCTTTAGCACAGGCTTGTAAGGTCAGTAGTTTTCTTCTTTATATTATGTTTATTTTTAAATTAGATATTTATTTGTTCAATCATTATTTATTTATTTGATTATTTTGAAGACAGAAAGCCCACTGGTCATTACAGCAGGGTGCTTATGTTTGCATTGACAATTCAAGCCTTATATAGGTCCAAATACCTCCTGGTATGTTTATTTTAGAAAGTTTTTTAAACATTTGCTCAATATATATGGGTGTGTGGCTAGTGTAGATCCAGATCAGCTGACACAGACATGCCTCCTAATCAGGATCCAAACTGTTCGCTTTCCTATTTTGTTTTATAAGTACCTTTTGTTTGTGATTCCCATTGTTTATGAGAACAAAAAAGACATATTTTCCACTGTTTATTCTAAATAACAGCTAAATTGTACACTTACAGGTGTCTGGGTTGTCTGAAACAATACGGGAAGCCCTGACAAGTTTTCAAGATTTACCAGTCTGGTTGACCAGTCTACTGGTAGCAATAATGACGTCGTTCATCACAGAGGTGGTCACCAACACTGCCACCTGTACACTGGTGCTGCCAATCATAGCACAGCTGGTAAGTACTTACAATGCTGCCTGTTAACCCTTTCCTCCATATATACACATTTTTACACATGTGCGACCAGTGCAGATCCAGATCAGCCAGCACAACCTTGCTGTCTGATCAGGATCTGACCTGGTCACATTTTGGTCAGAAATAACCTAAAGAATAAAAAAGCGAACAGTTTAGATCCTGATCAGACGGAACGGATGTCCTGGATCTAAACTGTTCCCCCATGCAATAAAGGTGTATCTATGGAGGAAAGGGTAGTATAATTTCCATCATATGATATTACAATTTTAAGACCCAAAGTCTTAACAGTGTATATCAATATGTACAAGTGGCCATAATACTAGTATAGAACCACCAATCTTCAGCAAGCTAGCTGGATAGCTCCCTTCCATAAAAGAATCATACTAACATGCAGTGTGTCTCCCAGTAATTATTTTAGTACCATACAAGTCTTGTTGTCTTTTTGGCTATTTGTTCTGGCATGTTATTAGATGAATAAAAAAATTTGTTTACAACACGTTAAATGTAAGTTAAGGGGGGCTAACTGTGTATGGACTCAACAATGATCAATATTACCTTGGACAGGCTAGTTTGAAAGTCCCTGCCTGTAAGTCAATTTCATGTAATTGCTCATTTGTAATCAGGCTTACTAAAAGGATTGGAAAAAGGTCTATGTGATTGGGTACCTGCTGTGCTTTAATAGTGACAAAACATAGGGAGGTAGTACTTTGTATTTTTTTTATCAAAGATGTTTTAACATGTTTTTTTTATACTAGTAGATGCAATAATAAATTCCCCGTAGCTTATTGAAGATTAATAAAAATATAAAACCATTAACAAAGTAATTGGATGACAATGGCGTGCTCTGGATGGATATAGGCTTGACTCATAATGTTTTCCAATAGCAGCAGTAGTCCAGTGGTAGAGCACTTTCTTAGGGTTTAATGGGTCCTGGGTCCGAGCCCCAGTCTGTCCGCTATTTTCCTTTAGCAAGAAATTAAGCCTTCATTGCTTCTCTCAACCCAGGTGTGTAAATAGATGCCTGTGAGGAATATAAGCCAGTGTTCCATGGCTGCTTTAGGCACCGACTGTTAACGGATGACTTATATCCATCGATCAGGGGTTAAATGTGAAAGTCAGGTGAACTTGTTAAGTAAGATACCCGACTATAAACTCATACCTTTACCTTTGTCCATACTTAATTCTTTACTCCATATATACACATTTTAATGCATGTATGCTTGCTGGGACAAATACAGTATTGCTTGACATCATTCTGCCGTCCAGTTACCAACTATTTGCATGTTTACGGTGAATAGCACCTTGTTACCTTAGCACAAAACAGTTCAACTATTTACTTGAATGGTACTGTTATGTGCTGACATACAAATTAATATCTGTTGCAGGCACTGGGTATAGGAGTGAATCCTCTGTACTTGATGATACCGACTGCAGTGGCCACATCGTATGCCTACATGTTACCTGTGGCCACACCACCTAATGCTATGGTGTACGTACTGGGATACTTTTCCATAACTGAACTGGTAAGCTGAACTTATGGTGGTTGTATTTAATGCATGGCTTTATAAATTCCAATACATCCACAGAAATTGACTTAGTAACCAAAATCTACCAGAATTTATTTGAATAACCAATATCAATCTACAATAATTACTGACTGTAAAATATAAAGTGTTGCTTTAAATCATTTAATGATATGAACATATTATGGAAAAGATTTGTTTTAAAATCAAAAAGATGTTGTTAGGTGAGTAATTTTTGACAGCGAACAATGCATATGACGAGCGATTTCACGTCGAGACATCCCTACTCGAATCATGCACAAAACCTCATGTCGCTGGATGTCTTAAAGCCTTGGCATTATCACATTTGTATAGAATAAAACTCGAAAACTGAAGATGGGATTTGTGTAGCCGTAAGTAAAGGTTAACAAATGAACTTGTTTTGAGGTTATTCATGCATGTCTACATGCCAAAACGAAAGTTTCGTGCATTTGTACAGGGTTACTTCAGGAGAGAAAGTTTTAAATAATCAGTGGACCATTAATTTATTGATTGGTTACTAATTGATTTTAAAACACATCTACCTTTGCTAATTCATTTAACTTTTACACATATTAAAAATATTCCAGAACATAAAGTGTTGTTTTTTCATTGGCAGTCAGTATAGTTACCAGTGTAGATATCCTAGATCTACCTACACATCCAAGCGGTCTGATTAGGGTCACCACTGGATGCTATTTAGTTACAGGTAATCATTTTTCTGCAAAAAATGAATGCAGTAAAATCTAGTCCACTAAGCAAATTCAGCTTGTAGAGAGTTAATGGTAATTTGATATTTCTGTATGACAGATGAAGTGTGGATTTGTGATGAACCTTATATCAGTGCTCATCTTGACGCTGGGAGTCAATACGTGGGGAGCCGAGTTCTACAACCTGCGCACTCTGCCAGCAGCATTCACACAACAGATGACAGAAACTTCCACTATACCGGCCATCAACATCACCCTAAATAGCGGCACTTGATCATGACTTGTTAGAAAGATTACAAAAGTCAAACTACCAGAACAAGGACAAAAAGCAATGTAATATAACAATAACTGTATTAAAAATATTCTGATTTCCAAACCCTGTTAATTCTTTGCTCCATGCACCATTTATCACATGGGCTAATCTAATCAGTTGGCACATCTGTGCGGTCTGATCTGGATCTACACTGTTTGCTTCTTGTGAATAGTGTATATCTTGATCAGACAGCATTAATATGCCAGTTGAAACTACATGTACATTGTTTTCTAACATACCCAACAAGATAACAGTTGTATGTATGTTGCACAGGTTTAATATTTTTAGTTTGCATAACCGCACTGTTTTCTTCGTAGAAAACTAGTGTCTTCTGTTTTTGCAGATAAAAAATATTTCATTCTTTATCCATATTTTATGGATATTTAACATGGTTGCAAGTATAAAACGTTCATTATTCTTTTCCACCAACATTTTTATGCATGTGCGACCAGTGTAGATCCAGATCAGCCAGCACATCCGTGCCATCTGATCAGTGTCTGCACTGGTTGCGTTTTGGTCAGAAATAACCTAACGAATCAAAAAGCATGGATGTGCAGGCCGATCTGGATCTAATCTGTTCGCCCATGCAATAAAGGTGTATCAATGGAGGAAAGTGTTAAGTGTTTGTGGGTATGGAGCAGTGACAGATTGAACTATACAGCAAGCTGAATGCAAGATGAATAAACAATATATATATTATTTTTTAGCTCACCTGTCACGAAGTGACAAGGTGAGCTTTTGCGACCGCCTGATGTCCGTCGTCCGTCGTCAACAATTGCTTCAATCAACTTCTTCTCTGAAACAGCTTGGCCAATTTTGATGAAACTTCACAGGAATAATGCTTAGATGATGCCCTTTCAAAATTGTTCAAAAAATGGAATTCCAAGCAGAACTCTGGTTGCCATGGCAACCTAAAGGAAAAACTTTAAAAATCTTCTTCTCTGAAACCACAAGGCCTAGAGCTTAGATATTTGGCATTTAGCACCCTCTAGTGGAACTCTACAAAGATTGTTCAAATTATTCCCTGGGGTCAAAATTGGCCCCGCCCCAGGGGTCACTTCATTTAACAAAGACTTACATAGGAAAACTTTAAAAATCTTCTTGTCTGAAACCACAAGGCTTAGAGCTTAGATATTTGGCATTTAGCACCCTCTAGTGGAACTATACAAAGATTGTTCAAATTATTTCCCTGGGGTCAAAATTAGCCCCGCCCCAGGGGTCACTTCATTTTACATAGACGTATATAGGAAAAACTTTAAAAATCTTCTTGTCTGAAACCACAAGGCCTAGAGCTTAGATATTTGGCATTTAGCACCCTCTAGTGGAACTCTACAAAGATTGTTCAAATTATTTCCCTGGGGTCAAAATTGGCCCCGCCCCAGGGGTCACTTCATTTAACATAGACTTATATAGGAAAAACTTTAAAAATCTTCTTGTCTGAAACCACAAGGCCTAGAGCTTAGATATTTGGCATTTAGCATCCTCTAGTGGAACTCTACAAAGATTGTTCAAACTATTTCCCAGGGGTCTAAATTGGCCCCGCCCCAGGGGTCACTTCATTTTATATAGACTTGTATAGGAAAAACTTTAAAAATCTTCTTGTCTGAAACCACGAGGCCTAGATCTTAAATATTTGGCATTTAGCACCCTCGAGTGGAACTCTACAAAGATTGTTCAAATGATTTCCCTTGGGTCAAAATTGGCCCCGCCCCAGGGGTCACTTCATTTTATATAGACTTATATAGGAAAAACTTTAAAAATCTTCTTGTCTGAAACCACAAGGCCTAGAGCTTAGATATTTGGCATTTAGCATCCTCTATTGGAACTCTACAAAGATTGTTCAAATTATTTTCCTGGGGTCAAAATTGGCCCCGCCCCAGGCGTCACTTCATTTTACAAAGACTTGTATAGGAAAAACTTTTAAAATCTTCTTGTCTGAAACCACAAGCTGAGAGTACTTTTGTACTCAGGTGAGCGATATAGGGCCATCATGGCCCTCTTGTTTATTCAAGCTAGAGCATTTACTGTCATGATTTAAAGTTGTAAATACATGTTATTTGTTTGTTTGCTTCTTAAGTGTTGGCAAAAATACAACTGTTTGTATATTAAGTATCATGTTACCTCAGATTGCTGTTTAAGAACCAATGTTATGATGAGTCGTCTTCTAGTACTTTAAGCATAAGCTATTTGTTAGATTTAACAGATATAGCAGACCTAAATTGAGGGTATCAGAATTGGAAATTATATTTATTTATAAGTACATGTGCTGAAACTTAATCCCATGCACATATTTATGACTCATTGATTTCATGTACCAATGTTGTATGTTAATATGCCATTTCAATGAAATTTGACAATAACTGCCTAAAGTTCCTTGCTATATTTGCCAAATTTGATATAATTTGTCTGGGCCCATAGTCCAGTTTTACCCTTACAGACAGCATACACCTAGGTGATTTAAAGCTGTTCAAGATTTTGAAAATACTTTCTTGAATACTTTGGATGTAATTGACGGAGGTAACTATCATTTGATGTATAGTGGAGGAACATGAACAAATGCCTGAGAAGTTGCCAAGTAATGGGATTTATAATAATGTGATCACAGAAATAAATTTGATTATATAGTATAATACCTTGTGTTTTACTTTTTACTTTCAATAGTAACTCAAGGTTCTTTAAGGTTATTTCTGACCAAGAAGCAGAACAGAGTAGATTGATACCAGAATGCACAGATTTGCAGACTGTTCAGTGCCCAAGGTTTTAAAACTGAGCATGGAAACCAGTCTCAAATCTCAAGCATCTGATTGGCTGAAATGGGGACCAGTCACCATTTCAGCCAATCAGATGCTTGAGATTTGAGACTGGTTTCCATGCTCAGCTTTATAACCTTCAGTCCTGGATCTACACTGGTTGCACATGGGAAATAAGTTGTGTTGCAAAGAGTAATGGTTAATATACCAAACTGAATGTTGCCATTGTGGTCCACCTATCTATCCAGCTAACATGTTTTGATATTTAAGAAAGATATTACTGTGATAAGTTTCATCAAGTTTCATGATGATCAGATGGAAAGCAGCTCAAAAGTTTACAACTCCTTTGATAGTGAACTAGTTTTTGATCTTGGTTGATACGAGGGGTGTTCCAAAAATAATGTCATTTGTGCATTATCTCATGGATATCGTGTGATATGTACCATAAACCACTTTGGACCAATAGATCACTTAAGCATTACCCAGTTGAAAATCTCGTTCACAATTTCACTGACATTGATACAGTGTTCATTGCTTTATAGCGTATTCATTACACTATACATGAAATAACTGGTAGAAGAGCTAAAGATGTGCTTGAAATTAGGGCTTATATTAAAGGTCGGACATTACTCGGCATAAACACTGTAGATATTGACCGTAAGGTGTTCGACATTTATGGGGAGGCTGAAATGTCTCACAGATCTAATTGTAGGGTTGCTAAATTAAAAACCAGTCAGCAGCAAGTCAATGATGCTACTCGCCCAGGTCGTCCTGCAACAACAATGACAAAAAGCAACATAGAAAAAATCAGGAATATGCTGAACAAAGATGCCCGATACACTGTGAGAGATTTAGTACGGTTGACGAACTTGTTTTTAGCACGAGTTCATGGTATTTTAAAGAAACATCTTCAATTTCGGACAATAAATGCAAGATGGATACCCAATTTGCTAACAGACGAACAAAAGAGAATCCCTGTTGCAAATGCCAAAAAGCTTCTCAAAATGTATCCCAAATATAACAAAAAGGCTTTCCACAACTTTGTTACTGGTGATGCGACATGGGTTTACTATTTCGAGTCAAAGAGGAAATGTTCAAATAGAATTTGGGCTAATAAAAATGCAAAACGTCGAAGTAATGCCAAGCGCGAATGCACTGTTAAGAAAGTTTTGTATATGATTTTCTTTTATAATAACGGACCAGTAATGCGAATTCCGGTACCAAAAGGCAGAATGGTAACAACAAAGTTCTACAAAAATGTTGTTCTGAAAGTCCTGCTAGAAAAGCCGCCACCCAAGCACTGGAATCAAGTAACCCCGGCTTTTGCATGATAATGCCCCCAATCATAAGGCTAGGCTTGTGACCGAGTTTTCGGCATCAGAAAAAGTTGATGTCCTTCAGCATCTTCCATATTCACTAGACTCGGCCCCTTGTGACTTTTTCTTGTTTCCAAAACTCAAATTCCAACTGTCTGCAAAAAGATACAAGTCGAGAAATGCCATTGGGTCTGCTGTTTATCAGTACCTAATGAGTGTCCCCATTGAAAGTATGAACTCTGCTTTCAAAGTTGGATTGAGCGACTATAACGGTGTGTTCAAGTAGGTGGAGAGTACTTAAAGGACCAGATAAATTTAAAATGATGAGAATACTGTTAGTTTAGGAAAACAAAGGCAAATGACATTATTTTTGGAACACCCCTCGTATAATTTGTTTAATATCATCTGGACAAACATTTTGACTGAAGTTGATAATTATGATTATAGTGTGATATCAAATGTGAACTCTAGTGTGGCAAGAATTTTTACCAAATTTGACCTCTGGTCATGTAATAAGATTTCATAATCTTTGACCGTGTGACCAGTTTTTTTAAACTCCTTTTTAATTGTTTCTACCATGATGACATTCCTAGTGTTTTTTAGCTATAGAAATTTAACCCTTTCCTCCATATAGATACGCATTTTTACACGTGTGTGACCAGAAATAACATTATAACTCAAATTGCAAACAGTGCTGATCCTGATCAGATGGCACAGATGTGCCGGCTGATCTGGATCTACACTGTTCGCCCATGTCGTAAAGGTGTATCTATGGAGGAAAGGGTTAAGGGCCATAATTCCAGAGTGACTGAAGCTTTCTGGTTTGTTTCTTATAACTTAGTTGAGATCATAAGAATATAAATATGCTTACCATGGTTAGTGAATAGAAGATAAAGGCTTTCCTAGACAAAGAGCAGATGTTTACTAATTTTATCAACAATTGGGCTGGGGTGGGTTGGATGGACCCTAGACCCGAATCTTCTGCTTTATTAAGTTTTTTGCGATCAGAAGTTTTATCTGAATGTCTAATGATGCTTGAAAGCTGTAGAATAAGTAGTACATTTGTATTAAAGTTATATGCTGGTTCCTGCTTTCTTGCAAACTTTTACCTTATAAATTCCAAGTTGAAAAAAGGGCCACATGCTCAAATTGGAAGTCAGAGTTATGGTTCTTGGCATACATACTTGGGATATGACCGTGAACAAATGTAGAAAGTTTCCAAGCTGTATTGTAATTAATATGAGAGTAAGAGTCTGTACCTGCTTAGCTTAAAATCCAAGTTCAAAAAGGGCAAAAATTTTAGCAGTAAGGAAATAAGGGTTAAGGTTCCTATCATACATACTCAGGATATGATGATGAACAAGTGTGCTAAGTTTAAAAGCTGATAGCTAAAGTACTTTGTAAGATGTAAGAAGGTTGCGTGCAAACTTTAATGTGACATTACCTCAATTTAACCCGCTCTTGTATACGAAATATTACATGTATTTGGAACTATAGGCACAAATTTGCAGCATTATTTTGGGCTAATAAAATTTTTATTTACTAAAATAAATTTGGTCCGCGCGACTAAAAGTGAAAGTAGGATTTCCGAAATGTCACAGATATCGAGATCGCACATGAAGTGGTCTCTTCGTCGGTGCTAAATATAGCCCCATTATATTTAGCTTCTTAAAAGTTCGTTAACGATTATTTAACAATATCATTGAAAACCCCCGTCTTTAAGAAAGAATTCGATCGGACCTTTTGTGTTCTGTTCGAGTTTATATATTGGAGTCTATATGGACAAATATGATTTTTCAAGAGTATATTCTTACTTAGTTAAGGGCTCGGGCTTTAACCGAAGGTGGACAGCAAAGGTGATGTTGACGAGAAATGTGAGTAGAATAGCTCAACATATTCTTCAAATAGTCGAACTAAAAATGTGGCCCCAACTGTGTTAACAAGGTTCAATATAAATTTTACCTACTTTTTGACTTTAAAAGACCCAGATTCAAACTTTTCTGAGATGTTTAAAAATACAAATTTTGAATCAAGTTGATAATAAGCAGACGTAAAATGTGACCTGCAGTGCGTTAAAATGTGTTTTCTAGGATCTGACCTGGCTGCATAGTTTTGAATACATTCTGAAGAAGTTTGGTGACATTAGGATCAAAACAAGTGCCTCTGTCATGTTAACAACAAAGCTGAAGATAGACATTTAAATGTCTACAGATAAAACTCAATCTCAATAACTATTTCTAAGCCTTCAGAACTAGTGAGTGGCCATTTCAGTCAAGTATTTCAAGCAGGGAATTTTTCTATATGTTAAAGGGAGATGTGCAGGATTGATGAATGGAACAGATTTGCGAAAAGGGTTATTAATCAGTTGAATGTCATTATTTGAAGCTCAAATATTGATTTACACCCGAAATATTTCAAACCAATATTTTATACAAGAGGGTCCATAGGACCCTGGGTCGCTCACCTGTCAACAACTGCTCAATGCTTGCAAGAATTTTGTGCAAGAATGGTAAATCAAGTCAAAAAATAAAGCTGCTAGTGTGAAAAGGTCAAAATAGCTTACTCTGGCTCTTTCAAGGGCCATAACTCTGGAACCCATTATGGAATCTATGGATAAACATTTTGACCAATTTTGAAGAAGACCAAAATCAAGACTGCTAGAGTGAGGACAAGCTTTTCTATAATTGGACCTAGTGACCTAGATTTCATGGTAACATGACCCAGTTTCAAACTTGACCTAGATATCATTGAGATAAACATTCTGACCAAGTTTAAAGAAGATTGCACCAAAATTAAGACTGCTAGAGTGCAGACAAGAATTTTCTATAATTTGACCTAGTGACCTAGATTTCAAGGTCACATGACCCAGTTTCGAACTTGACCTAGATATTATTGAGATAAACATTCTGACCAAGTTTAAAGAAGATCGCACCTAAATAACAACCGCTAGAGTGCGGAAAGCTTTTTTTAAAATTTGACCTAGTGACCTAGTTTTTAGGGTCACATGACCCAGTTATGAACTTGATCTAGATATAATTGAGATAAACATTCTGATCAAGTTTAAATAAAATTGCACCATCATTAAGACTGCTAGAGTGCAGACAAGCTTTTTCTATAATTTGACCTAGTGACCTAGATTTCAAAGTCACATGACCCAGTTTCGAAATTGAAGTAGATGTCATTGAGATAAACATTCTGGCCAAGTTGAAAGAAGATCCCACTAAAATTAAGACCACTAGAGAGTGGACAAGCTTTTTCTATACTTTGACCTAGTGACCTTGATTTCAAGGTCACATGACCCAGTTTCGATCTTGACCTAAATGTCATTGAGATAAACATTCTGACCAAGTTTAAAGAAGATCGCACCAAAATTAAGACTGCTAGAGTGCAGATAAGCTTTTTCTATAATTTGACCTAGTGACCTAGATTTCAAGGTCACATGACCCAGTTTCGAACTTTACCTAGATATCATTGAGATTAACATTCTGACCAAGTTTGAAGAAGATCAGACCAAAATTACGACCGCTAGAGTGCAGACAAGCTTTTCCTATAACTTGACCTCGTGACCTACATTTCAAGGTAACATGACCCAGTTTCGAACTTGACCTAGATATCATTGAGACAAACATTCTGAAAAAAATTGAAGAAGATCCCATTAAAATTAAGACCCCTAGGGTGCAGACAAGCTTTTTCTTTGATTTGACCTAGTGACCTAATTTTAAGGGTCACATGACCCAGTTTCGAACTTGATCTAGATATCATTGAGATAAACATTCTGACCAAGTTTAAAGAAGATTGCACCAAATTTACGACCACTAGAGTGCAGACAAGCTTTTTTCTATAATTTGACCTAGTGACCTAGATTTCAAGGTCACATGACCCAGTTTCGCTTTGACCTAGATATCACTGAGATAAACATTCTGACCAAGTTTAAAGAAGATCGCACCAAAATTACAACCGCTAGAGTGCGGACAAGCTTTTTCTATAATTTGACCTAGTGACCTAGATTTCAAGGTAACATGACCCTATTTCAAACTTGACCTAGATATCATCGAGATAAACATTCTGACCAAGGTTAAAGAAGATCACACCAAAATTACGACCACTAGGGTGCGGAGAAGCTTTTTCTCTAATTTGACCTAGTGACCTAGATTTCAAGGTCACATGACCCAGTTTCGACTTGACCTAGATATCATTGAGATAAACATTCTGACCAAGTTTAAAGAAGATCGCACCAAAATTACAACCGCTAGAGTGCGGACAAGCTTTTTCTATAATTTGACCTAGTGACCTAGATTTCAAGGTAACATGACCCGATTTCAAACTTGACCTAGATATCATCGAGATAAACATTCTGACCTAGGTTAAAGAAGATCACACCAAAATTACGACCACTAGGGTGCGGAGAAGCTTTTGCTCTAATTTGACCTAGTGACCTAGATTTCAAGTCACGTGACCCAGTTTCAAACTTGACCTAGATATCATTGAGATAAACATTCTGACCAAGTTTAAAGAAGATCGCACCAAAATTACGACCGCTAGAGTGCAGACAAGCTTTTTCTATAATTTAACCTAGTGACCTTGATTTCAAGGTAACATGACCCAGTTTCGAACTTGACCTAGATATCATTGAGATAAACCTTCTGACCAAGTTTAAAGAAGATCACACCTAAATTAAGACTGCTAGAGTGCAGACAAGCTTTTTCTATAATTTGACCTTGTGACCTAGATTTCAAGTCACATGACCCAGTTTCAAACTTGACCTAGATTTAATTGAGATAAACATTCTGACCAAGTTTAAAGAAGATTGCACCAAAATTACGACCGCTAGAGTGCGGACAAGCTTTTTCTATAATTTGACCTAGTGACCTAGTTTTTAGGGTCACATGACCCAGTTACGAACTTGATCTAGATATCATTGAGATAAACATTCTGACTAAGTTTGAAGAAGATTGGACCAAAATTACAACCGCTAGAGTACGGACAACAATTGTGAACAGACGGACGGATGGATGACGGACGAAGGCCCCTCACAAAAGCTCACCCTGTCACTATGTGACAGGTGAGCTAAAAAAAGATATATAAATGGTGTTTCCTATCCTATGCGACGCGCATAGGTTAGCTATTTTTGTATTTCCCGCGTTTTTGGGATTGTCACCTGATCACTTCAACCAAAGTACGCATTAGGTGCACCTTGCCGACTATTGACGTCGCCATTTGTTTCAAAATGCCTGGGCCACCACGAATAATAAGCTCAGCGATGAGCTAAATATAGAATGATTGCCAAATATAGAATGTATTTTTGTATAGGGATTTCTTCAGCAGATTTTCAGGTCCGGTAAAATGGTTTAATTAACCGAAAACTTCCTCCTGGAGGGTTTGAAATGTAGAGTTTATTGAAAAGTACATGTAAGTGTTACATAGATCGATCTGTTTACGACTTTAACGAGTACACCTGCACGACCCTGCACATCTCCCTTTAAATTCAGTAAAAAGGATAAGAAAACTTTCAAAGAGATTTTTTCCGATAACATATTTTAACAGCAAAATTCAAATATGAGCACAGACCGATTATGTAAACTTAGACATCAAATTTAGTGAGCCCATAAAAATCAAAGAAACAAAAATCTAATAGTTTTCATTTTTAATAGTTTAAAACAGAAAATTACTTCACACTTCTACATTATCTTTGTATAAAATATTTCAGAAATATCTTTATCCTTGAATGTTTTGCATATCTTACTTATAAATACTGGTTACTTGCAGACAAAAGTTACGAAATCCTTTTTTGGCTAAATCCCAATCCAATTATCCATAACGAATTTTTAACTGTCAATACAAATGTTGTTTTCTTCTGCTGTCTGAACAATATAATAAATCCATAAATCTTATTTAGTTCACAATATTTTTTGCTGGTTGTTGGTAAAATGTCCAAATTGTCCAGGATGTCTGATGTAAACAATGAAACATTTCACTATGTACAGAATTGAAGATCCTAGAATGTTGTATATTACTCTTCCTCTCCACCTGCAATTGCTTTGTATTTCCTCTGTACATCTTCATACAGTCTCTGAAAACATACAATTCAAACCAATTAGATGAATTTTAGCATTTTAACTTAAGGTTGCTGCACCAGACATGATGTAGAAACTCCAAGGGATGCCGGTGTTATCCATGGGAGACAGTGTTGATCTAGATCATCCAGCACATTTGTGCTATTTGATTTTCGCTTTTTTGATTCATTAGGTTATTTCTGACCTAGTCTCAATAATTTGACTGCAAGCACAGACCCATTATCATACTGACTTTTTACAGATGTCTGTCCTTTACATCTCAAGCAGTTACGATCAAAACTGTGGTGGAAATCGCACTGCTTTAAATTCCCATTTTTTCACTGCAACTTGAAAATTTCAGCACTGCTAAGTTCATTTGTTGTTATAAAACATAAATATTCTCTAAAGTATCAATCAAATAAAATAATATTCCACAAATAACACTTTTAAACTTACTATTGTTTATGCCGTTTACATGTAGATTTTAATGTGCTAACCAATGAAAATGTCCCTTTTATAAATCGATACACTACACAGTCAGATAAACTTATAACGGGGTAACATAAAAACTGCTGACGTGTGGAGGTTTATAAGTTTTTTTCATAACAATCGAACAAGTTTCTTAAAAAGTATCACATATATTCTTAATTGATTCTAATTGGAATTAGCTTTCCAGGTATGTAATTTTTTAAAAGATATATAAGGTTTAAAAAACTATTTGAAGCCGTTAAAAGTTGCGACAGGATTCTGGTCGCTGGCATATACACATAGAAGGAAAATTTTCCACATTGATTTGAATGCTAACTGGGTTGTGCGCGAAGGACGAAGATCGCATATATAGAAAAGTCCTTGTTGCGCACAAATAGTTGTGCTATTTCTGACCATGAAGAGACTGGTGTAGATTCTGATTAGAAGGCATAAATGATCTGGATCATGTGAAAAAAAAACCTTTACTCCATTAATTGACTAACAAAGGAAGTGGTATTTGAGAGGGGCTTACTGACACATGATTAGCTTGCGTGTTCAATAAACAATGGGTAACCATAACAGGTCAGTCTTATATCGATTATAAAAATATTTTTGTTTTTTTGTTGTTTTTTTTAAATTGGTTTTGCACGAATATATGTCAGCACGAAACAGTCTTATTTGGCGATTGCGCAAAATTTCGTGCCAGCGAAATTAAATGATACCACAGTAATAAAAACGGTGCAGTTTCATGTTTTTCTTGTTTTATGTAAGTATTGTACTGTTTACTTTCTTAAATAGAAAAACTGAAAAACTGATAAATCAATTTTGTATTATAATTAAGTGCATTAATGTCATGATGACACATCAGACATCTGGTCAGACAAGATGTGAAAATCTGTCTGACCAAAACCAATTCTGTGATTGACTAAAACATGTTAAAAAGGAATTAGCAGTTCAAATTTTTGTCTGACAATCGGTCTGATAACATAAGAAATCATGTTGGACCGACCCAAATTTTACTTGACAGCTCTTTCAGTCTGGTAACTTTCAGTAAGTCTAAACGTGTCAAGTGGATCTGTACATAGTTGTAAATAACAATGCAACTATTATTTACTCGATGTAAGGGGTCCATATACACAGACAGCTATCTTATCGCTGAGGTAAATTCACTAGCTAGATTGTAAAACAGCAAACAATTTTTAAGAATAGCCTGATATATGTTGTAACCCATAATTCTGAATATTAGTAAAGAAATTAAACAACAATGCAGTTGCCTTAGAAAACAATCAAGTTACTAGATTTATCTTTTTATTTATAAAAAAATCCTAAAAATGGTTCAATATATATTGCATCTTACCATACCATAGAGAACTTTTGTGACTTTTAGGACTGAGGGTGTTATTATTTCACAAAGCAAGGAATCTGCAACAATTTTTCACATCTAGACTATGGAAATTTTGGGGGTCTTGTCAGATAGGATTATGTTCTTTTTTCTTAAAGAATGGGATTTCTGAATATGTACAACGAACAATTAGAATAGTTGCCAAGTGCATGTTTACGTGGTGAAAGATCATCTGCAGATAACATTATGGTAAGACTTAGTCATAAACACTGTAAAAGCTTAGTCTATGCTAATCGCAAATATCGCGAAATTACATGACAATTGGTTTTATTTTACTTACTCCTGTGTTCATCCATCGGAAAACACCGGTGGTTGATTTGTCAAAGGCTCTTTCAAAGAAAAATGCTCCGGCTATAACAGCAGCCGCATAAGTAGCGCTGCTCTTGAAAACATTTTGATACACCGAGTTCAGTAATGACATTTTTAGTTGGGGTCAAGGTCGTAAGGTTGCGCGCAAGAATCTTAAAGACTAAGCTTATAAATTTGATTTTCCCCTTCTTTTATACACTGAAGTAGATTTTTAATAAACTGGATAGAAACGCTTCCGATAATAGTGTTTGTTTGAATAAACTTAAGGTTAAACATAAGTGAATCAGAGAACTTTATTGTCAGCGAAAACTCTTCCGATGTGTGTTGCAAGGCACACATTATGTCTGTCAAATGTCAGATTTTTTTGCTTTTGTTTACAATTCTCTGGCACCGACATCACATCAGGGTTATGTTCACTACATAGATACTGGCACCATATGTAGGATCTGTTACGTGAAAAGTGTAGGCGCGTCGTGATATGGAATTCCAAAAATATTCAACTCGGACTTTTAACAGTCACATACGATACTGTCAACACATTATGTACAGTGCGGTATGATAATATCATTTGATCAGCTTTAAAACAGAAGAATTTATCTCTGCCAGTATAACATCAAATTGGTTTAAAATGAGTTTCTGTGGATCTCGAGAAGGGTCGCTGAGTGTGAAGGGAGGAGTTTTGAAAAACAAATGTTTTGTAGATGTGATGAACATTATTCCTCATGGCATATTCATTGTCACAAGTGTTTTGATACTTATAGCATGGAGTGAGTCAATATTTGGAAAAATGAAACCAAAGATATGGGTTCTGTTTAAGTTACATTCTCTGAGATACTTGTTCACTTGTGTTTTATTCTTGGTATCAGGATTAGAAATAGCAGAGGGATTTGTGTCGGATTATCTAGATCCAGACAGTATGAATTATCATGTGTTTTTACCACCATGTTTTTCACTTGTTGGTTGTGTTTTATCACTGATTCTCTATCACAATATAGAAATGTGGAACTCACCAAGATTTTTGATGATTTTTTTGTTGTACTGGCCAAGTGCTTTCGGGTTAAAACTTCTCAAGCTGTTTTCTTTATATGCCACTGGTATCCAGATGGAACATCTTCGCTTGTGGGTGACATGTACTGTGGTTACCATTTATGGAGCTCTCATTGTTGTGGAAATAGCAGTGCTTTTAATGCAGGTGAGAGACAGTGAAAGAATATTGAAATTTTGAAAAATAAATATTTTTTTGCAAAGGTAAATTATTAAACTATTATAAATTGTTAACCCTTTCCCTAATGTTTGGTTTACTCAAGGAGTTTATTTTGTATAAATTTCAGTGTAGGGATATTAAGGAAACTATAGGTTCTTGTTTGATTCACCTTTGTTGTTTATTTTCTATTTTAGTTTGTTACATGTACATAACCATAAACTCTTTTCTCCCCATGTTCATTTAGATATATTTATTTGTTATTATGAGAGTTTGGTGGTAAAGTTAGCTTATTTCCTTTAAAAAAGGCAGTATCTTAAATTGTTAATTGTTGCATTTTATACCTATTTTTTCAGCGGCATTCTTTCTTCAAAACTCCAAGAAAGATACATGCTCCTGCAGAGTTAGAGAAAACACGATATTATGCAAATTTCACCAACTTCCTGTCAAAAGCAACATTTTGGTGGGTTAATACCATTCTGATAGAAGGCTTTAAGTCACCCATCACTCTTGAACAGCTTGGGAAATTACCAAGTGTATGTAACTCATGATCAGCTTCATATTTATCTTTCAATTTCTTGATTTAAGTTCATTGAATCGTTAACTTAACAAATTTACAATCTATCTAAAGAAGAATATCCCAGTTTTGTTTATCACTACATGTACATGTAGTATGAAATAACAAAAAAGCGCTTTTATTACTTATAACATTTATATTTGAACTGCTAAAGGCTGCATTGCTGCAGAGTTATTCATGCATTCTGTGGTAATCTGTAGGTTATATAATTTGAAGTTTGTTTAACATTATGTCTTACGTATATAATTTAGGTTATTTCTGTTTGTTATATTTTCAGAGTGAAAAGGCTTTAACAAATTACAGATGTTTGCTTCAAGCTTTTGAAATTGAAAGGGTATGTTTTTACTTAAATGAAATAAAATATAATGTTCATTGATCACACATAATTATTGTTATCAGTACAGACTACAGGGCTTCATAAATTGGACACAAAATAATATGTAATATTTAATACATATGTGCTGGTCCTTGATGTAGCAGCCATTTAATTTTATATATTTTTCCATTCATCAGTTGGAATTTTATTTAAAAGATGACATTTACATGTATAAATATTACGTTAGCAGTATATATCATTTTGAATAATTGCTTAGAGATTCTTTAATCTCCCAAGTAATATTCAGTCGCAAACAAGATATTTTACCTAAAGACTATGTATATTTAATTTATTTTTACAAAATATTGTAACATTTGGACTTAAAGATAGAGACAATTTAACCCTTTCCTTAATATGTATGCTTTTATTCTGTGCCATCCGATTAGGATCTACTCTGTTCACTTTTGATTAATTAGGTTATTTCTGACCAAAAAGCAAACATGGCAGTTTCTGATCGATGGTGCGCATACACTTGCGATAAAATGCATATATTTGGAGTAAACGGTTAATGCGTTATTGTACTACCAGTATATTTTTAATGTTCCACTGTAGCTATAAATTCACAAGTGAAATTGTCAAACATTTTAAATATTTGTCCATTAATTATAGCCACAAACATGAATGATTTTGATGGGAATTTTGACCCAAGGGAACAGTTATTGGCAGTTACAAGGCTGTGTTGAATTCTGGCCAAAATTAGTTTCAAGAGAGTTTTTGCTAGCTGAACAAAAATACGGAATATGTATTTTTTCTTGCATAATTATGTTACATCCATTTTACCATTTTAATTAATTTTTTTTAGGATAAAGCAGCAAGAAAAAATCAACAACCTTCATTGCACAAGATTTACTTGCGAGCATTCTGGCCAATGCTGTTGTTAGCAGGACTGTTTCGGTTGACCGGTGATCTACTTGCATTTGTTGGACCTTGGTGCATTGAATCTATTGTAAATTATGCATATTCTGTCATAGAAGAATCTCGTCAGAATACATCTTCTACACCAACAGCTTTTACATATTCTTCCTCTATTGTTGGTAATCTCACTTTAAACCAGTCTGCATTGGATGAAGTTGTAAGTTACATTTTTGTTTTGTCTATATAGTGATGTCATTAAACCAAAAATGAAATTTTCAGTGCTCTAAATCTTGGATAAAATGATTCATTGACAGTTGGACAACATCATTATGCAACTTATTGTTACATAAAAATTTTCTTTTTAATTTCAAGATGAATGGTCTTTATATATCAATAACGTCTCTATATCATATTAATTTGTCAATCAAAATACATCTTCTGGTTTATCATTGAAAGAGACACATGTACTGTAGGTTTCTACCAATAATGATATAACTAAAATTTTATATTAACTTACATGTAAGCTTAAATGTCATCCAGTCTAAGGGGTCAGCTTAGGCTGTGAGAACAGGGAGATGTTTTTATGCCCCCACGAATTATAGAGTTGCACTCGTCCATCCATTGATCCGTACGTCTCCAAATCTTGTGGCATTAACTTCTCATTAACAATCAGGAGGATTTCTTTCAAACTTGCACAGATGATCAAGCAGGATGTGTAGATGATCGTAAAGGAATGATTTTTTCCTGCGACCATTTTACCAAATTTTGCCATTTGTTAATTTTTACAAATGTTGTTGCAGCAGTGGAGGCATCAGTGTCCTGAGGACACAGTCTAGTTCTAATTTTAAGGAGAAGTTTTATAGAATTTCAACTTTTCTTTAAGAAATATATGAGAAAAAAACTACTTTCTTGGCTCAGTAGAGGGAGAAGTTAAGGAAATCTAGGTTTTTTCTCCCGTCTCCCCCTAAGCCATTACCCAAGTCCTTTTTAAGGGTGAAAGAAAAACAAAGTTATACTTTAGACTTAATCTTTCAAAGATTAAAAAAAATATGATAATCAGATCTTTAATACTTAAAAATACTTGTCCGTTGTTAAATGAAATCTCAGTTTCTCTCTCTTTTAAGCATTCGGAGTATTTTGCAACAGTGGAAATATTCTTAAACAACGGATATGGTTTGGGAATTTTGTTGTTTGTTGCTACACTCATACAACATACACTGCTCCAGAACCACCACTATCTTGTGATCAGACAAGGAATACGACTTCGGGCTGCTATACAGGTACGAGAATTAATAATTAACCCTTTCCTCCATAAATACGCATTTTTACGCATGTGAGACCAGTGTAGATCCAGATCAGCCAGCACATCCGTGCTGTCTGATCAGGATCTGCACTTGTCACATTTGATTAAAAAATAACCTAATGAATCAAAAAGCAAACAGTTTAGATCCTGATCAGATGGCACGGATGTGCCATCTGATCTGGATCTAAACTGTTCGTCCATGCAATAAAGGTGTATCTATGGAGGAAAGGGTTAACAGCTAAACAACCAATTTTTGTGTCGCCCTTTCGAAGAAATGGCGATACATAGGGACTGCTTTGTCCGTCTGTCCTTCGTTCTATCATGAAAACTTAACATTGGCTATAACTTTGCTATTTCTTGATATTTCTTTATCAAACTTTCAAATTATATTGCTGATGACAACACACTCGAGATGATGCCAAATTCTTAAGGTCAAGGTCACATTTGATGGAGTTATGCCCCTTTTTGTACTTGGATTTTTACACGAAAACTTAACGTTGGCTATAACTTTGTCATGTCTTAAATTTTTTCATCAAACTTTCAAATTATATTGCTTATGACAACACGCTCGAGATGATGCCAAATTCTCAAGGTCAAGGTCACATTTGATGGAGTTTTGCCCTTTTTTGTACTTTGATTTTTACACGAAAACTTAACGTTGGCTATAACTTTGTTATTTCTTAATATTTTTACATCAAACTTCCAAATTATATTGCTTATGACAACCCGCTCATGATGATGCCAAATTCTTCGATGGAGTTAAGCCCCTTTTTGTACTTGCATTTTTATTCTGACATAGCACCAGAGGGCAACACAAGTGTTCAACTGAACACCCATATAATTTTTTTTCAAACCAACCTATATCATGCACAGAAACATGTTAGACACCTGAGTTAACCCATTACTCCATGGGAAATGGCTGATATCTTATGGGCGAACAGTTTAGATCCAGACCAGCCTGATCAGGATCTGCCTTGATTGCTTTTAGATTCATTAGCCTAAGTTTATTTCAGACCAATAACACATGACCAGTGAAGATTCTAATCAAATGGAACAAATCATCTTCCAAACGATGACTGGAAATAAATATTTGTCAAAATTTGACAAACCAAGTAATTGCTTGAAACTTAGATCTATGTAACTAACACACACCTACAGTGTCTAAGTTTCCTAAATTTCTTCTCTAATGAACAAAAATTTGCAAGTCATATGTTAGTCGACTTGAGAGCATTTTTTATAGTAAAATTTTGTATGATGATATTTCAGACGATGGTTTACAACAAGGCCCTGAAGATGTCCAGTCTTAATGTGACCAATGGTAAAACAACAGTTGGCCAGATTGTGAATCACATGTCCATGGACTCTACATTCCTCATGATGCAGTTCTTCTTTATACACTATATATGGGCTACTCCTCTCCAGGTAAGAAAACAGTGCCCAAAGTTATAAAACTGAGCATGGAAACCAGTCTCAAATCTCAAGCATGTGATTGACTGAAATGGTGACTGGTCGAGGGATTTGAGTCTGGTTTCCAATCTCAGTTTTATAAACTTCAACCCAGTACACTGTATGTCAGATTATGAAACATATTTAAACATATGTTCATGCACTTGACAGTTCTTCATTATACACCATGTAGGCTTCATCTCTCAAGGTACATGAAGGCTTTGGCAGGTGATATACACTATACATGTATAATATATGGGCTGCAACTCTAAAGGTCAAATCAGTTTTCAACTAAATATTTTGAAAATCCTTTGACCCACAGTCTCTAAACTTCATGGGATGATTGACCTCTGTAAGTTTATGACCTTTATAGTGATTTGCGTCATGAGTTCAAATGTCAAGGTCACATGAGCCATTTTGGGACATTTTACATGAATTTGAAAAATTTCATACACCAACCTTGATGAAATTTTTGAGAAAGATCAAGCACAATTTTCAATTGCAAAATGGATGCACAGTTTGGGATGTCTTGCATATTGTGAAAAGATGATTTCAAATTATTTTGGTGGATTTTAAATACTCAAGTTTAAGCTGATAGATGTAAAAATACATAGCAGAATACTTTGATGAGTAACTTTGAATAAATTAATTGCATTGTAGCTATTGAATATTACATTATACTGCTTTATTGGTTAACAGTGGATGCCCTTAAAAGGTTTAACTGACCATTACACTAGAAGAGTGGAAACATGACATAATTATGATACTAATACAAGCTCGTAGATTAAATGCTATTAATGGTGCCTGGTCATTTATCATGATGAAAATGTAACATGTTTTCAAATATCAAAATTGATCATGTAAACAAAGTAAATGTGATGTACATGTAGTATTCTTATACAGTCAACATACAAGTGAATATATTTGAAGAAAAAGGTGTTATAGAAGTTATATCCAAGTTGATAGTATACAAGCATGATTTTATGGTAGAAATATACACAAATGTCACTGCTTATACCAGATTTGTCTTTTTGATATTTTCAGGTTGCCATAGCAATTATGTTGATGTACTTCAAGTTGGGATTGAGTGCTGTACTTGGAGGTTTGCTGGTGGTCCTGTCTGCTCCAGCACAGGTGTATGTTGGTAAAGGCATGTCCAAGATGCAGAAGAAAGTCATGGTATATCAACATTGTCACTGACTGTTTAACAATATCTTGCAATTTGCAATTTATACAAACCATTACTCCATGGATACATCTTTTATCCTGTATGTGACTACTGTAGATCTAGATCAGCATGCATATCAGGATTTACTCCAGTCACTTGAAAATGATTTAGGTAATTTTTGACAAAAAAAGTGAACAGTGTAGATCCGGATCAGACTGAACAGATGCCCCCATGGAGTAAATTGGTTAAATGATGTGGAAAAAACACTGAAGAATCTCACCCATTTCAGCACATCTGAATCATGAAGCTCTTACTGCTTGCTTCCATTATTTCTCCTTAACCTGTTGAATTATTGTAATGGAATCACCTTACTTTCAATCTGAGTCAGTCCATTCATTGTTCATGGGCGTGTTTTGGAGAAATTCATCAACTGAATTTTGATGAAGTAAGAATGCTTCTCTGACTGAACGGTGAACAGTTTAGACCATATAAGACTGAGCATCAGCACAGGCTGATTTGGGTCCACACTGGTCCCATAAGCCATAAGCCTTATTGTTAACCAGGTTTTCCGAAGGAAAAATTCTGGTTATTAGATTGTGGTACGTCGGCGGGCGTGTGGGCAGGCGTAAACAATTTCTTCTGTGCGCAACTCGTACATTTCTCAACTGATTTCAACCAAACTTTCACAGAAGTATTGTCATGAAGTGCCCTGGCGCATAATATTCTCGGGGTTTGACCACAGGGTCAAGGTCACTGCTGCTAAAAATAGAAATTCAGTCTTAGCTCAATTACTTGAGTTTGCTTTTGCCAATCGACTTCAAACTTGGTAAATGGGTAGCTTATATCAAAAGGCAGCTTGGGTTTGCTACCCAGGTGTCTGTGATCAAGATCAAGGTCACTGTTGCTAAAAATAGAAATTCTATTTCTGCTTAATAACTTGAGTTTGCTTAGTCCTATTGACTCCAAACTTGGTGTATGAGTTGCATATATCAAACGGCAGCTTGGGATTGCTACCCAGGTGTCTGTGATCAAGGTCAAGGTCACTGTTGCTAAAAATAGAAATTCAGTTTCTAGTAAATTACTTGAGTTTGCTTTGGCCTATTGACTCCACACTTGGTGTATGGGAAGCTTATATCAAGAGGCAGCTTGGGGTTGCTACCCAGGTATCTGTGATCAAGGTCAAGCTCACTGTTGCTTAAAATAGAAATTCAGTTTCCGCTTAATAACTTGAGTTTGCTTTGGCTTATTGACCCCAAACTTGGAATATTGGTACTGTACTGTACTTAATTGTGTTGTGTTCTACCTTTCATTTCATGTACAATTTCCTGTCACTTGTTTCATGATGCTTCACAGTTATGTTTGTCAATAAATATGTGAATGATAAACACTTCTTTTTTCTCCTTTGGAAAGTGGGGTGGGGAATAGTTTTGCTCTTTCCATTAATGTAAAGTTGATTTTATCTTTATTGATTTACCTTTATTGTTATTGTTACATAGCAACAAGCCGATGTGCGAGTAAAGCAGTGTAATGAGATGATTCAGGGCATCAAGGTCATTAAGCTGCTTGCATGGGAAACATTCATCGCAAAAGGAATCAATGAATCACGCAGAAAAGAACTGAAGTTCTTGCTCAAAAATGCAGTTTTCAGAGCTTTGTTTAGTAAGTGTTGACCTTTGTTTTTATTTGTGGTCATAAAATCGTCTAGAGGCTAGTTGTTTCATCCTTTACTCTGTGGTTATGGCCGATATCCCATGTGTGACAGTGTAATGTCCTTGCAGTGTGATCGGGATCTTAGGTTGATCAGGTAACTTCTAATCATAAAGCAGATCATGTAAGTATTGATTGGACTCCACAGATGTACAGGTTGATCTGGCTCCAAGGTTATAAAACTGAGCATGGAAACCAGTCTCAAATCTCAAGCATCTGATTGGCTGAAATGGGGACCATGCTTGAGATTTGAGACTGGTTTCCATGCTCAGTTTTATAACCTTGGGCACTGGATTTATAGTGGTGACAATTGGGATATAAGCTATTCCATGAAGTAGAGGATATAATTATTTATTTCCACTTAGTTGTGGAATAAGTTATTTTTGATGTTAATTAATCACATTTGATGATTGTTTAATGGATTGAAGCCAGTTGTCTTTTTAAATCATCCATTAAAGAAACATGTAAAATTGTCATCTTTAAAGGGATTCAAACAATATGAGCATATCTTGAAGTCAGTTTGTACATGTAACCCCACATCTAGGCTCCTGTTTCAAAAAGTGTTAGAGAATTTCAAGGCAATTTAATACTGTAACAGTAACTTAAGTTTCTTTTACTTTAAATTAGTAAAAAAGAACAATATGAAATTACACTTTTCATGTTTAAAGCCATGGAAACTACTTAACCAATTTTAATATTAAAGTTCAGATGTGTAAGTCTGATTCATGTTTCAAATACATGATTAACCCTTTCCTCCATATATATGCATTTTTAGCCATGTGCGACCAGTGTAGATCCTGATCATCCGTGCCGTCTGATCAGGATCTGCACTGGTCGCATTTTGGTTAAAAATAACCTAACAAATCAAAAAGCGAACAGTGCAGATCCTGATCAGACGGCACAGATGTTGGCTGATCTGGATCTACATTGTTCGCCCTTGCAATAAAGGTGTGTCTATGAAGGAAAGGGTTAAGAAATTTTGTGAGATATTGTTGTAAATCTGAGTTGTAATTGATATTCTTTCAGCATTTCTAGGAACTGCTGTGCCGGCTTTAGCTACATTAATGGTAAGTTGGTAATTTTCTACCTTCTAAATTCATGAAATGGGGTTGCCTGTCACCTGAACTGAGCCAGTCAGATTGTTCTTGTTTTTGTTAGACCTGACTTCAGTAAGTCAGTGAATCAGTGAGATTGTGTAGATGATTTACAGAAATTTATTTACCGAATAGCACGAAGTGTAAACCCCTTATCAGACAGATGCGCAGGATCTGGGTCTACAATGGATCTGGGAAACACTGGTTGCAGAAAGGACAAATGCCAAGCTAAATTACAAGGCTCTTTTTTAACCAGGAATTTGAAGGGTCAAATTTTATTACTGTAAATTCTAGGTCTTGATAATAGACTTCCAACAATGTCATCTTTATTAAAAAATTTATTTTATCAGTAAATTAATGCTTCCACTTAGCTTTTGCAAGTGTTTTGATATATAATTGATAAAACATGATTTTAACTGTGTATCATTTGTATTTGTGACAATGGCTACATTGGGATGAATTGCATTCAAATTTGAAATGTTCAGTTTTCCTTAATGAGCTTTTATGCCCCCACATTGAAAGATTGGGGCATATAGATTTGCCCCTGTCCAATGGTCTGTCCCAGACTTGTGTCGCATGTAATTCAAGAAATATGAGAGCCACAAACAAGATTTTTACAGGCATGTTGACCATCATGTGTAGTTGTGCACCTTAGGTTTCGATTGTGGCCACATATATTAAAACCAGAGTTATGGCCCTTATGTATTTCATTATAATGCATTTACTTTGTAATATTTTGCTGCACATAACTCAAAAAGTATGAGAGCTACCATCATGAAACATTACAGGTACTGGTACTTTGACCATCGTGTGTAGTTGTGCACCTTGTGCTTTTCCATTTAAATCAGAGTTATGGCCCCTTATATATTTCAATAAAATACATTTACCATGTAATCTTGTGTCATGCCTACCTCAAAAAGTATAAGAGCCACAATCATGAAACATTACAGGTATGTTGACAATCATGTGTGGTTGTGAACCTGGGGTTTTGTTTGGGCCATGCCTATTATGACCAGGTTATTGCCCATTCTGTATTTCAGTATAATGCATTCAGCTTGTAATCTTTTGTCATGCATAACTCTACAAGTATATCAGCCACAGTTATAAAACTTGACAGCTTTGTTAACCATAATACATAGTTGTGCATCTAGGGTTTTGTTTCTGACCACGTTTATTGGAACCAGAGTTATGGTCTTTTATGTATTTCAGTTCAATACAATCACCATGTAATATGGTGTTGAACATAACTCCTGAACTATATTAGCTAAATTCATGAAACTATATGTTTGTTGACCATCATGTGTACCAGTAGTAGTAAGCGTACTGTGACCACAATTAGACTTTTTTGACAATAACAACTGTGAGAAGGGGCATACATGTCCTATGGGCACATCTCTAGTTCAGAATCTGCTTTAACTGCATACTTAATTGCTAAGTGTTTATACCTTACAGATTATTGTAACTACATATTAAACAAGTCTATAAATGAAAATACTTTATTTTTACAATACCTAGTGTTATCAGCTTTTTTGAAATCTCGGATAGTTATTAACAGACATTTTTTTTATAAAGTTTGGGATCATTTTGATGTGTTATTCATATTGTTTCAGACATTTGTATTATACCCATACATTGAGGATCAGCCACTGACAGCTGGGAAAGCTCTGTCTACTCTTGCCCTGTTTAACATCTTAAGCGTGCCACTGGTTTTATTCTCCATGATGACGTCGACCCTCATTATGGCAAATGTTAGCGCCAAGAGGCTCATACCGTACTTCCTGTGTGCTGAGGTGGAGGGTGTGCAGGGTGTCAGTGACACAATCAAACCAGGGACAGAAAGTTTGCCTGGAGATCTGGCCGTGGATCATGAGGTAAACGACATTGGATATGACCAAAATGTGACCATTTTATATGTAGATCAGATGGCATGATCTGGATCTACACTGGTCGCACACTCGATAAAACCTGTATAATTATATTAAGTAAAGGGTAAAAATAAATCAATTGGCACAGAAATTTGTATTTACAGCTAGAGGACCTTAATATGTGGGAATAAACTAAATAAAAGAGATATTTAAATTAGGAGAAACGAAAAAAATGTTAAAAATTCCTGTTCTTTTGGCACAAAGTATATTAAGTGGGCCTTCAGTAAAGGGTTTTCTTAGTAAGATGTATAAATATATAATTACCTGTGCCCAAGATCATATAACTAAATCTGGAGACCAGTCTGAAATCTCAAGAATCTGATTGGCTTAAATGGCAACTGGTCACCATGTCAGCCAATTAGATGCTTGAGATTTCAGACTGGTCTCCAAACTAAATTTTAGGATCTTGGGTCCTGTTATAACTTATATTTAATTACAATTTATAAACACAAGTAATATTTTCTTTGGTTTCCAGGATATACATTTGAACCTGTTGACAGCAGAGCACAAAAACGACCCGCTGAACATCAGTATGTGTAGTCTGGCTAGCCACCACTCACACATCATTCACGGGCCCTTTGCTTCCCGAACCTCGCGCCAAAACAGCAGCTGTTCACTTACGGAATACAATACTGAACACTTTATGAATCCAGGTAACTATCAATGGCATGCACATTAATGTTGGTATGGCGGAGTTGGTGTCTTTAAAAAATTTCTTGAGGAACACTTTTTTTGGTTAAAGCTGCATCAGTAACTAGAGCAGTTAGACTCATACCAATTTAGCTTACAGAAATAGAAGCTGTACACAGCCATGCAATATTCCATCACTCCATCTTTTATTTCATTTTATCAAAGAATTATTGTAAATTGTAAATTTTGTTTTCTACTCCTTCAATGCACACACAAGCATATTACTATCAGATGCCAACATTATAAAACTCTCCAAGATCTTCAGCTTTACATTTGTCATCTCGGAGACTTTGCTCACTCTTAACTTGCGATGTTGCTATTAGAGATTTTCGTCTCATTACCAGTTTGCCTTATAATCTTGAGTCCAGATAACTTCTAAATGATAGGATTTAGTAACAATGAAGTTATTAATAAATGAAATTCAGTTACTAAGGCAACTGAAATACTTTAGGTATATAAGGTGCTGGGAGGGGTGTGGCAGGTGTTGGAGAATTTGTAATAATAATACCTGGTATATTTTTTATTTAAGTTATTTAGTGAAACCTCAGAAAGCTTAATTTCCTACTTTTTTTAATTTGGCTAACATTTTATTTAATTTCTGTTGCTTTTTATGACTGTTGGTAGGAAAACTTGACACTGGGCTTCGTCAGCACACCAAACCTACCTTTGTTTTCATGTGCTATTCATTTTTATTTTAGATGTATACTTAATTTTGCTGTACAACTTATGTGTGTATGTATACTCAGCAAAAAAGAAACCTGACACTTAAATACATTTGAATAACTGAGACGCATTTACAAAATCTATATTTCACATCCACCCATGTAAATTAACAGGCTAAAACACTGGTTTCATGCTCAAGAGACATCAAAATACACAGTTAAGTTCAAAACACATTCAATTCTGGGAATATAGGTTATATATACAGTGTCAGGTTTCTTTTTTTATGAGCATATATGTGCAATTGTTGATATGTTAAATAAGTCTTAATGTTAATAAATGTTTTAAGTTCAGCAAAACTTGTTAGGTAAGGATCCAAGGATGGTTTATTTGTTGATTCTAGGAATACCAAGAAGGCATTCTGGTAAGAAAACAAGAGTTTTGTCTTTAATATATATTTTTATATTACGTATTAGCCATATTTTCCCCCTTAAGCATGTTAATTTAACAAGGCTGCTCTGTATACAATTTTCCTTGCCAAAATTAAAATGTCTCGCTGAATAAAATGTAATTTCTATAAAATTACTGTACAACAATTTGTATTTCACACTAACTCGAAATTTCAAAACAAATCATTTATATGAAAAAAATCTTGAAAATTAAAATTTTACTGCAAGCATAATATTTGTTAGTTCAGTCTTAAAACTTTTCATTTAAAGCATACTTAAGAATATATGATGAAAGATGTATAGAAAAGTATATATAAATACATTCATTTACATTCATACACCTAATTGCACAGTCAAACAGTGTAGATCCAGATCAGCCAGCACATAGATCTGTGCCATGAGATCAGGAGCTAAAATTTTTACTTTTATTTTCATGAGGTTAATTCTCACAAAGATGCAACAAGTGTAGATTTAGTTCAAATGGCATGAATACATGTTAAAATGCATATATATATATATGGGTGAGATAAGTAACCAACGAACAAACCTTCAGACATAAAGGAACAGATCTAAGCACCAGACACGGCGACTTCGCCTAGCCAAGAGTGCTGTACATGGTTACAGACGTGCCATCCAAGTTCTCAATAGAGAAATTTTCCGGCAACGCATATAAACCATAACTATCCACAAATGACCCTCTGACTGCCTAGACATTTACATACACTTATTTTTATACATACACAAACATGTAGGACAATTACATATACACATCTATTAGCATCATGCTTCCTCCTTTTTTATTTTTGGAGTTTTTATGCACACTAGTGCTATAGATGGAGACACACACAATGAAAGTCATCTGGATCTTTCGATACACTGAATTGAAGATATATATTAAGTTAAGGGGAGATAATTCAATTCAAACAGCTAACTTTCGAATAAAGGGATCCCCGAAAGGATTCATGTTCGTGGAAGTAAGATACATATGGGTGAGATAAGTAACCAACGAACAAACCTTCAGACATAAAGGAACAGATCTAAGCACCAGACACGGCGACATCGCC
>JAZAYU010000475.1:0-67122 GCA_038501625.1 Corbicula japonica | reverse complement strand
GTGTACACATGCTTACTGTAAACTCCAAAAAAATCCTTTGTTATTATGCCAGAGACTAATATATGCATATCTCACAACCAGGGTGCCGTTTCATCAGACACTTAAATACTGTCTTATCCTAACTTTTGTAAAACGACAGTTTTATGACCAGACATTTTTCTGTCTTCTCTTGAGACATCTTTATGAAATGGCACCCTAGACTAGAAAGTACTATTATTTGGCAATTACTATATGTTATCACTTACAATCAGCCAAAGTAAGACATATTTCTGTCTTATCTTAAGACATCTTCATGAAACGGCACTCAGATCTGTATGTCCCATCAATGCCTTTGCTGTTCAATAGAGATTAGATGACACCAGTGCCTAAGGTTATTGAACATTGAAACCAGTCTCAAATCTCAAGCATCTGATTAGCTTAAATGGCAACCAGTAGCCATTTCAGCCAATCAGATGCTTCAGATTTGAGACTGGTTTCCAATCTCAGTTTTATAACCTTCAGCACTGTTGATTTTTCACTGAAGGACATAGTATTCTTAATAGTTTTCTGATCAATAACTGAAATAAGAGCTGGATATCTGGCTACTTGGAACTTGGAGGATGTGTTTGGTCTGTTTATGAACCTATTTATTATAATGTCAAAAGTCACAGTCACTTTGATCTTCAAACTGAAATTGGCTTGGTAAACTTGATATTAAGATTAGTCAAAAGGTCAAGGTCATGGCTTCAGGTCAAGTACTGCACTTGGAATGGAACTTGGTCATTGGCAGTAGATCACCTCTCCGACTTTGGATGTCAGTATTTCGGATGTCAAGGACATCAAAACACATCAACACAAGCTGGACAGTTCCATCATCAAAAGTAGCATTCAGAGCTAACAGTAACCATAAATCAGCAACAAAATTGCAGCATTAATAATGTACTGCTTCTTGGCCCTGCTCCTTGTCTTTTTTTGCCAGTTATGCCTTATGTTTTAATAAATAATTTTGATGATTTTGCTGAAACATTAGTTCAATAAAAGTGTGAACCTGTATAATATAAGTTGAGTTACTCCGCTGCAGAAATATATAGAGATATGAAGTTTGAAGAACTCTGCCTCCACCAAATCTGGTTAGACATATGAATCTAGGAACCTGATACGCCTTTAATATATCTATTCCTTTTCATGATTGATCATAATGCCATGGTAAACAAAAATTAATTATAAGTATGTCTACTGTTTTATATTAGAGATGCTTTAGGCTATAGGCGAGGCAGTTTTTAATAACTCAAATTTAACAATAAAAATATAATTTTTCTGTAAAGTATCACCATTGTTCAGGCCTTGTTGTTCTTTTTTATTCTCAGCTGCAGCATTGTCAGCCAATGCAGGCAATCATCATGTGCATGGTTTTCGTCGGCAACCACCTTCTGGGATGTCCATAGAGGAATTGGAGTGTGACCCTCAGTACGCCTTGGAGATCCACAATGGCTGTTTCTCTTGGGATCTTGATACACAGGAAGTCACGCTCAAACACATTGATGTCCAAATACCAACAGGTATGTTTTGTTGTACCCTCCTAAGACAACTGAACCAAAAATGTTTCAGCTGAAGATTATAAATCTGAGATTGGAGACCAGTCTCAAATCTCAAGCATCTGATTGGCTGAAATAAAGATGAGTCTCCATTACAATCAGATGCTTGCGATTTGAGACTGGTCACCATTCACAGTTTTATAATCTTGGGCCTTTATACCTTACTGGGCTCTTGTGTGTCAGCACAGTGTTACTCATTGTTGATTCTGTACAACCTATCTTCTCAACAATTCTGCAGTTTTAACCTTTAGCTCCATGGGATATGGATGTTTGAATTCTGCAGCTTACCATATACGGCTTGTCTTGCTACTGTACATATAGTAACCCTTTACTCCGTAGATACACCTTTATTGTGTATGTGTATAGTGTTGATCCAGATCAGCTGGCACATCCATGCCTTCTGATATTGATCTGCACTGTTCTGTGTTAGATTCAATAGGTTATTTTTGACTAAGGTGTGACCAGTGCAGATCTAGATCAGATGACATGGATGTGCATGCTGATCTGGATCTACACTGGTTACACATGTGATAAAATGCAAATATATGGAAAAAGGGTAAATATTAATTTGGGTACTGATACAATTTATTAATGCTGCATAGATTGAAAGTTAAGAACAATACTTACATGTATCATATTAATTCTATTGACTTGCTAATTGATTTCACAAAATAAATTTACTTTTGATCTATTCCAAAATCTTTCATGTAATTAGTATTTCCATGTAAAAGACTTATTTTGGATAATTGATTACATTGTAGGGAAGTTAATAATGGTGGTAGGTACAGTGGGCAGTGGGAAGACATCACTGTTGTCAGCCATGCTGGGAGAGATGTTAACAGTGTCTGGCAGAGTACAGTGGTGCAGGTTTGTATCTTCCAAGGTTTGACCCCTGGCTCAGTTATGGACCAGACTGTTAACACCAGTTTTGCCCTTGAATTGTTGAAAATTTACATTTTGGCATTGTTCTTATTCTTTCTAGATCCTATCTTCATGAAACTTGAACACTGTTTATGACAGATTTCAGTTTGTCATAACAACATTTTTAATACAAGTATTTTAAATTATCAATCCATTCTTTGTGGATAATAGTTACAAATTGCATGCAAGGATTATAATATAAGTATAATAATTTACCATCTGTTTGCAGTGGCAGGAACAATAAGGCTGTATGTATATACATTCTTTGTTATTCTATAGCTATTTTCTTATTACGTGTAGTAACATCTCATTTCATCGGACACAGCAGTCAATCTTGAAATCTGATAGCCAAATATAGGTGATAATCTGCTTGATCAAGTTAAAAAATATGTGGATACCATTTGCAAAAGCTAATTGTTATTATTTCTAATATTTTTAGGATGCCTTGTGTTAAGTTTGATGTAATGTACTATATTACAGGAATGCCAGTATTGCATATGTGTCACAGAAACCCTGGTTGCTAAACAAAACACTGAAGGACAATATTCTGTTTGGTAGAGACTTCTCATGGAAGAGGTGAGCATAAAGAATCAGATAACTGCATCCCATAAACAAACAACTGCAAAACTTCATAACATTTATATTTCACACACAATTTAATATTTCAAGTAAATGTATTTCAGGATAATCAAACCTTAATCCCCAGTATAAGATAGGTTGACTAATTTGAAGATTCCGTTGTTATTGTTACTGTTAATCCATAGTAGCAGAAACATAGTGATTACCCTTAGCTCAGTGGATACAACTTTTATGGCATATGCCAACAGTGTAGATCTAGATCAGCCAGTACATTTATATCATCAATCAGGATCTACCCTGTTCACTATTAGATTTATTAGGATGCTTCTGGCCAAGAAGATCCAGATTAGATGGCCAATCTGGATCTACTGAGAACTTGTTTATAATAAATTATGGAGTAAAGGGTTAAAGGGCAATGCAACTCTAGAAATGAATGTATCTTATCTTATACATACCTATTTCAAAACAGAAAGCCAGTTTTTGAAACAGTCTGAAGCTGCCATATTTAAAGTTTAACCGTTTCCTCCATATATACACCTTTTTATGCATGTGCGACCAGTGTAGATCCAGATCAGTGCCGTCTGATCAGGATCTGCACTGGTCGCATTTTGCTCAAAAATAACCTAATGAATCAAAAAGCGAACAGTTTAAATCCTGATCAGATGACACGGATGTGCCAGCTGATCTGGATCAAAACTGTTCACCCATGCAATAAAGGTGTGTCTATGGAGGAAAGGGTTAAGACATTATAAACACCCTAATTATATATATGTGTAATCATAGCCAGTTTATTTTGAGGTGCAGTCTTAGCATGAAATATACTACATGTTTAAAATTCAATCGTGAAGATAAGGTGGCATAGATTAACAGTTTTGCATAGATTAATTAATTTTTAATTATCAGTATTAAAATTATTCAAATGTTATTCTGTGTTTATTTCTTAATTAATTTTCAAATTTCTTTAAGCTTTCACAAAGTCTTTTTAAAGCTTTATACTCTGCAAAGTCATTGCATCTTCTTTAATAGCAAACAGTGTTGACAAATATTCAAATGCAGGGATTTAACAGTCTTGATCTGGTTTTGCATGTGCCTCAGACATGACAATCAATAAAGCAAAATATATTATTACACTGCAACTCCATTATATCGCGGACTTCGGGGTCCAAGCCTGCCAACCGCGATATAAACGGAGCGCGATATAAGTACAAAATTGCGCTAAAATACAGAGAATTTATTTGTTTTTGATGTCAGATGCATGTGTATCGTTCCATGCTGGGCAAATGTTTTACAACAACTTTTTTATTTAGTATATTAATATTTTTAATAAAAAGAAATTAATTAATGTACAAAACAAAGATCGCCGTTATCAATGTCCAACGGTGATATTATTGTTTTCGGTACTTTCAACTGATGGACGATCTGTTGGTCGGTCATGGTCGGCGATGTAAGTTCGTCGTCGTCCGTCGTTTACCAGCTTGATATGTCGATCAGCAGGTAATGTCAAAACAACAAATTGTTTTGACGTTTCCTGCTCATGTCTATTATGGTCAGCAACTTGCATTAATTGACGCTAATTTGCGGTTTGTCTTGTGAACGAAATTCTGCCAGTACCGTATCAGCTTAGTGTTTTTCGCACCTATTGTTCGTCACAAAGGGGGTTTCATGTCAAATCAGAAGCAACAGAATTGTAAAAAAACCTTTCATCTATTTTCATACGTTTGCTGTTAAATTGTGTGAACGTGTACATCGCCTCTTAAATCCCTGCATACAAAATGTAATAAACAGCCTTCGCCGATAATGACGTAATACGACATGGAAAAAGCGTGCGTTTCGTGAATTTGTCGCCAACGTTGATTTATTCATTTGATCTTTTTACCACCAACGAAGAATGAACAAACATATACATTGTAAATGTACAAAAATTTGGGATCCACGGACCAAGCGCGATATACATGTATTGGATATCGCGATATAACAGATCGCGATATAACGGAGTTGCAGTGTAGTGAGGAATGGGGGTCTAAAGAATATTTTATCTCAACAGGTATCAGAAGGTGATAGAATCGTGTGCATTACAGCCAGACATTGACAGTTTACCTGCTGGTGACCTGACAGAAATAGGAGAAAAGGTGAGGGAGCTCCACAAAAGTTATGATCTAATAAATTTTTGTTGCCAAGCCTTGAAGGTTGGATGCTAATATTGATTTCCTTGATGTCTTTTTAAATGTCCCACCTGTCCATCACATATCGGGTTTCCAGAGCAGATCTTGTCCTTCTAAGGGATTTCAACCAACTTTACACAATGTTATGAGATGCTTTAGTATGTGGGAATGTGGTTTACACTAAGTAAATTTTGAAACCAGAGCAGAAAACAACATATTAAAGAGATTTTTAAATGTAAGATGTGTAAATTGATTTAATTTTATTAGCCTGGATAAAGAAACAAACTTCACTGTAACTATCTACTGTAACTATCTACAATCACATATTAGTTGTATGTTTGAATATTTTGTTTAATATTGTAGGGAATCAATTTAAGTGGAGGACAGAAACAAAGAGTCAGTATCGCCAGAGCACTTTACTCATCTGCAGACATCATTATTATGGTACATTATGTCATTTTATTTAGTCATGTGAATTTCAGTTTTCTGAGTGAAATTAGTAACTCATAGCTTTAAAAGAGTGAATAATCTCTATTATTTTCACTGTTACAGTAAAGCTGCTACCTGTACTGGGATAATGTTCAAAACAGGACCATTTAGAAAACAAGCTTAATGTTAAAAATATTGACATTATGACAAATCATTTCATAGCATTTTTCTGTGAAAATAATGCAGATTGGCATTTAAAGCAACAACATCCTTGTTCTCTCTTCAGAAACTAGGAAAAGGGTTGGATAAATTAAAGATTAGTTTATTGTTGTACTGAGCTTGAATTTATCATACACGTCTCAGCAAAACATGTACATGTAAGGCTAAGCAAATCCTAGCCATATATGTCTTTCTCCAACACTTGTAGAATAAATTCAATGCTGTAAGACAAGAATTAATTCAATGCCAGTAAGTCAGTGACTTAATGTTTTATATTATTATGTAATGTATTATGTCTTCTGGGGTTATGTTTGCACACTATGTGTTGAAATACAGCTCAGTCGCCACAATTAACAGTCAGAATCAAGAGTTTTGAAACAGGTACCGATCTTAATTTCTATCATGAATCTAGAAAAGTTCATATCTTAACCACGGATTGAACCCGGGATCATCGGATGCTAGACCGATCACCAACCACGTCACTATAAAAGCTAGCTCTACGGCGAGATTTCAGTACTAACTCAACCATTGCCAGTTTACAGTTACATAAAACCTTACCAGATTGGCATTTGTTCTCAAATTTTGACCAAGTCTGGAGATTCACTTTGAAGTGATCTTGAGGTATTTTAACATCCCTGGCAGGCCCCATGTTTGGTTCCTATTGTAGCAAGGGTTCTAAAATAACAATGAATGAACCAAGGATTGAACCCAGAAACAGAAACCCTTGCATGTTAGCAACCACTATACCACATCACCAAAGCTAGCTCTATGGCCAGATACTACAAGTGCAGTACTAAATCCTCCATAGCTGGGTTACATACAACCCCTCCAAATTGGAATTCAACCTCGAAGTTATATTAGGTATAGAAGTGATCTTAAAGTGATCTTGAGGTAACATCCTTGCAAGGCCACATGTTAGTTGCCTTTTTTTTGTTGTTAAAAATCCATTCCTGAACCAAGGATTGAACCTAGGACACCTTGTTGTTCTCACTCAAGAATAGCTGGGTTTACATTCTGTCATTTCAGGATGATCCATTGTCAGCATTAGATGCTCATGTCGGTCGTCATGTGTTTGATGATGTCATCATGAAGAAGTTTATGAGAAGAAGGAAAACCGTTATTCTAGTCACGCATCAGTTACAGTATCTCAATTATGCACATTCGGTAAGAATAAATTATCCTTTTAAAACCAAAATCAGTAATGCAGGGCCAAATTGCTTTATATATGATTATGGTATGTAGACAGGGTCATATATTAAAATAATATTAACTTAATTTTCCATATATACAGGTTTTAACGTATATGCTTACAGTGTAGTTCCAGATCAGCTGGCACATCCATGCCATCTGATAGGGATCTACACTGTTCTTTTTTTGTCAGAAATAAACTAATGGATCAAAAACCAATCAGTAGATACTGATCATATAACACATGTGATGGCTGATCTGGATCTATACTGTCCACCTTTAGATGACAGCCATAAGATATTTTTCTGACTCCATTATGCTAGCTGGATTTTTAATGTCACATCATTCCGAGTTCATACTGTTTGTAGCCCACATCATAACATAAACTTTTTAACTATTTAAACCAGGTGTTAGTTATGAAAGACGGACATATTGAGTGCCAAGGAAAGCTGAGTGAGGTGAAGAAATCTCATCCAGAATTATATGAGTCCTGGAGAAAGGCACTTAAAGATGCAAAAACTGCAGAATCTAGGTTTGTTTATTAACTGATTCAGATTGATTTATTTCGGATTAATTTTTAAGCTTGCTTTTTTACTTGTGTGAATCACTATGATTGACTGCTTATAGGGTTGAAACTAGTACTTGTGCCTGATTTGATTTTTTTAGCAGGTTGCAATAATAATATGAATTTCCTACATTATTTACTGGAATATATATCATTGGTGTTTCTCTTAAAATGGTTTATTCATGAGTTCAGTCAGTATCAGAAAAATAATGTATTCTTCAGATTTTAAATTTCACCAAAAGCTTGCCATTGATGACCATAGGCTTACTGTATGCCAATAAACACAAGAACCATAAATGAGTGACAATACTTAATATGTGATATGCCAAGTTCATAAATGTTAGTGTATACTTATTGTCATGGATTTTATTGTAATTTCAATTATTGATTTAATATCTAAAAAATTTAAACACACAAAGTTGAGAACCCACAAAAATGCTAAATTAAATGTACCAAATCCCAAGAAATGTCATTATTCTAAATATAAACACATTTACCATGCTTCCTTTAAATTTGCCCCTGACTATCATTGCTGGACTGTTGTAATATTGCAGTCACAAAGACTCTGAATGTCCTGACGGGACGATAGATCATCTACCAGTGCAAGGTCACCGACCGACCCGGCAACTCAGTGAAATCAGCCAGCTTAGCAACTCATCCATAGAGGAAGTTCCTGCTGTTGAAGTCTCACAGGAGGCAAACGGAAAGGTATAAAAACTTCATGTAAAAAGTCTCCCTCTATCCTTTCCATGACCATAACGTATTTAAACGTGACAAAATTTTGACTTCTCAAAACCCGACCCTGTTTTACTGGAGGATGCCCGAAACGTATTTATACATAAAAATAAAATCGAGTTTCAAAACTCGACCCTGTTTCTTCGTAGGAAACTGTGGATTTTTATTTTTTTTATTAAAAATCTTGGTGGCAATTTAGAAGAACACGGAATCATCGATCAGTATTTTTACACTATAAGTCCTTTGAATGCATCGCATATTTTCTCTCAAATATCATATAGTAAGAAATTGTTTACATGTGACTAAGATAATCTGATAAGAAAATTAGCAATTTTAAAAAGTTCAATTTTAAGAAAAAAAATGGCAGAAAAATTAATGACTGTTAATTAGATTAATTGATTTACGGAATTTTCCGTTGCAGTCTTCCAGCGATAAACCGAATTTTTCACCCATTACGTAAAAGAACGTTGAGATTCGGGATTTTAACGCATTATTCTTGATATGTATATTCCACCTTTTTTTTACAGAAGAAAGACCGTAACATTAGATAACGTGTTTTACAGTTATTTATTCAGGTTTCTTACCATGTTGAAAATTCCGAATTTCGTTAAAATGTAAAATACCTGTAACAAACAAAAGCGTATATGCTTTATTCAAACATACACTTATCAACGGGCATTAAAAAAAATTTACGTAGATTTACGTTATGGGTTTTAAAATCGTGAAAAAAGCATACGTTTAAATATGTTTAGGGCGTCCTCCAGTAAAACCTGGGCGGGTTTTGGGAAATCAAAATTTTGTCACTTTTAAATATGCTACGGACGTCCGTCCGGAAAACAGGGTCAGGCGCGGAAAGGCTTGTTAGATTCAGTATTTTTACAGTTACTTTGTAAATCAAAGTCTGTAATGATATGCAATATACCATGTTTACACTGAAAATACAAACCATGTTTACACTGAAAATACAATAAATAAGAATTTTCTGGCTTGAACTACGTTAAAAATTAATGCTTGAAATGATGGTTTTAAGAATAAAATGGTTTGAGTTTGTTGGGTTTTTTTTGAAAGTGAATGTTATAAAAATTGTTGGAGAAAAACTATATAAATGATGAGGCCAGGCCATCCCATTTATGTTTCCTGAGGAATTTTAAACTTAATGCTCAGACAGAAAGTTACTGCCAATCATGACCACTGTAAATGTAAGCATTTATCTAATATTCAGTAGAGATTGGCTGCTCCTAAAGAAGTGCCCATCAAACTGTTGGCAGTAATTTCACATCTTTTCAAATCTATAAACAATGTATATAATGGTTTTGTAGATTACAATAGTGATCTTATTATCAAGGTGGTATTAATTTCAGGGAGGTCTAAATTAGTAGTTTTACTGTATTGTAGATATCCCCTTGTGGCCTGGAGATGACTGTGACAGTAGATGAAGGTACAGACCCTATAGATGAAGACCTTGACAAAGGTATGCCTACCACATTCAGGCCTAATTTTCCCATGTCTAAACTGAGATTGATAACCTTTCTCAAATCTCTAGGATCTGATTGGCTGAAATGAAGAATAGTTTCCATTTCAGCAAATCAGACGGTTAAGATTTGAGATTGGACTCCAGTTTAAGTTTTACAATCTTGGGCATCGATAACAGTAGTCGATGCCAGTTATATGTATTTTTCCAAGCTTTTTGTTAAAACATTTGTATATATTGACAAATACTTGGAAAATGCTGCATGAAATCGGTCTGAATAAAAAAAATCTCCCACTGATAGAACAGTAAGATATATTTTGGTAATTGTGCCCAATAATGTTATCGGATACTTTCTTATTGTCTAAGAATGGAAGACACATTAAAACATTATTGATTGACTTTTGGTGTGGATAAGAGTCACAAATGTTAAGTCATTTAATAGAATTTTAAGGGGATAAAATGAGTTACAAGCTTTTAATGTTCTCTTTTCAGTAAATTAATTTGTGCAAAGCACATAATGAAATGTTATTGAGAGTCTCTGGTTTAAGTTAGAGTGTAACAAAATCTATTAGATATAAGAAATTAATAGATGATTTTAAGTTCTTTCTAAATATAGTACATGTAACAACTAAAATGTCAAACTGTTTGACCAAAAACACCTTTTCCTGGAATGTGCCCCATATGTTTTCTACTTATTTACAGGTGACTCTCCAGTTCGAGATTCTTCCATTGGTAAACTGATCCGTAAGGAACATCAGGAGGTAGGATCAGTCAGTGTCAGGGTGTACCTTGCCCACCTGAAGGCGTGTGGAACACCGTTCGTCATCATCTCTCTAGTCATCCTTGTTGTGAATCATGTACTTCTAGTCAGCACCAATGTCTGGGTGTCTGTCTGGGCCAGTGAATCCACCAAGTTTGTCAAAACAACAAGAGACTCAAACTCAACTGAGGTTTGTTAGATTTTTTTTCTTCCTTTAAAGTTAACTGTTATTTGGTCTATTATCTTAACCTTTACTGCATTTATGCGCCTTATTACCACCAGTGTAGATTAAGTTCAGCAGGCTCATACAATTCACATTTAGATCCATGGTTTTATTTCTGACTTAGAAGCACACAGTGCAGATCCTGATCAGACAGCACAGTTGATCTGGATTTACCCTGTTTGCCCACAATAAAGCTGTATCTATGGAGTTAAGGGATAATTAAGTTGAACCTGCATTAGCAGCCACCTGCACTCAGCAACCACCAGTCCTAAACAGCCAGTTTGAATATGTCCTAAACTGACATTTTGTTCTTATTTTTACCTGCCTTGAACAGCTTCCTCTGATAAGCAGCCACATTTTGTCACTCCATTGGGTGGCTGCTTAACACAGGTTTGACTATATACTTATTTTCTTTAGCTGAAATTCCCAGCTGGAATCAAGTTATATGGTGTTTGTTTACTTTCTAAGGAGATCAGTTTCTTGTAAAATCTCAGGAAGGAACTTTTCTTTCTTAGCACTTGTTTGAAACAGTTGTATTGTAAGCATGGGAGATGGGAAAATAACATTTCTGGAAACAGCATATATTTTATATATCAAATATTATTCAAAGTTTATAACAGTATTTATAAATTTGTTAAACTTAATTGCATGTTATTAAGGTGTTACATTGTAATAATTCTGGAAGAATGTTATATAACTTAGTCAAATAATGCCTTGATATACAGTAATGGGGTTAATTATATTTTGTGGTGGTTTTACTTTTGCGTATAGAGAAATTGCGCAAAATCAAAGTCTAGCAAAACAAACCATTGAATATCTTTTCTCACTTACTGGACAGAAAAATCTCTATTTTTAGCTGTGTGAGATTTCCTTATCCCACATGGCCTTATCTTTAACTCCACGTGTTCACGTACTTTCGTATTATTGCGTACACTATAAATTGAGCGCTTTATTATTGATTTAGACTACATCATGCTGCTAATAACTACGTCATTTAAGTTTATTATGCGACATAATGAAACGAATGTTTACTTTTTCAAACAGAGCAAGCTGTTTATTTTGTTTTATCATGATTTGTGAAAAATCAGTTGGAAAAGACATGTACAGTGGGTTGCTGGAACTTGGAAGTGTTTATCGTGGTATGAGTCTGTAAATGCTATTTTTTTTGGAGTGTTTCATTCTTATACCGCTGTTGCGAGCTTCATTATACATCAGACTCTATGAAGAAAATGAATAGAAGATAAAATAGGAAATAATCTGCTTTTAAATCGGGATATTTCAACTTCAACTGGTATGTACAATTCAGTCTATTTCAATTATGAAATGTGACGAAATCACGGATAACCTAAAAAAAAAATGCAGATCCGTTATCAACGGATGAACCCGCTGCAGATTTCCATGGTATGTAGATCTAATAACCATTCTTTTCCTTTCTTAAATTTGTAACAATATTGGTGTACATGTTAGGGGTATTCAACTTTGACAGGACTGTGTATTCTTGGCTGATTTACTGTTCCTACAAGAAGTTACGCAAATGAAATAGTTCTCCAAAATTGTTGCGTTTTATTTGAATTTTAAAGAATTTTGTTCGAATCTTGAAGAAGTAAATGAGAAAAATAATCAATCATTGATATTCGGCGAAGATCACGGTATCCCAACCCTTGAGCAATGCTTTCCAGACGGAAACTCGGCACAGCCTCGTTTCCGTCTGGAAAGCAACACCCTCGTGTTGAGATACTGTGATCTTTGCCGAATACCAATGATACATTGTAGATTATCTTTGTCTTACAAGAATGATACAAGTGTGGAAATTAATGCCCATACAAAAATTCCATTTATGTCTTTCTTGTGAAATTTGATCCCTATGAAATTAAATGATACCACAGAAGTTGGATGTTTGTTTGCTGTTTCAGGAATTTGACAATATGCGATATATACCTGTGTATAGTGCTCTGTCTGTATGTGCCGTGCTTGCCACCTTAATATCTGGATTTGTAGTTCAGCTGTCAGGAATCCGAGGAGCTAAGAACATGCACAAAGATCTCCTTTATACTGTCATGAAATGTCCCATAAGGTAAGTTTATAGCTGGTTACAACTTATTGCTCAAATTCTGACCTCTGGGAATATACATGTAGGTTGTTTATCAGGATTCAGTGGTGTTTTTTGAGAATATGCAAGACGTCTAAGAAGAAGATGCAAATTAATCCGACAAGATCCTTAAGAAAGCAGAATTAACATCAGAATACACATGTATATTATACCAAACATTGAATTTAGCCTTGCTTCTATTAAACTTTGTATTAGTGAACTATATTCTAACAGATTTTCTCTAAACCTCAGAAATGCTGTAAATAACACAATGCTTGTAGGGTAATTTCTTTAGCATGCTTGGTTGAGAGCATTGTAATGTAAACTGACATCCTTCATTGAAAATGATATCGTGTGACCTAGGTATGTCTCAGATTATAAAAATAGATACTTGGTTGCGCACCTTAGTTAGAAAACACTCCTGAAAACTTGTCGTGGGCAAAAACATTAAAGTGGTCAATAAGAGTTTACACACCACTGAAAAGTTGTCCTAGGCAAAAACATGGTCAATAGGAGTTTACCTATTTCAGAGTAATTTTACTACTCAACAAATCAGCTGACACTATTGTTACTAAGCTCCTTACCTTGGCTAAGTCTTTGCACTCAGTGAAAGTGTAAACCCCAGCATTTATGTTCTTCTTGTCTACTTTCAGATTCTTCGACACAAATCCATCTGGTAGAATTTTAAATAGATTTTCATCTGATATAGGGCAAGTTGATCAAGTAAGTTGTATTTAAACAGGACCCAAGATTGTAAAACTGAGATTGGAGACCGGTCTCAAATCTCAAACATGTGATTGGGTGAAATGGCGATTTGCTTGAGATTTGAGACTGGTCTACTGATTTAGTTTTATGATCTTGTTCCCAGATGTCTGATCTGAGTTTATCAACAATCTAAAGAAATCAGCTGAATAAATATTTCAAAATACACCTGTACTTTCCACATCTGTTCACGCAATAGTTTTTATGCCCCCACAAAGTGGGAGGCATATAGAGTTGCACTCGTCCGTACGTCCGTACGTCTGTACGTCCGTACGTCTCCAAATCTTGTGGCATCAACTCCTCCTAAACTATAAGGCGGATTTCTTTCAAACTTGCACAGATGATCAAGCAGGATGTGTAGATGATCGTAAAGAAAGGATTTTTTCCTGCGACCATTTTTACCAGAGTTATGGCCCTTTGTTAATTTCAGTTATAAAATCTTGTGGCGTCAACTCCTCCTAAACTACAAGGCAGATTTCTTGCAAACTTGCACAGATGATGAAGCAGGAAGTGTAGATAATCGTGAAGAAAGGATTTCTTCCTGCGACCATTTTTACCAGAGTTATGGCCCTTTGTTATATTCATTAATTAAATCTTGTGGCGTCAACTCCTCCAAAACTATAAGGCAGATTTCTTGCGAACTTGCACAGATGATGAAGCAGGATGTGTAGATGATCATGAAGAAAGGATTTTTTCCTGCGACCATTTTTACCAGAGTTATGGCCCTTTGTTAATTTCAGTAATTAAATCTTGTGGCATCAACTCCTCCAAAACTATAAGGCTGATTTCTTGCGAACTTGCACAGATGATGAAGCAGGATGTGTAGATGATCATGAAGAAAGGATTTTTTCCTGTGACCATTTTTACCAGAGTTATGGCCCTTTGTTAATTTCAGTAATTAAATCTTGTGGCATCAACTCCTCCTAAACTACAGGGCAGATTCCTTGCAAACATGCACAGATGATGAAGCAGGATGTGTAGATGATCATGAAGAAAGGATTTTTTCCTGCAACTTTTTTTACCAGAGTTATGGCCTTTTGTTTTTTTTCAGTAATAATATCTTGTGGCATCAACTCCTCATTTACTTTTGGACAGATTTCTTTCTAACTTGCACACATGATCAAGATGGCTGGGTAGATGATCATAAAAAAAAGATTTTTTTCTGCTGCCATTTTTACCACAGTTATGGCCCTTTGTTTATTTCACTTACAAAATTTTGTGGCATCAACTTCACATTTTCTATTTGGCTGATTTCTTTCAAACTTGCACAGATGATTAGACATGATGTGAAGATTGTTGTCAAGGACATTGTCTTGCAACAATTTTCACCACAGTTATGGCCTTTTGTTTATGTTAGTTATTAAATTTTGTGACACTTACTCCTCATTTACTAATCATGATCACCACATGTTGTTAATACCTGGTACAAAATTTTGTAACAAATGTTATTGCAGCAGTGGGGGCATCAGTGTCCTGTTGACACAGTCTAGTTATGTTTGGACAACTATTTTAGCATTTTTTAAATGTTTGATAAAAACTGGTATTATTTAGAAAGATTGGAGTTTATTGGAAGATTAACTGTTTTGTCACCAAAGTTACACAGAATGACAGTGAACATTCATGGGTGAAGATAATCTTGGCTTTCAGATTTTTGGAAGGATAGGTTACTGTATAAGTGGATATTTTCGCTGGCGTAAAAGTTCGTGTTTTCTGTTTTTCCATGAAATTCATAAAATTTACATGTTGTTATATTCACTCTGAATCTGCCTGTCTAATGTTTCACTCACCACCATTGGTCTCCCCCTTTTTACCGGGATTTAGTCCGTACCGGTGTATATTACAAATTTCATATTAGACGGATAATAGTTTCCCCAGGAATTATCGTTAAGTTTATCAAATTTAATTAGTACAATTATGTATAAGTTTTGGTATTAGGTGTTGATTGTACTTTTGAATGGCTTTTAATCTGTACAGGTATACTATGTAGTCTTGTAATAAAGTTCAATGATACGTGTTTTGTTTTAACATAGTTCGGTGTAAGGGTAAAATTTCGCTTGTACATGTTAAGCTGTAATTTTTACACTGGCTGATAATTTCGCGATTTTTATCAAATCGCGAAATATGCGAAAATTACATCCTCGTGAACATTACCACTTATACAGTAGTTGTCCACATTCATCATAGTCAGAAGTTTGACTGTGTTAGCCTACATGATTGAAAGTTTGATGTACATGTATGTTGTTTTTCAGAAAATCCCATCAACTTGGGAATCATTTCTTCGCTGTGCCTTTGCTACTATAGCAGCAATCATCGTCAACTGCATGGGCACACCTTATTTTATTCTCGCAGCATTACCTGTGTGTATACTGTATTACCTGATGCAAAGATTCTACACTGCCACTGCGAGGTGAGCACTTAACTGCTTTTTGCCAATGTTTTATATATATATATATATATATATATATATATATATATATATATATATATATATATATATATATATATATATATATATATATATATATATATATATATATATATATATATATATATATATATAAACACAACAATTATATAATGATTGTTTGTGACACAGTTTCTTCAATGATCATAACAGATTTTGGCCAAGAGGTTATCACAACCATGTTTGTTATTGGGAATCTGAAAGTTGTCTGGTGAGTTAGTCAAACAGATATAAACTCTTTACCAAGTAATGTTACTGCAATCTGATTAAAATCACTAATAACCGCTATGCTATCAGGATCTGAGGATTGGGCATTAAGAAGTGCTTTTATCAATGACCTCCCAAATTAATCAGATTATCAGATTGTCGCCTACAAAATGGCTAATGATTGCTGTAAATGTCGAAGCGTTCGAAACCTTATGTTGTGTCTTGCAGCCATGTACTCACAGTGTTTTAAACCCTGGAAAGTGTTAACAACCCATGTAAGGCATATTATACTGACTTAACATCATCACTTTAGTGAGATTGAGGTCATTATTACTAGAAATTGAAATTAATTGTCCAGACAATAACTTGAAACTGGTTTTAGCTATCCTCATCAAACTTTGTGTATACTTGTTGGTAACCAATATTGAGAATTACTTGAATCAAATTCATGGCCACAGTATCTTAAAATAAACATTTAATATCATATGGGCCATGTCAAACTCACTATGATGATTTTTCATAACGGTGTGGGGGGGGGGAGCATCTGTGTGCTTTGGACACAGTTTTAGTTCAACTAAGTTGTAAACTCTGTTGCAAAAAACTAAAACCTTAGTCATTATCATGTTGATCATCTTGGTTGCCAGGTACTTACTTTATTTGTTATAAATTGTTTCTTGTGTTTCAGAGAGTTACAGCGTCTCGACAGCGTTACAAAGTCTCCGATATTCTCTCATCTCTCAGAGACACTGAGTGGTTTACAGACTATCAGAGCATACAAGTAGGTTCACTTCTGAGACTCTTTACAAAGACACTTTCTTATGTACTATTTGAGCTTCTTATAGAAGAACTTATATTGTTCATTTGTTTGCTAATATATAAATGATCGATGTTCTAGTGTTACATGTATTACTGTTTTAATGTATATTTCTAATGGCATTATAAACTCTGTTGCTATTCTTACAACTACTATACCTACAGTACTACAAATAAAATCAAACATCAGAACAAAGAATGAGCGAATAATTGAATGAATTTGGTAATTTTATTTACTTATTTACCAAATCAAGCAATATACAAGATGCTTAACTTGATAGAGAATTACTCCTGTCATACTCCTGCATAGGAAAGGATATATTTTACCTATAGGTAACTGAAAGCAGGAAAAGAATTGGTCTGTCATACGAAATAGACTTGATGTAAGATCTTCAATGATGACACAGCTACAAACATATTCAATAATATCTTTTGAATGGATAGGTTGAAAGACTCAAGTTTTGCTATCATAACTTACATGTAATAGCCAGATTGTCATTTCTGATTTTACCTATTTAAACAATTCTAAATTTGTTTATTTCAAATAGAAATTTCTCCATAAATTAATTTTACTAATCAGATAGAAATTATTTTCAGGATTCAAAAATAAAACCTTCACATAAGAATATTACTTTCATTTTATTTTATCAGTTGTTCTTTTATATATGAATTATAAATGTACTTGAAATTTTTCATTAATCACACTTTTTAGAAGAAAAACAAAATGCAACAGAAACCATACTTCACATGTAGGTGAATACATGTATTTGTTTATAAATTCAGTTGTCATATTATAGTCTGGCTATGAACTTCCAGTTTGTGTTTTAGTCCATATTGTTGTGGATTATTTAAAGGTAAATAAATTGTCAATAGAACCTCAGTTCCCTAACTCCCCCACCCCCTACCACCTCCAGTATACCCTGACATATTTACATGAGTAACCAGACATAAAACTAATTGAAAAGCTTTAATATCAAATTAATGCTTTTGCCCCAGGGACTATTGAACAACCAGGTAACAAGGTTAGGAAATAGAAAATTAATTCCTAGATTCTCATCCTAATTTTGGGAAAAACTAGGGCGGGTGGGTGGGTTTTATTTTTTATTTATCATTCTCACTGTTTCTAACGATGCTTGTGTAGTTTAGAGATAAATAAGAGTCCAGCTGACTACGAATTGCCGATTCACACTTAATGTTTCATACTGCGTTTTCGTACTCTACCGATTCGTACTCGTTATGTAAATTTTGATGTACGCATTTTTTTTTCAAAATAAAAAACGTTCGGGCAGAGTGATTTTTGAGGGGCGGGCAGGGATGAGAATCTAGGAATTAATTTTCTATTGCCTTATAAAACTAAGAATGGAATCCAGTCTCAAATCTCAAGCATATGATTGGCTGAAATGGCGACTCATTGCCATATCAGCCAATCAGATGCTTGAGATTTGAGACTGGTTTGCAAACTTTGTTTTATAATCTTTAGCTCTGATAACCTTACACTTGTAGCAGTCCGGTAGCATCACAACCCATGACATTATTTAAACAGAAGTGTTCAGTATGTGAAGTTTGTTATTAGCAATTTTCAGATTGTTGACACATTGTTTAAATGAAACTACATACCAGCTTGTTGGATAAAAGCCACTCTTTTCAATCTAGTATCAACGTCATACATGGTTCGAGGGTAAATTTAACACCTGCCCCATCTTTTTTTAAAAGGTAACTGACAATAGAAACCTTAGAAAGTTTTCACAGTTACTGGGAACAAGACTTTGCTACATTGCTAGGCACCCCTTGTTATTTTAGCTTCTAATGAAACTTCTGGTTTTCAGTTAGCTTGAACAAGTTTCTGAACTTAAAATGGATTGGAATTGATTGCTTTAACCCACTTCTCCATTGATACAGCCATCCCCCATGTGCAACCATTTGTTGATCCATATATGTCTATGCAGTCTGATAATGATCTACACTGTTGACTTCTAAAAGCTGTAAACCTGAAGCAAAGGTCCAATCTTCATGACAGGGCTCAGCATCCCTTCCATGAAACACACTGTGATGATACAACATGGTTAAATATATAACAAACAATTTTATGATAAGAAATAAATTTTATTAGCTTGAACAGAAACTGATATTCAGTTTTGCTGTCCCAGATTAGTATTAAGAGTTCCACTTTATACAAATGTACTGCAGCTGTATACTAATTTTCGAAAGAATGCAATTAAACCAAACCACAAACAAGGATATTAGTTCTTTAACCCTTTCCTTCATATATAAGCATTCTTACGCATGTGCAACCAGTGTAGATCCAGATCAGCTGGCACATCCGTGCCGTCTGATCAGGATCTGCACTGGTCACATTTTTTCAGAAATAACCTAACAAATCAAAAAGCGAACAGTGCAGATCCTGATCAGAAGGCACGAATGTGCTGGCTGATCTGGATCTACACTTCGCCCAGGCAATAAAGGTGTGTCTATGAAGGAAAGGGTTAAACAACATAGCATTTTTCAAGATTGACATTGCCAAAATGGTACATAATCTTAACTTTCAGCTTGCATTTTGCTGTAGTGAAGTTCTTGCTGCCTTTTTTTTATATTTTCCATTTAAAAAATCATCTGCTCCACAGCATGGCGACAATAAAAGCTGCTTGTAAACTGTTGGTTGGTTCATACTGTTTTGACCTGTGATTCGCAGACATAAACATGCATTTTGCCTCAAGTTACTGCAAGCACACATGCAAACAGTCATGTTCTGCCACAAGTTTGATGTCATTCACTGTGTTGCCTTATGACTATTCTGAGCCTTTCGAAATAGCCATTATATCATAAATCTTCCACAATATCCGGTATTTAGGAGTGCTTATATGAAAATTAGATCAATACAGTAGAATTCGGTTATTTGAATAGTCAATTTGTCAGGACCCTTGATTCAATTAACCGGAGTATTCTAATATACGGAGCTTACAAATTCTGTCCAGTTTTTTATTTCGTTCGTATCTCCGCTTTTTTTTGTTGGTGCGTCATGAGAAATATGCACTTGTGAAATTCGCTTACCTATAGCGTAACGTTAATAACTACATGGGGAGAAATCAAAGATAAAAAAGATATTGTAAATAAATAATAATAAACAATGATAATTCGTCATTAATTTATGTAAAGGATAGACAATGAGTGGAGTGGTATATGAAAAATGCGCTCACGTCTATTTTTCATAGCCACTCCACAGGGTGTCTATCCGACTTAGACCACATGACTGCAAAACCCCGAAATTCTCGTGCACAAAGCATCGACCCCACACTTTACAAGCCGTCACACAAACTTCTGTCATTCACAATTCGTGTATAAAAGGAGCAACATGTATTTAGTGAGTAAATTTGTAATTTTGTAGTAATTTTACTCAGAAATTTAATCATATTAAAAAACTTAAGAAGTTTTAAAGTAAGTTTTATAAGTTTTATATTTTTGTCATTCATTAAAAATTAAAAGTTTGTGTGTTTTAATGAATTAGTTCATAAGTTCATGATCATCATGATCATCATGATCATCAACAACAACAACAACAAAAACAACAACAACAACAGTACTAATAATATATGTAAGTTTATTAAATTATTAAGGTGTAAACTGCTAAATATTGACCATTAACTTCTCATGAAGTGATAAAAGACAAAAAAATTATTTTTAAATTAATTTAATTTTTATAGAATTGCATTGTTAAAACTTGTTTATATAAATATTGCAATCATGTTACCATGTTTTTAAAATGAAACCAAATACACCGTGTATGTTTATTTAGTTTGTATGCTCAAGGTTCTGTGGCAGTTGTCATTGCACCGTCATTGATAAAAAAGAAAATTATGAAAATCTCTCTAACGGCAAAATGCATTTCAATAAAACTTAGCACAAATCATTGTTATTACATACGGTTATTTGTTTAAGTGTGCATGACATTTCCAGGTCGCGAAAATGGATGACAAAAATAAAAAAATATTGATTTCTCTCTTCATAATTGAGTTCTTTTTAAGGCCCTTAGATATTGTTATCAGAATAATTTGACGCATGTGGGCATTTGAATTGTTGTTTTGTGTTGCCTTGTTTAATGGTTTATTGCAAATAGAATTTTAAGAGTTTTTTAGGTCTAACTATTTTTCTTTTCTGTTCTAACTTTTCTTAACGAACATAATCATACACCAATAATATTGATTTATGCAAAGTTTGATGGAACTGCGTTTTGCCGTTTCAGAGATTTTGATATTTTTCTTTGTTGTCTATGACATAGTAATTACAATTATCACAAACATGTATCGATAGCACAGTATGACACTAAGATATCGGCAGTCCACTTGTTAATATGAGATAGTACACGAGATGCACGTGCTTCACGAACCTTCGTAGACAACGCCAAAGAGTTGTGTACGGGATTTAAACAACGGTAATACTGGCCACTGATTGGCCAGTGAACGGTAGCTGTGGTCTAATTTACCTTTACCGACAGCTTGAGAGCTTGTGTAATTTCTCATCAATTAATGCAAACTGTTAAGCAGCTCATGTCAGTTCTTTACGTCTTCAACACATCAATTAATGCAAACTGTTGAGCAGCTCATGTTAGTTCTCAAAGTTTTCAACAGTTTGTTTGTATGGCAACAGTTTGCACTCAATCAAGATTTGTTTGCCAAATGTAATTAACTTTCTAATTTATCGAGCAAGTATGGATGAGTTTATTTGTTATTTTTACACATGTCTCGAAACAGAACAAGTATTTTCTGTTTCATGTTTCTTTCTTTTGACGAATAAAATCATTTTTTTGAGAATTCCTGTATTCCATAAAACATAATCATCTTATGAACAAAAACAAATGAAAATTCTCGATGCCGGGAAACCCTGTTATGTGACGTCATTTCTATAAATGTACACGGTAAACACGCGTGCCAGTGAACGGAAGTCATTTTTGACTGGTGCGCATCCGCACCAGTCTTAGTTAACGATGCTGCGAACTCTGCGACGCGCAGTCCTGAACTTCGGATGTATCATTGCGACCACGAGAGCGTATCAAGTAAGTGGTCACCGTGAGAGCAGGCCGAAATGTTCTGCACAAGTGTGAAGCACAATGCAGCACACCGTTCCATGAATTCTGAGCGATTGATAGTAAGTTTCCGTGTAATTTTGGAGCATCCATGCCCAAAATTCCATCGAACAAATGTAGAGTGAAATCATGACTCGCTACGGCAGTGAACTGGCAACTCGATATGCATGAGTAGTTTAGTTATGCCTGAAAGATTACGTAGTTGTGTGGCATAAAAAGTAGTGCATTTTAAGAAAATACAAATATTTCGAGAAGGAATGCAAACTTTGAAAGATTATGCTACAAATAAAAACAACAAAAAACAATTTAATGTTGTTGTTCGAACAACTATGAAAGTATATTAAAAGAACGATTAAAAACAAATCAGTCACGTGACAAGCGGGAGATAGCGTGGGTTGCCATTTTGGTTAGGTTGGAGCAGTTGTGGATCGAGATTTTGCTCGGCTATCAAGGACCGGGCTGGGTCCCAGTGTTCTCCCATGATAACCGTTAACAAGTTTTGATCTATTTCCAACAAGTGTTAAATTCGCCGACATCCGTTTATTCAAAATCGACATGTCATAACTTTCTGTTTCTTGCATTGTAAACACAGGTCGCTTTTCAATACACACCTCATTCAAGGTTAAGCAATGGGCGATTTGACCAATCACAATCGATTTCTTTACTATCAGCTGGATAACTCCGCCTCTCCACGTGGTGAATTCGCAAGTCTGTCGATGTCGTTTGATCGTATTTTGTCTTTGCCGACTGTTGATATTCTCAATTAAAAGCGGAACCCGGTGTGTTTGACATAATGTTCAATGATTTTAAGTAGATGCGATCATGAATAATAATTTGGTTATTCTTATTTCTGTGATTAGAAAACAAAACACTTCGAAAATTGTACTGTATACATGTATGAAAATAATTGTGCGATAATGGATTTGTTTTAAACAAATCTATTGGCAAGTTGCAGTTAGAACTTAAATTGCAAAAGAAATACATTCTGTGGCATTTTACTGCGCTATCATCGTAACGATCAGTTCATTTTCGTCGGACACATTTTCAAGTATGCGTGCGGGATAGAACGACGACTCGACTCTTATTTCAAGAGAAACCGGCTTTGTGAGGCTGATGCCAACTCCATCGGGCATTCTGAACTTCAAAATTCTAGAAATGAGATCGAGATCATTCCGGATAGCCCTTCAAGAGCGACTCTGACGACGCCAAGTACCCTTTCACGTCGTGAAATTACTCCGACGCCGGACGCGGTACCCCAACATGCCGAGAAACTGAATCAACGCCGGCTACCTCGAACAGCCAGTTCCATTCAGTCAGGTGTCGATCCAAAGTGAAAGAAAGTCTACTCCTGGTTGCAAGAAGTTGGCAATGATTATATATTTTTTATTATATATATAGCCTTGTGACTTGCATTAAATAAATAAAATAACTCAATTTCATGCTACTATATATAAAAAGGGAAATATGCATATCAGGAATCGCCAAACTCATAAAACAAAGCCTCCTCCGCAGCAAAAAGAAGAGAGGAAAATAAATGATTTGTTTGTTGATTGTTTAACAAAAAAGGTTAACCTTATGGGTTAGCGCCTTGGAACAGTCAGTGGCAAAATAATTTGCTACTAGGGGTTTAAACCAGCTTCTAGGGGTTCACTACATAATTTATTATACCTGTTTGTGTTAACTGAATACCTATTATGATATTATTTTTTTATGGGTGAAGCTCTCTATATGTTTACCGGTATCGTAAATTAATTTTATTTCAGATTGTGAGAGGTTTTTTCCACATTATCAAGAGTGAAGACAAAACTTAGAAGCAGGCTTAACAATTCAACATTAAATTTATTGTTAATGATATCCATGGAAGGTCCTGATGTACTGAAGTTTGATTATAATAAGGAAGTCAGGACTTGGGCCCAAGAAAACAGAGGCTTCTGAAAGTTTAATCCTAATTCTGTCAGTTGTAATGAAACACTGAGTTTGATATGTGTGAGATATTGGACAATGAAGGTGAAAAACTTACTATACAGAGTATAAAGTTGACATTGTAACTTGATGAGATCAGATCAGTTTATGTTATTAAAACACATGTTGACATACTGTGTACACATTGTTTCACATTATTTATGTTTTTAACTTTTGTACCTTTCTTGGCTCTAAAGAGATAAAAAAAAAATATCTATGTACTATATACAGTTTTTGCAGTTAACTTTGGTACAAATATAAAACTGTATAAAATTATAGTTAAAAAATAAAGTTTCGCGAGCTTAAATCCACGAACAGTCCAGCGACAACGCTTCCAAAAATCCTGGGGAGACCGTTAGTAAGTTGGCGAATATTTTTGTTAATGCATTGTTGCGATCGACGTAAAAATTAAGATTGTAACTGTTTCAGTCTCTTAAGGTACGTGAGCCTTGTGCAATTCATTGTTGACACTACTCAGTTGTGGCGTAGCCTGATCATCGTTATTCTAGCAAAATTTAACCACTTATCATACGCTTCTGCATCAAAAAGACCCCCAACCTATGATTCAGGTGAAAAAAAAGTGGTAAACCTAATTTCCTTGCATCAAAATACAAGTACCTGCATCTATTGAAAACCCTGAATATACTGAATTATTTGCTAATGTTGATGATAGTAACTGTCACAAAGTTTAACGAAAAAATCACACATAGTTTCGTATGTTTACAGTAATGATATATGTGCAGGGCATGTTCGATTCAACCAGCGCACCAGTCTTTCAACGCTTTCAGCGCTTTGATTTTTTAAAATAGGTGATAAACAATGACAATGAAATTATCGAGTTTTCCGGATAATGAACATTGCCTTGGGGCAGAAACTTGTGAATTTCAAGTAGGATTAGCATCGTAAGGCATTGTAAGGTGGTAAAGTGCTATCTTAATAAACGAAATGCATACAATGACCTATTCAAATAACGAGATTTTTTATCATTGAAAAAGATAGAAATGGTTCTACTATATTAAGCGAAATATTTAAATAACTGCTATTCAATTAGGTAGAATGTACTGTATTATAGGATATGAAAAACATAAGTATAGTTTTAGGTAAGTATCAATTTGGGATTCAACTCTTAAACAAAACAATTTTTTTCAAAGCCTCGTGACTGCTATAAAATATCTTTCAATTTGTGCAGATTGTTTTAAAGTGCCACCTAGCCGTATATAATAGTAAATTATATAAATTTTGCAAAAGACTGATAATTTTAAAACTATGGCAGTTTTCTATTTTGGCTGAATCTTGTTTCAAAACTCAGTCATAACATTAAACTCAAAATGTTACAACAAATAATAATAATGAAAATAACTGACTAAAAATATTAAAATAATTATAAAAAAAATTATTTAAAAAGGAGACAAAGTTAGGACCATGTTAAATACTGCTCTGTGTTTCTCTATGGCATACATTTACTATTATGTATGATGCAAACAAAACCATTGTTAAATATTTTATAACACTAGAAAACAGATGTGCACATATTGACAACAGTCCTTTGAATCTGGTGACATTGTTTCAGAGTACAGAGTAGATTCCGACAGACAGCGCTCAGTGCCATAGACAGCAATGTGGCACCATTTCTCTTCAGCCAGACTGCTAACAGGTGGCTAGGTATAAGACTGGTAAGTTATATCCCTTTCTCTGTGCAATAACACAGTTTAGGATTTTTATCAATGAGAGGGCTCAGTTCAATAGACCACAATTTGTCAGTTTGCACATTTGATCTCTACTAAAATAAAAGCTAAATGCTTTAAAAAATTTTCTTTTGGTTTTTTTAATAGTTATTATAAATATAGTTGACAAATTTATTCATTTAGGATTTGTATTTTTATTTGGGCAAATGCAAGTAACATTTAACGATTTCACAACATCTTTAATATGTAAATAACAGTTGTCTTAAATTGCTGATTTTAAAAAAAAATCATTTCTTCTACTTTTTATTGTTCATAGAGCCTTTCTGCAATTTTATTTTTCAATAACAAACATTTTTGACCGGTAAGGACTTCATGGATGTGCAGATTGATGTGTTGATTCCAGATCTAGGATCTGACATTAGAAAAACAACACGCTTTGGGACACAACTAAGAATGAGCCCCACCTTGAAACAAATTCAAAAACAACGCTTAATGCCTTAGTTTGAGGATGTTCCCATAGCATTACCTAGCTACATCATTTCTATAATAGTGCTTTCTGTGTAATTATATTCATATTTCTTGCCTGATATTGACGTTATTTGGGACAGTTTAAGAGGGTGTGTGTGCTGGATGTGCCCCTGTCTAAACCCGCCAATGAAATCAAGTCTGAATCACAATAAAAGTGAGTATCAGTTTCTTCCAAAAGGGTAATGGTTATAATCATAAGTGTATTTTGATGTAAACTGTGTGCATTGTTTGTTGTTGGTTTTCAGGATTACATTGGTGCTATATTAGTGTTTATATCCTCCATGGCAAGCCTGACAGCTGGTCTGGCAGGACAGACAGATCCGGCATTTGTTGGCCTGTGTATCGCTTATGCCCTCATGGTATGTTGTCTACTTGTTACTTTGTATTTTTGTTGATCATAGTAAGCCTGACAGCTCATCTAGTAGGTTAGACCGATACAGCATTTTGTAAACCATATGCCCCCATGGTATTTTGTTACTTGTTCTCTAGACTTGCCACTACATATTTTCAGCCACAATAATTCAGTAAAACAACATGGCCACCAAGGATCAGGCCTTTATTTTCTTGTATATGAAACGGGGAACTTTGAATATGTTCTTCAAATCTGCTGAACCAACTTCTAAAATATTTGACTGAAAATATTCTTTGAGTGATACTTGTCTTATTTTGTTCGAGCCATGCTATTTCAAAAATAACATTGCTGCCAATTGTTTTTAATTTTTTACATATATTATGTCAATAAAAATTATACTTAATAAAATATACCATTATAAAGTTTCATTTAACTTGAAGGCTTTTTTTCTGAAGCTAGATTGGCTAGAGCTTTGCCCAAGATCAAAATTAAATCAGTGCCCAAGGTTATAAAACTGAGCATAGAAACCAGTCTCAAATCTCAAGCATCTGAATGACTGAAATGGCGACTGGTCGCCATTTCAGCCAATCAGATGCTTGAGATTTGAGACTGGTTTTCAATCTCAGCTTTATAACCTTGGGACCAGGAGACCAGCCTGAAAACTCAACTATCAGATTGGCTGTAATTGTGACTGGTCACCATTTCAGCCAATCAGATGCTTGAGATTTGAGTCTGGTCTCCAATCTTAGTTTTATGACCTTGGGCCTTTAGATATTTTTGTGGTGTTATTATTTTCAGACGAGTGCTTTTAGAACCATCATGGCCTTTTTTTTGGAAAATGCATTTGCTAAGTACAGTACAGAACGTTTAATGTTACAAAATATGCGTGTATCGTGCGTCCGTCTAACAAGTTTCGTGCATCTGTCAAATGTGCATGGTGTGTCCATTTATCATGTATCATGCATCAAGCGTCTTTTAATTTTATCATGCATCATGAATAAGTAATTTGCTAATGCAATTTTTTATGATTAAATTTCAACCATTCATCTTATATTTTGATAGCATTTTCAAATTTTATAAATCTCATACAAAAATTATATGAATTGGCAGTATGATGTATCGTGCATCTACCGTGTATAGTGCGTTTGTCTATCGCGTATCGTGTGTCTGTCTATCATGTATCGTGCATCAGTATATCATGTATTGTGCATTTCTTTTGTAACCTTAAGAGTTCACAGTACTGTAACTTAGGGCTAAGTTACGTCAAAGGCTATTGAATGACTTGACATTTCAAATATTTATCAGGCATAGACATGAAAAAATCTCTCTAAAAGTGAATTCTGCTATTTAGATCTCATGAGTAGCAAGATATTGATGTTTTCAAAACATTTTGTATCATTTTAAACTCCTTTGGATGGTAAATAAGTCATTAAAAAGGGATCAACGGGATTAAAGTATACAGCTAGTAGGCTTTTGGTGTCATAATAAGGGGAAAATTAGTCAGAAAAAATGGTTTTCTCAATACATGTATTGTGAAGTCAGCTGGTCATTGGCCATCATGTATCTCTGGATAATTCACTGCAGAACAAATTAAGCATTTAATCCATGGGATTTGGCTATTATCTATAGTAAACATTGTAGATCCAGATTAGCTGGCACATCCTTGCCATCTGATCAGGATCTTCACTATTTGCTTTTTGATTCATTAATATATTTCTGACCAAGAAGTAAACGGTGTAGCTCCTGATCAGACAGCACGAATGTACCAGTTGATCTGTATCTACACTGTTTACATGGGATAAAACCTGTGCTCAAGGTTATAAAACTGAGCATAGAAACCAGTCTCAAATCTCAAGCATCTGATTGGCTGAAATGGCGACCAGTCACCATTTCAGCCAATCAGATGCTTGAGATTTGAGACTGGTTTCCAATCTCAGCTTTATAACCTTGGCACCTGTATGGAGTGAAGGGTTAAAAAGATGTCTACATTTTGTCTATGTCAGGTGTCTAACTATCTGAACTGGATTGTAAGGAACGCCACTGAGCTGGAGATGATGATGAATGCTGTAGAGAGAGTAGATGAATACATCAAGCTGAAAACTGAAACTACTGAATTGGGTAGGTCTTAACCCTTTCCTCCATATATACACCTTAATTGCTGGGGTGAACAGTTTAGATCCAGATCAACCCGCACATCTGTGCAGTCTGATCAGGATCTTAACTGTTCTGTTCTTGATTTGTTAGGTTATCTCTGACCAAAATGCAACCGGCGCAGATCCTGATCAGACAGCATGGATGTGCCGGTTAATCTGGATCTACACTGGTGATACATGCATAAAAACATGTATTTATGGAGGAAAGGGTTAAAATGTTCTCCATGTGTGTTATATACTAGAGTACATACTTGTACTATGTTTTATTTATGCAGTTCTTTCTGGGATTGTGGCAGGACTGCAGTCCATATTGGTACTTTAATGATGTTTCAAAATGATGTTTTGAAGGCCGTAGATTGTGATTTTTGGATTGTTAAAACTGAATAGAAACAGAACTGCAGAATAATACATCAGATGTAAATAATGGGCACAATTTTACTGTACCCTTTTTTATATCCTAAATAAATATATCCAGGCAACTGATGTTGAATTTTCATTTTTATTGCAAAATGTATTTTAAAGTTGGCAGCTGCGTCATAAGCATAGTCAATGGGCTGGCAGGGGTGGAGGCCTTCACCCCAATATTTAAACTAGCCACCGTTAAAGTTTAGCTTGGCCGCTCCAATATTTTTATTCCACCTCAAGATTTGGCAATGCTGATGACAGGCATCAATATGCTCAATTACTATCAATGACTGCAGATGACTGCAGAGTTTCAATTTATGAAATAATAAATAGCTTCTGGTGATTTACTGCAGGAGTAATCATTGAGTGGAGTTCAGATGTATAAGGATATATCACAAAGGCATAGCCCCAGGTGATATATATCTCCGCATCTTAATGATCGAAATTTATAGAAAGATGTTTTCTTTATGTCAGTCTGGCACTGTGAGGCTGAAAAGGGGTGCAGGCAGAGTAACATCTTTCAAGTAATGAAATAAACAAGATGTGATGTTTTGTATTTTGTGCTTCTAATAGAGGAGAGTACAAAACAGTCCTGCTGGCCAAGTGTTGGAAAGATAGAGTTCCGACATGTCAGTCTGTGTTATGATTTACAACAAGATCCTGTGGTCAGTGACGTCAGTTTTACCATTAAAGCTGGAGAGAAGGTACATATTAATTTTATTGGTGGTGAATTTGTGATTTTACACCTGTTTAGAATGGCTGTTGAAACAGCCACATTATGACAAAGTCAAAGACAGCATGCTCTTTTCGTAGCAACTCATGCAAAGTCCAATAAATTGTGAGCGGTGTTTACTGTAGCAACACCTAAAGTAATAAATCACACTGTGTACAATCAGAAATTATGATTTGTTAGATGAATAAGACTTTGTCATAGAGGATGTAGTTCAAGTGTTTTAATAAGGAGGATGAAAACTAAGGCCTCCACTGAATATTTTGCCAGATTCTAATCTCATACTTTCCAGCATCTTCATCCCTCCCTGTAACTACATCCTCTTTGCATAAATAAAACTAGGTTATGTGAACTAGAGTGTCATATATTAAACATTGAAATTTAACCTACAGGAAGTTGGCAAACATAGCTGATTGGGGTTCAAGATAATAAAACTAAATCAGGAGACCAGTCTCCAATTTCAAGCATCTGATTGGCTGAAATGATGACCGGTCGCTGTTCAGCCAATCATATGCTTGAGAATTAAGACTGGTCTCCAGATTAGTTTTATGATCTTTGGCACAGGAATTGTCATATCCAAAAGCAAATTGTTGTGCAAAAAGATTGTTTTAATAAATATCCTTGCAAAACTGGTTAATAAGCAAGGTATGGATCATTAACTAGCATAGTTCAAACACAGTAGTTAAAGGACCTGCCTTATAACAATAAAATATAACCTGTATGAAGCGATAATCCCTGTTGATGAATCTCCTCCCATGTTCTGGAAATTTATTCAAATATTTAAATAAGAGTATATGTCGCTGCTAAGGAAAGTTGATTAGAAAAAAAGGTAATGTAGATTTCCCAATTAAATAGACATTAGAAGGTCAACTTTATTAAAAGTAAACCAGTTTCCATGTGGCCACATAGAGTTAGAGGGCCCTTAAAATCTGGCCATTCCCTCTGTATTGCGCCTTTTTTGTGTCGCCCTTTCGAAAACTTATCGTTGGCTATAACTTTGCCATTTCTTAATATTTCTTCATGAAACTTTCAAATTATATTGCTTATGACAACATGCTCATGATGATGCCAAAATCTTTAGGTCAAGGTCATATTTGTTGCAGTAATGCCCCTTTTTGTACTTGGATTATTACCGGTACATGAAAACTTAACATTGGCTATAACTGCCATTTCTCAATACTTCTTCCTGAAACTTTTAAATTCTATTGCTTATGACAACATGCTCATGATGATGCCAAATTCTTTAGGTCAAGGTCACATTTGTTGGAGTTATGCCCCTTTTTTGTACTTGGATTTTTACACGAAAACTTAATATTGGCTATAACTTTGCCATTTCTCAATATTTCTTCATGAAACTTCCAAATTATATTGCTCAACTCAACACACTTGTGATGATGAAATGTTGTTTGAGTCAAGATGGAGTTATGCCCCTTTTTGAACTTGCATTTTTTCCGACACAAGATGGAGTTATGCCCCTTTTTGAACTTGCATTTTTTCCGACATTGTTCCAGAGGGCAACACAAGTGTTCAACTGAACACCCATCTAGTTCAATGTTCTTTTGGATGAGTGCAAGACTTCCCAGTTTAACCATTTACTCTATAGATACACTTTTATTGCATGAGCGAACAGTGTGCTGTCTAGTTAGGATCTACACTGTTCACTTTTAGATTCATAAAGTTATTTCTGACCAATATGTATAGATCCAGATCAGACAGCACAGATGTGCCAGTTGCTTTGGATCTACACTGGCCACACACATGTAAAAACACATTTATATGAAGTTAAGGTTTAAGAAAGTTTGGATCGAGGTATAAATGGTTCTGTCACTTTGAAGGTCAATGTACATACTGTCTGGGGTATTTTTTAGGAAAAAAAATAATGTTCAGTAAATTGTACCTTGGCTTTTTAACAAATTCAAGATCCTAATAGTAGTTTAAAATGAAAAAAATGTCTTTACAGGTTGGTATTTGTGGTCGTACTGGCAGTGGGAAGTCATCATTGACGTTAAGTTTGTTTAGAATGATAGAGATATCGAAGGGCGAGATCCTGATAGATGGTCAGAACATCTCAAATATAGCGCTTCCTGAGCTGAGATCTAAACTGGCTATAATACCACAGGATCCCATTCTCTTCACAGGAACCATCAGGTAATCTTTGATCATCAGGCTCCAAGGTTATGAAACTGAAATTGGAAACTAGTCTCAAATCTCAAGCATCTGATTGGCTGAAATGGCTACCAGTCGTCATTTCAGCCAATCAGATGCTCGAGATATGCGACTGGTTTCCATTCTCAGTTTTATAACCTTGGGCACAGGTCTTGGTTTGTAATTGACTGTTCCATGGCAGTTACCTCTCAATTTCTTACTTTTACATCACTAGGCACAATGTATGAAAACCCTTATGATATTGGATTTCTTACTGGTGGACAGCAAGTATTCAACAAGGCAACTTTGAATTTGAATAAGTACTTGAAAGTACACACCGATATTAATTTTAGTGTCCCATTTGGAAATAGTGTTGTTAAGAATTATCCTTCCCCAAACATGAAACAATTCATGTTCGCTGTAGGGTCTTGTCCCAAGATTATAAAACTTAGATTGGAAACCAGTCTGAAATCCCAAGGATCTGATTAGCTGAAATAATGATTACTTACCTTGTAGATACAACTTGGATCCTACCGGCGAGATAGAAGACAGTAAGTTATGGAATGCCTTGGAATCTGTACAGCTCAAAGACACCATAGGTGCTCTGCCAGATAAACTTGGTATGTTGAAGACTATCTTACATCAGGGTTTATCAATAACTGCTTACTGTGATCAGCTTAGATTGTTAGAACAGGAAGAACTTTACTACATTTATATATACCTTTTTTATATTGTATGTGAACATTGAAGATCCAGATCAGCATGCACATCCATGTCATCTGACCAGGAGCTATATTGCTTGCATTTTGGTCAGAAATAACCTAATGAATAGAAAACGCAAATAGTTACATAGTGAAGATCCTGATCAGACGGCATAAATGTGTTGGCTGATATAGATGTACACTATGGGCACATGGGTAATAGCCATATCCCATGGAGTAAAGAGTTTAGTAAACCATTCTTATGAGCAATTTATGGACAAATTTGATTTCAACAAAGAAAGGCAACTCTGTTAAACAAATTCAGCAGTCTATGTGTTCATATTTCAGATGCCAGCGTATCAGAAGGTGGCGAGAATTTCAGTATCGGACAGAAGCAGTTGTTCTGCCTGGCTCGTGCATTCTTACGAGACAACAAGGTTCTGGTGCTGGACGAGGCTACGGCCAGCATTGACCTGCTGACAGACAACAAGCTACAGGGTGTGATCAGCACTGTGTTCAAGGACAAAACTGTCATAACTATTGCTGTAAGTCTGAAATACACTGCTGATATGCTTAACCCTTTACGCTATTGTAATATAGATACCTTTTTATTATGTTAACCAGTGAAGATCCTTATTAGCAGACACATCCAAGCCATCTGATCTGGATCACATAATGGTAAAAAATAACCTTATAAATAGAAAATTGAACAGTGCAGATCCTGATCAGACAGCACTGATGTGCCAGTTGATCTGGATCTAAACTGTTCCCCCATGCATTTCCTGATCAGACAGCACTGATGTGCCAGTTGATCTGGATCTAAACTGTTCCCCCATGCAATAGTGGAGTAAAAGGTTAACAACATTAACTTAATATGTTTGGCTACTTGTTTGTCTACATGGACTAATGCTCTTTATATTGGATGTTGTGATGATCTATAGTTATAATAATGTAAATAAACATGTTTTCAAACACATCTTTTCTCTTTAAAGCCGGTAAATGTGACTCAGTAATGTTTGATGCATGCATGAGGTTTGTGTTTCTTTAAGTGTCATTTTGTATCAAAAATAAGAGCATTGACTCAATCTAAGCTATATAAGGGCATATCAAAAATAAGAGTGTATTGGGTGGCTTAAATATAAGCGCATTAAAAAAATTAGAGCATAAAAGCGTCAGAAATTCAACAATAAGCATATACGCTTATTTAAGAGAATCTACAGTATGCTGTTTTTGACTGTATATAGTTTTAAAAGCGTGGTATTTAATCTCCTATCATATGGTTCAAGATATGTATGCCAGTTGTTTGCAAGAATTTGATTTCCATGGCCAGTTGTTTGAAAGAATTTGATTTCCATGGTCTATCTTGTTACTCCATGGATATGCCTGTAATCACATGGTTGACCAGGGTAGATCCAGATCAGCATATCCCTGCAGTCTGATAAAGATTACACTGTTCACCTCTTGGTTAAAAATAATCTATTAAGTTTAAAAGTGACAAGTTTAGACAAAAATCGCTAATCAGATATAAACTGTATCCATAGATATAACCCTTTAGATCAGGCTTTTATTGCAGAGGTGAACAATTTAGATCCAGATCAGCTGGCACATCTATGCTGTCTAATCAGGATCTAAACTGTTAGCTTTCAGATTCATCAGGTTATTTCTGACCAGGAGGTGAGCATCCAGATGTGCTGGTGACCTGGATCTATAGAACTTAGGATTAAAGGCTATACATTGTATATAGGGAAATTTACCCTTTCCTCCATAGAAAAATCTTTGTTGTGAGGGCGAACAGTTTAGATCCAGATCAGCCAGCACATCTATGCCATCTGATTAGGATCTAAACTGTTCTCATTTTTATTCATTAGGTTATTTCTGACCAAAATGCAGCCAGTGCAGATCCTGATCAGACAGCAAGGATATGCCGGCTGATCTGGATCTACACTGGTCACACATATGTGAAAATGCGTTTTTATGGAGGAAATAGTTAATAATACTTCATCCCTTCTATTTTCAGCATAGAATCTCAACAATAATGAAGTATGACCGTGTGATGACAATGGCTGATGGTAGAATGCTGGAGTTTGACTCGCCATCCGTATTGTTGGAGAAGGAAAACAGTCATTTTGCGCAGCTAGTCAAACATTCTTACAAGTAGATATACTTGATTGTTGCATTATATACATGTGAGCTATTGGTACTTATGTATTGAAAGTGATGAACAAATATTTAGCTTCATTTCTAGTTGTAATGAAACCAGCGATGTATTGCCTAGCTGGAAATATTTCTTGACAATGTGTAAAATGGCCAAACTATATGGCCCATTATATTGGTTGAACTCAAAACTCATGACTGTTGTATACTGTTTCAATACTGTTTTTGAAAATACCCAGAAAAAAAACAAGGGTAGCTGACAATATTGCCAGATCTACACTGATTTCTTCCTAGTAAGAAAAACCCTAATGAATCAAAAGGCAAACAGTGTAGATCCTGATCAGATGGCATGGATGTGCCTGCTAACTCGGTTTTACACTTTACATCCACATGACAAAACTTAATGAAAAAAGTTTGTGCATTTTGAGGCAGATTTCACACATGTATGCATAAGACTGAGAAAAAAATTAATTTGGTTCTGATAATTCCAGCTTAACGCCTTTACTCAATAAATACAGGTCAGTTTGTGTGTGAGCTGTATAGATTAAGATCAGCTGGCACATCTGTGCAGTCTGATCTGTTTGGATCTACACTGGTCAATTCGTGGTCAGAAATAACCTTCTGAAACAGTTGTTTGGTCTGAGAATGCATGTTTTGTACCAGTGAATTGCTGCAAACGTGAACAAAACAAATTTATGTAACTTGAAGTGAATTGAAAAATTCTATGAAATTATTACGTTGCTTAATTTAGCTCTCAGAATAATGCTGTCATAATACTGGAATACTATTGTACAATTTAAACATAAATGTTAAGTTATTTAAACCAATTGGGTGCTTTTTTGAAAATAAGATTATGTAACTTTTTTATAATTTTGAAAGACTTCTAGGTGCTAAGACTTACAGATTTTTAAGTCATGAAATGTTTTTGTTAATTGCTCCAGGGCTGATGATTATAAAACTGAGATTGGAAACCAGTCTCAAATCTAAAGCATCTGAGTGGCTGAAATGGAGACAAGTCTCATTTCAGCCAATCAGATCATTGTGATTTGAGATTGGTTTCTATTCTCAGTTTTAGGATCTTATACAAATACAACTTACCTGTAGAAACAGCATAATATTATATTTTGTACAGCTTTTACTGATTTTTGCAAAGCTTATCATAATATGATTTATATTTTCTGAAAATGTAATCTTTTATTTTTTCTCTAAAAAGATTATTCCATTGATTTGAAAAAAAAATGTTTTTGATCATATTTTGTTTCATGAGGATTACAGTTGGCAAATTTGTTCTGATTCCATGATTTGTCCTAAATGTAAAAAAACATAAATTTCAGAATGGAATTGTTATAAATTCCTTAAGTTTTGTTACAAATTTGAGCATCTGTAATGAAACTACATCTATTACCATATTCAGAAAATTTTATAATTTTAGAAATCGTTTTGTTTCTCATTTTCTGACACAAGTTTCATTGAATTTAAATAAAAAGATATTTAAATTTTTTTACCAAAGTCACCATTTCCAAAGACGTTTTGTTTTGTTTTTATCTACATTAATTTATTTTGAAATAAAAAGATAATGGCGCAAGATCATTAAACATAAATTGGAGACCAGTCAAATCTCAACCAGTTGCCATTTCAGCAAATCAGATGTGTAAGATTTGAGGCTGGTCACCAGATGGAGTTTTATGATCTTGGATCAAAATGTCAAAAAGTTACCAATGTAGATTCTGATCAGCCTACATTCTTTGAAATCTGATCAGGATCTACATGGTTGACTACTTAGAAATATTGCAACAAGTCAAAAAGTGACGGGTGTAATAAAGTATGACATTTTTTAAAATAAACGATAATGCTTGTTAAGTAATTGAAATAAATTACATAGAGCTTTTTGACATTTTGATTATTTTGAATACATGTCTTGTACCATTATTGTGGCAGATCTCATTAGCAAAATCTGGATAAACATTTACATTATAATAGAAAATAAAATGGAAAATTATTTAATAGATGACTATGACTGAAAAGAATTAGTAAGAGCTATCGTTTGATAGCTTGTTTTCTCATCCTCTCAAACATATATATATTAGCGTTCTATGTTATATCTCATTATACAGTGAAACCCCTCTATTACGGACACCTAAGGGACTGAGGGAAAGTGTCCTTAATAGCGGGGTGTCCTTAATTGAGGGTTTGAACCACTGGCCACTGTCCAATACATCTTCGTTTTGACATCATTAATTTATCGTTGATTAGACAGCCTAATTGGTGTTAATTGGCGTTTAGATCTAGTTTAATGCTATAAATGAGACAAAATAGGTAAATTTACTAATTTTAATTTTACACAAGTTTTACAAATGCAAAACTATAAACTACATGTCTTTGTTTACTGTTCTCCATAATGGAGAGCGCTGACTGAATTAATTTTAATTTGTTCTATATTACCAGAGATGTTTGTTTGCATGTAATGTTTAAAACATACTGATCGAACTGTTCGCTGATTTACAAGCAAAAACAAAAACATCCAATCAAATCGATCAGTAGCGAATCTTTTCATTGCCGAAACCTGCCAATTATAGCCCAATTAACTAAAAGATATAAACATCTTAAACTGCTAATTGACATTACCACTTACATCGATTAGGTGCCCCAGTCAATTGTGTAAATCACAGTTTGACAGGTCTGTTTTGATTGCAATTAGCAACTTTAACAATTACCGTAAATGAGTCTAATCCCATTGGTCGTATGTTGCAAACCGATGTCGTAAACTGATGTCGTTGAAAGGTCAAAAAGTGGAACGTTACCAGATTCCATTGTCCGTAATAGCGGGTCTAAAATGTGCTTTAAAATTAATTTCGTACTGCGTCCGTTGTCCGTAATACCGGAATAGTGGGGTGCCCGTATTAGTGAGTTATTTACTACATATAAAAAGAAGAGAAAATGTCCGTTCTTTAAAAAATCGTCCGTAATACCGGGGTGCCCGTAATATTGAGTGTCCGTAATGAGGGGTTTTACTGTATTCCTATCATTTGAAATAAAAACTGTTTGACCCTTTCCTCCATATATATGCCTTTTTACGCATGTGCTACAGTGTAGATCCAGATCAGCCGGCACATCCGTGCCGTCTGTTCAGGATCTGCACTGGTCGCATTTTGGTCAGAGATAATCTAACAAATCGAAAAGTTTAGATCCTGATCAGATGGCACAGATGTGCCAGCTAATCTGGATCAACACTGTTCGCCCTTGCAATTAAGGTGTATCTATTTAGGAAAGGGTTAAATCAAATGACTGTAGAAAACTAACTTGTTATACCAGGTGTTCTAGTCATTAACAAATTGTGAATGTCAAATGTTGTTGTGATTATCTCTCTTGTCTACCTCTGCTTGTTTTCAGGCCCAGGCTAGGCCATCTTTTGTTTTGTATTTACTTTATCCCTTTCCTCCATATCATTTTATCACATGGGCAACCAGTGTAGATCCAGATCAGCTGGCACATATGTGCTGTCTGACCTGGATCTCCACTGGTCGCATCTTGGTCAGAAATAACCTAATGAATCAAAAAGCAAACAGTGCAGATCCTGATCAGATGGCAGAGATATGCTGGCTGATCTACTGTGTTTGCCCATGCGATAAAGGCATATCTATGGAGTAAAGGGTTATTTTGCTACGTATATGTAAGTGATATTTCTTGTGTTTAAGATACTGAAAACTTTTAGTTTTTTTGCTTTATTTTTTGTAAATTGTTTTACTTATCGTCTTTCAATTCTGGTTAATGTATGGCAAGGACTTGGAAATAACAAGTAAAATACTATCCATTAGTATGTTTACTAAGTTGTTTTCACAAGTCAAGAAATATATTTGATTCTTATTTTAAATACTTATAAATTAATATTCATACAGGTTCTGCAGGACTGGAGGTTATAAAATTGAGATTTGAAGCCAGTCTCAAATCTCAAGCATCTGATTGGCTGAAATGTTGACTGGTCACCATTTCAGCCAATCAGATGCTTGAGATTTGATACTGGTTTTCATTCTTAGTTTTATAACCTTGGGACCAGGTTTTTAAAAGTCAATAGAGGGTAAAGAAAATATTTACTGCTGCTATGTTCTGAGGGTAAGAAATCTATGTTATATATTTTATTTTTTGTTTTTATTGTCAAAGGGTCAAAATGATTTTTTTCTGGTCAAAATCTGTTTGACTGGCTCTGAAACAAAACATATTGTTGTGTATTTCATTGGATTTTATTTTCATGTATTAATTATTTGCAATTCATTGTTTAAGTAAGAATATTTAGTTTTTTAAATTGAGACTCCTAACCTTTAAATTAGACTTAAAATTTGACATGTTTATATAAACCATTTGTAAATAAAAAAACAATGGCTTAAAAGTTCAGATAATTATCAGTTTTCACACTATCATCTCTCACTTGCAAAATATAATTCAAAAGAAGTGTATCTGGACTACCTAGATATTGTATAGTGTATACTGGATTATGTAATAACCCTTTACTCCATAGATATGGTTTTTATCGTGTGGGCAAAAGATCCAGATCAGACATCTCATCAGGATCTAAACTGTTCACCTTTTGATTCATAAGGTTATTTCTGACCACCATGCAACCAGTGCAGATCCAGATCAGATATCACATTTATGCTGGCTGATCTGGATCAACAAAGGTCACACATGCTTAAAAAGAAAGTATATATGGAAGAAAGGGTTAAAAAATATCGGTAAATGGTTGTGTAAATTTTATGACTGAAAATTCCTTTTAGCTTCCAGGTTTTATATATTACCATTCTGTATAACTTAATGTTATTATATATTTCTAAAATGCTTGTAAGATATTGCAAACCTTAATACATTACAACCAACATTTTTTTGTTTCCACTTTTGGAAAAGAAAATATATGTTAGTGTTAGTGTAAATTTTATAATACAGCGTTCTAGACAGTATTTTTATAGAAATATCTGTATTGTGTGATTTGTACTGTTTGGTTAAAAATGATTTTGTTAACCCTTTCCTCCATATATACACCTTTTTTTGCATGTGCAAACCATGTAGATCCAGATCAGCTGGCATATCCATGCCCTCTGATCAGGATCTGCACTGTTCACTTTTTGGTCAGAAATAAAGCTTGAAAAAGTGAACAGTGCAGATCCTGATCTGGATCTACACTGTTCTTCCATGCCATAAAGGTGTGTATGTGGAGGAAAGGGTTAAATATATACTACCAAGTATGTTAATATCACCACCAACATTTTAGCTACATTCTAGACTCATTATTTTAGTACTTACAGGTACTTATTAAAATTTTCTCATGAATAAAGTTCAACATAAGCTAAGCTGCCATAATAGGAGGGTTGTGCGACTGTCGCATAACAGTAAGAGAAGTTGCAGAAGTTTGCGATGTAGGTATGACCACTGCTCACAAAATGTTAACTGATACACTTTCAATGTCACGGGTTTTGGCAGAAGAAATGTTTACGTTGTGAAGGTAGATACTTTGGAAATGAGTAGAAGTTGACTTTATTAAAGTGACTTTAAACTCTAAAAATAACGACAACGTCGTTGCATGCACCGGGTCACTGATAGTGTCCATGCCTAACGTTTTGAAGCATTCGTATAGACCTAGCTATTGTAATGAAATTTAACTTTCAAACTACCCTAGAACACATCGATTTCTGTGATTACAGTAAATAATATCAAGATGTTTGGTAAAAATAAGAGAACCATGCCATATTAAAATATGTCTTAAGTGAAAAATTTCACATTTTAATCATTTTCTATTTTGGCAAAGAACTTTTACTTCATTTTCTTTTAACTTTAGGAAGAAAATGTTATTTCTTTTAACCAAATTAAAACAAATTTCACAAATTCAAAACAAAGAATCATCTGCTCAACTTAATGATATCATTTAAAAGAATGATAACTTGTAGACTATAATAATGGCTAATTGTATTTTCCTTTACAGCCTGTGCCCAAAATAATAAAACTAAAAATGGAAACCAGTCTCAAATTTTAAGTGTCTGATTGACTGAAATGACGACTGGTTGCCATTTCATCCAATCAGATGCTTAAGATTTGAGACTGGTTTCAAATCTAAGTTTTATAATCTTTAGGCTTTTTTTGCATTCACTTATTTTTTTACCTAAATATATGTGATATTTTAAATTTAGATTTGCTGCCCATATTATTCACTTATTTGTTTGGCAGATATTGTCAGTGTCTCTTAGCTTATATGACACAAATGATCATATTACACCTTTTCTCACTGTCTTCGAATCTCACCTGACACAAATGTTCATATTCAATTTTTTAGGCTTTTAATACTATCTTCATGTTAGAACCTAGACTGACACAAATGTTTATGTTACACTAAAATGGCTGACATGTGTTAATCTTGGGCATAGATCTATTCAACATTTATCATTATGAGGGACTGTATTGTTCAAAATCATTCTGCAAAGATGACTATTTCAAACACTTTACAAACACTTTACAATAGCTATGTATTGTTTTAAAGTAAGTGTTAAAAAAAAACTAGCTTTTAATTTTGAGATATACAGTGAAACCTGCCTAAGAAGCCACCTGCGCATAGCAACCACCTGTCTTAAACAGCCAGTTTGAATATGACCTAAACTGACATTCTAATCTAATTGCTTACTATCTTTAACAGCCACCTGTCTTCAGCAGCCACTTTTTGTCAGTCTCTTGGGTGGCTGCTAAAGACGGGTTTGACTGCACTTACAGGAAACCTCCAAAGTAAAAAATGTTAGCTAATTGTCTCTCAATTCCCATTGTTCTCCAATTTATATAGGGAAGGTGAAAAGCTGTATCTTAGGGACAATTTGAGATATTCTTCTATTTCTCATATATTTCACAGTTGTGTAAACGTAATTTTATAAAATAATAAAAGCCCAAATGAAGCTAAGTAAAATTTGTAAAAATATTTTGTCAGTACATACTTATTTGAATTAAGGTGAGCAACTTTGTGTTTCTTTACAGTCATGTTATTTATTAAACATGTTTTGTTGTTGTAAACTTATTTAGTGTTTTTATGTTGATATTTAGATTATATCAATCTTTTTGTCTTGAATAATATAGATTGGTTTTTGCATCACATCTGATGTTGATTGAATAATGTAATATTTGCAATAAAAGTAAATAATCTTGACTAGTACTTTTTATAATTATACCATGTTGAGGATGTGTCATATTATGGGTGTATTATGGAAACACCGACGGTGGGCGGGCGGGCGGCGCCCACAGTGATGTCCGCTCTCTAAAACAGTTCTTATCCGATTTTCATGAAACTTTGGGGGGGGGGGAAACATTTATGAGCTTAATATCTAGGCCAAGCTTGACTGCCAACCACATCGCTTCAGGCACTTCAGAGTTATGGCCCTTTATTTATACAAAAATGGCTAATTCCTCTTAGCCGCTCTCTAAATCAAACAGAAACTTGGGTAAAATGTTTATTGACGTTATATCTCGGCCAAGTTCGATAACCAGCCAAATCGCCCTACTCTTCAGAGGTATGGCTCTTAATGTTTACAAAAAATGCAAAACTGGTCTTTGCTCCTTGTGAAAGATTTGTTCGTTGATCTTCATGAATGTTTGTATAATTGTTGGTGTCTTTAATATCTCTACCAAGTTAGATATTATGCAAATCGCCACATACATTTCCGGGCGCTAGCCCTAATCCATTACATAATTCTAAATATAATGTTATATTGCACTGAAAATACAAGAAAATGCATGTATGTGTATGAAAGTTTGCAACACCTTAAGAGGATATGATAATTTTATCCCGGGTTTATGCCATCCACAAAATAACAAGGATTGATAAACCTTGCTGAACATGTTTGTTTTCTTCTTTGATAAAAGGTTCACAGTTTTAGTCTTGAACTAAGCAATAAACTGCTTAAATCAAATACAAGAAGAAATAAAGCTAGTCAAATACATTCTGGCATTCGTATCTATTATTTCATTTACAGATGCACAAATATTTTGCATGGTAAAATTTCAAGGCCAGGCGCTTTTTACGAACATAGCGTTCTCCTTTGAATAAAACAGTCAGAGTCTTATCATTGCGTCTGTCTTTTACCTCTTGTCCAAGATCATAAACTAAAACTGGAGACCGGTAGCAAATCTCAAGCATCTGATTTGCTGAAATGGCAACTGTTCCGTAATTTCAACCAATCAAATGCTTGAGATTTGAAACTGGTCTCCATGCTTAGTTTTATGATCTTCGGTCGAGCATGTGTTGGTCCTCGAAGGTACGAAGAAGAGCGAAAATGTCTACACTTCATCGTCGAAATCGAAAAAGCTTCACCTAACATTAAATTTTGCTCATTTCAGAGACGGAGTGATCGTTATAACTCAACCATGTTTGCGTATTTTGGTATCATATTATACAAGCGTGCAGATAAATCCAACACGCATCGAATCACGTTCCCCGTTTTTCAAAGAATTGCTTCATATTCTGATAAAAAGGAGTTTAAAGCTGACCACCTACCTTTCCTGGTCAAAATAAACATCTGCAGTACCGTCACCGGATGCTTGCAGAACAATTTTCTCGCTTTTCTTTTCGCAGCGTGGGGAGGCTGTATTTTGTGAGTGTGGCGATTCCTGATATGCATACTTCACTTTTTTCAACATTAAATCTAGTTTAAATTCAGATTGATAATGTTTTTTTTTTAAATTTTACGCTCTTCCCCTAGACCACTGATCTTCCACCAATTTTATTTATTTTATAATCGATAAGGTACGCACTTAAATTCTTTAAAATTCTTTTAAAGTAATAAATGCAAATTCTAAAAAAATAAGATTATTGATGTTTGTAATGTGTATTTACTGATGGGAATGTATTAGTCCGGCTGTTAAAACACCATACGACATAGCGTTAATGACTAAGTGCAAAAACGTTATAGAGTCGCTTGCCGGTGCTCGTACTTTCAACCTAGATGCTAGCTCCATGGAAATGCAATGATCCGAAAATACCCGCGGGTCGTGTGCCACCATCGTACTTTCAACCTAGATGCTAGCTCCATGGAAATGCAATGATCCGAAAATACCCGCGAGTCGTGTGCCGCTGATGGTGGCACACGACCCGAAACCATTGCATTTAAATGGAGCTTACAAACATCGGTTCTCAATAGGCGCTACTGAGCGAAAAAAAAAAACAGTTGTTTTTTCAGCCTCAGGTGTAAACGTGTATTTGTAATAATCCAATATCTTTAACATTTTTACGGGTTTTAGACATCTTTGAGGCGAGCTTATGGCCGAAATTACAGAGCTCTAGACAGTCCGGAGTCTGTGCAAATTTCAAAGAGTTATTTACACTCCCAATACAGTTATTTCCATGCAAGATACAATTATTTTCACTCCCAATACAGTTACTTCCACTCCCAATACAATTATTTTCACTCCCAATACAATTATTTGCACTCCCAATACAGTTATTCCATGCCAGATACAAATATTTTCACTCCCATTACAGTTACTTCCACTCCCAATACAGTTATTTCGGCTCCCAAAACAGTTATTTCCTCTACCAATACAGTTATTTCCACTCCCAATACAATTATTTTCACTCACAATACAATTATTTTCACTCCCAATGCAAAAATTTACACTCCCAATACAGTTATTTCAATGCCAGATACAATTACTTTCACTCCCAATACAGTTATTTCCACTCCCAATACAGTAATTTCCACTCCCAATACAATTATTTTTACTCCCAATACAATTATTTTTACTCCCAATACAATTATTTACACTCCCAATACAGTTATTTCCATGCCAGATACAATTATTTTCACTCCCAATACAGTTATTTCCACTTCCAATACAGTTATTTCCACTCCCAATACAATTATTTTCACTCCCAATACAGATACTTCCACTCCCAATACAATTATTTACACTCCCAATACAATTTTTTTCACTCCCAATACAATTATTTACCCTCCCTATACATTCCTTTCCATGCCAGATACAATTAATTTCACTCACAATACAGTTATTTCCACTCCCAATACAGATACTTCCACTCCCAATACAGTTATTTCCACTCACATTACAATTATTTTCACTTCCGATAAAATTATTTTCACTCCCAATACAATTATTTATACTCCCAATACAGTTCTTTCCATGCCAGATACAATTATTTTCACTCCCAGTACAGTTATTTCCACTCCCAATACAATTATTTTCACTCCCAATACATTTATTTTTACTCCCAATACAATTATTTACACTCCCAATACAGTTATTTCCATGCCAGATACTATTATTTTCACTCCCAATACAGTTATTTCCACTCCCAATACAGGTATTTCCACTCCCAATACACATATTTTCACTCCCAATAAAATCATTTTCACTCCCAATACAATTATTTACACTCCCAATACAGTTATTTCCATGTCAGATACAATTATTTTCACTCCAAATACAGTTACTTCCACTCGCAATACAGTTATTTCCACTCCCAATACAATTATTTTCACTCCCAATACAATTATTTTCACTCCCAATACAATTATTTAGACTCCCAATACAGTTATTTCCATGCCAGATACAATTACTTTCACACCCAATACAGTTACTTCCACTCCCAGTACAGTTATTTCCACTCGCAATACAATTATTTTCACGCCCAATACAATTATTTTCACTCCCAATGAAATTATCTACACTCCCAATACAGTTCTTATGATGCCAGATACAATTATTTTCACTCCCAATACAGTTATTTCCACTCCCAATACAGTTATTTCCACTCCTAATACAATTTTTTTCACTCCCAATACAATTATTTTCACTCGCATTACATGCCAGATACAATTATTGTCACTCCCAATACAGTTATTTCCACTCCCAATACAGTTATTTCCACTCCATATACAATTATTTTCACTACCAATACTATTATTTTTACTCCCAATACAATTATTTACACTCCCAATACAGTTATTTCCATGCCAGATACAATTATTTTCACTCCCAATACAGTTACTTTCACTACCAATACAGTTATTTCCACTCCCAATACAATTATTTTCACTCCCAATACAATTATTTACACTCCCAATACAGTTTTTCCATGCCAGATTCAATTATGTTCACTCCCATCACAGTTACTTCCACTCCCAATACAGTTATTTCCGCTCCCAAAACAGTTATTTCCTCTACCAATACAGTTATTTCCACTCCCAACACAATTATTTTCACTCACAATACAATTATTTTCACTCCCAATACAATAATTTACACTCCCAATACAGTTATTTCCATGCCAGATACAATTATTTTCACTCCCTATACAGTTATTTCCACTCCCAATACAGTTATTTCCACTCCCGATACAATTATTTTCACTCCCAATACAATAATTTTCACACCCAATACAATTATTTACACTCCAAATACATTCCTTTCCATGCCAGATACAATTAATTTTTAATGCCAATACAGTTATTTACACTCCAAATACATTCCTTTCCATGCCAGATACAATTATTTTCACTCCCAATACAGTTATTTCCAGTCCCAATACAGTTATTTCCCCTTCCAATACAATTATTTTCACACCAAATACAATAAGTTTCACTCCCAATACAATTATTTGCACTCCAAATACAGTTCTTTCCATGCCAGATACAATTATTTTTATTCCCAATACAGTTATTTCCACTCCCAATACAGTTATTTCCACTCCCAATACAATTATGTTCACTCCCAATACAATTATTTTCACTCCCAGGACAATTATTTACACTTCCAATACAGTTATTTCCATGCCAGATACAATTATTTTCACTCCCAATACAGTTATTTCTACTCCCAATACAGTTATTTCTACTCCCAATACAATTATTTTCACTCCCACAACAATTATTTTCACTCCCAATACAATTTTTTACACTCCCAATACAGTTATTTCCATGCCAGATACAATGATTTTCACTACCAAAGAAGTTATTTCCACTCCCAATACAGTTATTTCCACTCCCAATACAATTATTTTCACTCCCAATACAATTATTTTCACTCCCAATACAATTATTTACACTCCCAATACAGTTATTCCATGCCAGATACAATTATTTTCACTCCCATTACAGTTACTTCCACTCCAAATACAGTTATTTCCACTCCCAATACAATTATTTTCACTCCCAATACAATTATTTTCACTCCCAATGCAATAATTTACACTCCCAATACAGTTATTTCAATGCCAGATACAATTATTTTCACTCCAAATACAGTTATTTCCACTCCCAATACAGTAATTTCCACTCCCAATACAATTATTTTTACTCCCAATACAATTATTTACACTCCCAATACAATTATTTACACTCCCAATACAGTTATTTCCATGCCAGATTCAATTATTTTCACTCCCAATACAGTTATTTCCACTTCCCAATACAGTTTTTTACAGTCCCAATACAATTATTTTCACTCCCAATAAAATTATTTTCACTCCCAATACAGTTATTCCATGCCAGATACAATTATTTTCACTCCCAATACAGTTACTTCCACTCCCAATACAGTTATTTCCACTCCCAATACAGATACTTCCACTCCCTATACAGTTATTTCCACTCACATTACAATTATTTTCACTTCCGATAAAATTATTTTCACTCCCAATACAATTATTTATACTCCCAATACAGTTCTTTCCATGCCAGATAAAATTATTTTCACTCCCAGTACAGTTATTTCCACTCCCAATACAATTATTTTCACTCCCAATACATTTATTTTTACTCCCAATACAATTATTTCACTCCCAATACAGTTATTTCCACTCCCAATACAGGTATTTAAACTCCCAGTACAATTATTTTCACTCCCAATACAATCATTTTCACTCCCAATACAATTATTTACACTCCCAATACAGTTATTTCCATGCCAGATACAATTATTTTTACTCCCAATACAGTTACTTCCTGTCCCAATACAGTTATTTCCACTCCCAATACAATTATTTTCACTCCCAATACAATTATTTTCACTCCCAATACAATTATTTACACTCCCAATACAGTTATTTCCATGCCAGATACAATTGATTTCACACCCAATACAGTTACTTCCACTCCCAGTACAGTTATTTCCACTCGCAATACAATTATTTTCACGCCCAATACAATTATTTTCAATCCCAATGAAATTATCTACACTCCCAATACAGTTCTTATGATGCCAGATACAATTATTTTCTCTCCCAATACAGTTATTTCCACTCCCAATACAGTTATTTCCACTCCTAATACAATTATTTTCACTCCCAATACAATTATTTTCACTCCCATTACAATTATTTATACTCCCAATACAGTTTTTTCCATGCTAGATAAAATTATTGTCACTCCCAATACAGTTATTTCCACTCCCAATACAGTTATTTCCACTCCATATACAATTATTTTCACTACCAATACTATTATTTTTACTCCCAATACAACTGTTTACACTCCCAATACAGTTATTTCCATGCCAGATACAATTGGTTTCACTCCCAATACAGTTACTTTCACTACCAATACAGTTATTTCCACTCCCAGTACAATTATTTTCACTCCCAATAGAATTATTTACACTCCCAATACAGTTATTCCATGCCAGATACAATTATTTTCACTCCCATCACAGTTACTTCCACTCCCAATACAGTTATTTCCGCTCCCAAAACAGTTATTTCCTCTACCAATACAGTTATTTCCACTCCCAACACAATTATTTTCACTCACAATACAATTATTTTCACTCCCAATACAATAATTTACACTCCCAATACAGTTATTCCCATGACATATACAATTATTTTCACTCCTTATACAGTTATTTCCACTCCCAATACAGTTATTTCCACTCCCGATACAATTATTTTCACTCCCAATAAAATTATTTTCACACCCAATACAATTATTTGCACTCCAAATACATTCCTTTCCATACCAGATACAATTATTTTCATTCCCAATACAGTTATTTCCACTCCCAATACAGTTATTTCCCCTTCCAATACAATTATTTTCACACCAAATACAATAAGTTTCACTCCCAATACAATTATTTACACTCCAAATACAGTTCTTTCCATGCCAGATGCAATTATTTTCATTCCCAATACAGTTATTTCCACTCCCAATACAGTTATTTCCACTCCCAATACCATTATGTTCACTCCCAATACAATTATTTTCACTCCCAATACAATTATTTACACTTCCAATACAGTTATTTCCATGCCAGATACAATTATTTTCACTCCCAATACAGTTATTTCTACTCCCAATACAGTTATTTCTACTCCCAATACAATTATTTTCACTCCCACAACAATTATTTTCACTCCCAATACAATTTTTTACACTCCCAATAGAGTTATTTCCATGCCAACTACAATTATTTTCACTCCCAATACAGTTATTTCCACTCTCAATACAGTAATTTCCACTCCCAATACAGTAATTTTCTCTCTCAATACAATTATTTTCACTCCCAATACAATTATTTACACTCCCAATACAGTTATGTCCATGCCAGATACAATTGTTTTCACTCCCAATAGAGTTATTTCCACTCCCAATACAGTTATTTCCGCTCCCAATAAAATTATTTTCACTCCCGATACAATTATTTTTCACTCCCAATACAATTATTTACACTCCCAATCCATTTCTTTCCATGCCAGATACAATTTTTTTCACTCCCAATACAGTTACTTCTACTCTCAATACAGTTTTTTCCACTCCCAATACAATTATTTTCACTCCCAATACAATTATTTTCACTCCCAATACAATTATTTTCACTCCCAATACAATTATTTTCACTCCCAATACAATTGATAACACTCCCAATACAGTTCTTATCATGCCAGATACAAACATTTTCACTCCCAATACAGTTATTTCCACTCCCAATACAGTTATTTCTACTACTAATACAATTTTTTTCACTCCCAATACAATTGTTTTCACTCCCATTCAATTATTTACACTCCCAATACAGTTATTTCAATGCCAGATACAATTATTTTCACTCCCAATACAGTTATTTCCTGTTCCAACACAGTTATTTCCACCCCCAATACAATTATTTTCACTCCCAATACAATTATTTACACTCCCAATACAGTTCTTTCCATGCCAGATACATTTATTTTCACTCCCAATACAGATATTTCCACTCCCAATACAGTGATTTCCGCTCCCATACAATTATTTCAACTCCCAATACAATTATTTTTACTCCCTATACAATTATTTGCACGATCAATACAGTTATTTCCATGCCAGATACAATTATTTTTACTACCAATACAGTCACTTCCACTCCCAATACAGTTATTTCACTCCGAATACAATTTTTTTCACTCCCAATACAATTATTTTCACTCCCAATACAATTATTTACACTCCCATTACAGTTATTTCCATGCCAGATACAATTATTTTCACTCCCATTACAGTTATTTCCTCTCCCAATATAGTTATTTCCACTCCCAATACAATTATTTTCACTCCCAGTACAGTTATTTCCACTCCCAATACTATTATTTTCACTCCCAATACAATTATTTTCACTCCCAATACAAATATCTACACTCCCAATACAGTTTTTCCATGGCAGATACAATTATTTTCACTCCCAATACAGTTATGTCCACTCTCAATACAGTAATTTCCACTCCCAATACAATTATTTTCTCTCTCAATACAATTATTTTCTCTCCCAATACAATTATTCACACTCCCAATACAGTTTTTCCATGTAAGATACAATTATTTTCACTCCCAATACAGTTATTTCCACTACCAAAACAGTTATTTCCACTCCCAATACAAATATTTTCACTCCAAATACAATTATTTTCACTCCCAATTCAATTATTTACACTCCTAATACAGTTATTTCCAGGACAGATACAAATATTTTCACTTCCAACACAGTTATTTTCACTCCCAAAACACTTTTTTCCACTCCCAATACAATTATTTTCACTCCCAATACAATTATGTTCACTCCCTTTACAATTATTTACACTCCCAATACAATTATTTCCATGCCAGATACAATTATTTTCACTCCCAATACAATTATTATCAGTCCCAATACAATTATTTCCACTCCCAATACAGTTATTTTCATGCCAGATTCAATTATTGTCACTCCCAATACAGTTATTTCCACTCCCAAAACAGTTAGAACCACTCCCAATACAATTATTTTAACTCCCAAAACAATTATTTTCACTCCCAATACAGTTATTTACACTCCCAATACAGTTATTTCCATGCCAGATACAATTATTTTCGATCCGAATACAGTTTTTCCCACTCCCAAAACAGTTATTTCCACTACCAATACAATTATTTTCACTCCCAATACAATTATTTTCACTCCCAATACAATTTTATACACTCCCAACACAGTTATTTCCATGCCAGATACAATTATTTTCACTCCCAATACAGTTATTTCCAGTCCCAATACAGTTATTTCCACTTCCAATACAATTATTTTCACTCCCTATACAATTTTTTACACTCCCAATACAGTTATTTCCATGCCAGATACAATTATTTTCACTCCCAATACAATTATTTCCACTCCCAATACAGTTATTTCCGCTCCAATACAATTATTTTCAATCCCAATAGAATTATTTTTCACTCCCAATACAACTTTTTTCACTCCAAATACATTAAGTTCCATGCCAGATACAATTATTTTCAATCCCAATGCAGTAACTTCCACTCCCAATACAGTTATTTCCACTCCCAATACAATTATCTTCACTCCCAATACAATTTTTTTTCACTACCTATACAGTTATTTACACTCCCAATATAGTTTTTTCCATGCCAGATACAATTAATTTCACTCCCAATACAGTAACTTCCACTCCCAATAGAGTTATTTCACTCCCAATACAATTATTTTCACTCCCAATACAATTATTTCCACTCCCAATACAGTTATTTCCGCTCCAATACAATTATTTTCACTCCCAATACAATTATTTTTCACTCCCAATACAACTTTTTACACTCCAAATACATTTATTTCCATGCCAGATACAATTATTTTCACTCCCAATGCAGTTACTTCCACTCCCAATACAGTTATTTACACTCCCAATACAATTATTTTCACTCCCAATACAATTTTTTTTCACACCCAATACAGTTATTCCCACTCCCAATACAGTTATTTCCACTCCCAAAACAATTATTTTCACTCCCTATACAATTATTTTCACTCCCAATACAGTTATTTTCATGCCAGATACAAATATTTTCAGTCCCAATACAGATATTTCCACTCCCAATACAGTTATTTGCACTCCCAATACAATTATTTTCATTCCCAATACAAATATTTTCACTCCCAATACAATATTTACACTCCCAATACAGTTATTTCCATGCCAGATACAATTATTTTTACTACCAATACAGTTATTTCCACTCCCAATACAGGTATTTCCACTCCCAATACAATTATTTTCAGTCTCAATACAATGATTTTCACTCCCAATTCAATTATTTACACTCCCAATACAGTTATTTCCATGCCAGATACAAATATTTTCACTCCCTATGCAGTTATTTCCACTACCAATACAGGTAATTCCACTCCCGAAACAATTATTTTCGCTCCCAATACAATTATTTACACGTCCAATACAGTTATTTCGATGCCAGATACAATTTTTTTCACTCCCAATACAGTTACTTACACGCCCAATACAGTTATTTCCACTCCCAATACAATTATTTCACTCCCAATACAATTATTTTCACTCCCAATACAATTATTTTCACTCCCAATACAATTATTTTCACTCCCAATACAATTGATAACACTCCCAATACAGTTCTTATCATGCCAGATACAAATATTTTCACTCCCAATACAGTTATTTCCACTCCCAATACAGTTATTTCCACTACCAATACAATTATTTTCACTCCCAATACAATTATTTTCACTCCCATTACAATTATTTACACTCCCAATACAGTTATTTCCACTCCCAATACAATTATTTTCACTCCCAATACAAATATCTACACTCCCAATACAGTTATTTCCATGGCAGATACAATTATTTTCACTCCCGATACAGTTATGTCCACTCTCAATACAGTAATTTCCACTCCCAATACAATTATTTTCTCTCTCAATACAATTATTTTCTCTCCCAATACAATTATTCACACTCCCAATACAGTTTTTTCCATGCCAGATACAATTATTTTCACTCCCAATACAGTTATTTCCACTACCAAAACAGTTATTTCCACTCCCAATACAAAAATTTTCACTCCAAATACAATTATTTTCACTCCCAATTCAATTATTTACACTCCTAATACAGTTATTTCCAGGACAGATACAAATATTTTCACTTCCAACACAGTTATTTTCACTCCCAAAACACTTATTTCCACTCCCAATACAATTATTTTCACTCCCAATACAATTATTTACACTCCCATTACAGTTATTTCCATGCCAGATACAATTATTTTCACTCCCATTACAGTTATTTCCTCTCCCAATATAGTTATTTCCACTCCCAATACAATTATTTTCACTCCCAGTACAGTTATTTCCACTCCCAATACAGTTATTTCCACTCCGAATACAATTATTTTCACTCCCAATACAAATATCTACACTCCCAATACAGTTATTTCCATGGCAGATACAATTATTTTCACTCCCAATACAGTTATGTCCACTCTCAATACAGTAATTTCCACTCCCAATACAATTATTTTCTCTCTCAATACAATTATTTTCTCTCCCAATACAATTATTTACACTCCCAATACAGTTTTTCCATGCCAGATACAATTATTTTCACTCCCAATACAGTTATTTCCACTACCAAAACAGTTATTTCCACTCCCAATACAAATATTTTCACTCCAAATACAATTATTTTCACTCCCAATTCAATTATTTACACTCCTAATACAGTTATTTCCAGGACAGATACAAATATTTTCACTTCCAACACAGTTATTTTCACTCCCAAAACACTTATTTCCTGTCACAATACAATTATTTTCACTCCAAATACAATTACGTTCACTCCCTTTACAATTATTTACACTCCCAATAAAGTTATTTCCATGCCAGATACAATTATTTTCACTCCCAATACAGTTATTTCCAGTCACAATACAGTTATTTCCACTCCCAATACAATTTTTTCACTCCCAATACAATTTTTTACACTCCCAATACAACTATTTCCATGCCAGATACAATTATTTTCACTCCCAATACAATTATTATCAGTCCCAATACAATTATTTTCACTCCCAATACAGTTCTTTCCATGCCAGATTCAATTATTGTCACTCCCAATACAGTTATTTCCACTCCCAATACAGTTATTACCACTCCCAATACAATTATTTTAACTTCCAATACAATTATTTTCACTCCCAATACAGTTATTTACACTCCCAATACAGTTATTTCCATGCCAGATACAATTATTTTCGATCCAATACAGTTATTTCCACTCCCAATACAATTATTTTCATTCCCAATACAATTACTTTCACTCCCAATACAATTATTTTCACTCCCAATACAATTATTTACACTTCCAATACAGTTCTATCCCTGCCAGATACAATTATTTTCACTCCCAATACAGTTATTTCCACTCCGAATACATTTTGTTTTCACTCCCAATACAATTATTATCTCTCCTAATACAATTATTTACAATCTCAATACAGTTCTATCCATGCCAGATACAGTTATTGTCACTCCTAATACAGTTATTTCCACTCCCAATACAGTTATTTCCACTCCCGATACAATTATTTTTACTCCCAATACAATTATCTTCACTCCGAATACAGTTACTTCCCCTCCCAAGACAGGAATTTCCACTTCCAATACAATTATTTTCACTCCTAATGCAATTATTTTCACTCCCAATACAATTATTTGCACTACCAATACAGTTATTTCCATGCCAGATACAATTATTTTCACTCCCAATACAGTTATTTCCACTCCCAATATAGTAATATCCACTCCCAATACAATTATTTCCACTCCCAATAGAATTATTTTCACTCCCAATACAATTATTTACACTCCCAATACAGTTATTTCCATGCCAGATACCATTATTTTCACTCCCAATACAGTTATTTCAAATCCCAATACAGTTATTTCCACTCCTAATACAATTTTTTTCACTCCCAATACAATTATTTGTACTCCCAAGACAATTATTTACACTCCCAATACATTTCCTTGCTTGCCAGATACAATTATTTTCACTCCCAGAACAGTTATTTCCACTCCCAATACAATTTATTTTTCACTCCTTATACAATTATTTTCACTCCCAATCTAATTTTTTACACTCCCAATACAGTTCTTTTCATGCCAGATACAATTATTGTCACTTCCAAAACAGTTACTTCCACTCCCAATACAGTTATTTCCACTCCCAATACAATTATTTTTACTCCCAATACAAGTTTTTTTCACACCCAATACAATTATTTACACTCCCAATACAGTTATTTCCATGCCAGATACAATTATTTTCACACCCAATACATGGATTTCCACTCCTAATACAGTTATTTCCACTCCCAATACAATTATTTTCACTCCCAATACAATTTTTTTCACTCCCAATACAATTTTTTTCACTCCCAATACAGTTTTTTTCCATTCCAGATACAAATATTTTCACTCCCAATACAATTTTGTTTACTCCCAATACAGTTCCTTCCACTCCCAATACAGTTATTTCCACTCCCAATACAATTATTTTCACTCCCAATACAATTATTTTCACTCCCAATACAATTATTTCCACTCCCAATACAGTCCTCTCCATGGCAGATACAATTATTTTCACGCCCAATACAGTTATTTGCACTCCCAATACAGTTATTTCCACTCCCAATACAAGTATTTTCACTCCCAATACAATTATTTTCACTCACAATGCAGTTCTTTCCATGCCAGATACAATTATTTTCACTCATATTAAAGTTATTTCCACTCCCAATACAGTTATTTCCCCTTCCAATACAATTATTTTCACACCAAATACAATAAGTTTCACTCCCAATACAATTATTTACACTCCAAATACAGTCCTTTCCATGCCAGATACAATTATTTTCAATCCCAATACAGTTATTTCCACTCCCAATACAGTTATTTCCGGTCCCAATACCATTATGTTCACTCCCAATACAATTATTTTCACTCCCAATACAATTATTTACACTTCCAATACAGTTATTTCCATGCCAGATGCAATTATTTTCACTCCAAATACAGTTATTTCTACTCCCAATACAATTATTTCTACTCCCAATACAATTATTTTCACTCCCACAACAATTATTTTCACTCCCAATACAATTTTTTACACTCCCAATACAGTAATTTCCATGCCAGATACAATTATTTTCACTCACAATACAGTTATTTCCACTCTCAATACAGTAATTTCCACTCCCAATACAGTAATTTTCTCTCTCAATACAATTATTTTCACTCCCAATACAATTATTTACACTCCCAATACAGTTATGTCCATGCCAGATACAATTGTTTTCACTCCCAATAGAGTTATTTCCACTCCCAATACAGTTATTTCCGCTCCCAATAAAATTATTTTCACTCCCAATACAATTATTTTTCACTCCCAATTCAATTATTTACACTCCCAATACATTTCTTTCCATGCCAGATACAATTTTTTTCACTTCTATACAGTAAGTTCCACTCCCAATACAGTTATTTCCACTCCCAATACAATTATTTTCACTCCCAATACAATTATTTTCACTCCCAATACAATTATTTTCACTCCCAATACAATTATTTTCACTCCCAATACAATTGATAACACTCCCAATACAGTTCTTATCATGCCAGATACAAACATTTTTACTCCCAATACAGTTATTTCCACTCCCAATACAGTTATTTCCACTACCAATACAATTATTTTCACTCCCAATTCAATTATTTTCACTCCCATTACAATTATTTACACTCCCAATACAGTTATTTCAATGCCAGATACAATTATTTTCACTCCCAATACAGTTATTTCCTGTTCCAACACAGTTATTTCCACTCCCAATACAATTATTTTCACTCCCAATACAATTATTTACACTCCCAATACAGTTCTTTCCATTCCAGATACATTTATTTTCACTCCCAATACAGTTATTTCCACTGCCAATACAGTGATTTCCGCTCCCATACAATTATTTCAACTCCCATTACAATTATTTTTACTCCCAATACAATTATTTACACTATCAATACAGTTATTTCCATGCCAGATACAATTATTTTTGCTACCAATACAGTCACTTCCACTCCCAATACAGTTATTTCACTCCCAATGCAATTTTTTCACTCCCAATACAATTATTTTCACTCCCAATACAATTATTTATACTCCCATTACAGTTATTTTCATGCCAGATACAATTTTTTTCACTCCCATTACAGTTATTTCCTCTCGCAATATAGTTCTTTCCACTCCCAATACAATTATTTTCACTCCCAGTACAGTTATTTCCACTCCCAATACAGTTATTTTTACTCCCAATACAATTATTTTCACTCCCAATACAAATATCTACACTCCCAATACAGTTATTTCCATGGCAGATACAATTATTTTCACTCCCAATACAGTTATGTCCACTCTCAATACAGTAATTTCCACTCCCAATACAATTATTTTCTCTCTCAATACAATTATTTTCTCTCCCAATACAATTATTCACACTCCCAATACAGTTTTTTCCATGCCAGATACAATTATTTTCACTCCCAATACAGTTATTTCCACTACCAAAACAGTTATTTCCACTCCCGATACAAATATTTTCACTCCAAATACAATTATTTTCACTCCCAATTCAATTATTTACACTCCTAATACAGTTATTTCCAGGACAGATACAAATATTTTCACTTCCAACACAGTTATTTTCACTCCCAAAACACTTATTTCCACTCCCAATACAATTATTTTCACTCCCAATACAATTATGTTCACTCCCTTTACAATTATTCACACTCCCAATACAGTTATTTCCATGCCAGATACAATTATTTTCACTCCCAATACAGTTATTTCCAGTCACAATACAGTTTTTTTCCACTCCCAATACAATTATTTTCACTCCCAATACAATTTTTTACACTCCCAATACAATTATTTCCATGCCAGATACAATTATTTTCACTCCCAATACAATTATTATCAGTCCCAATACAATTATTTCCACTCCCAATACAGTGCTTTCCATGCCAGATTCAATTATTGTCACTCCCAATACAGTTATTTCCACTCCCAATACAGTTATTACCACTCCCAATACAATTATTTTAACTCCCAATACAATTATTTTCACTCCAAATACAGTTATTTACACTCCCAATACAGTTATTTCCATGCCAGATACAATTATTTTCGATCCGAATACAGTTTTTCCCACTCCCAAAACAGTTATTTCCACTACCAATACAATTATTTTCACTCCCAATACAATTATTTTCACTCCCATTACAACTATTTACACCCCCAATACAGTTATTTCCATGCCAGATACAATTATTTTCACTCCCAATACAGTTATTTCCAGTCCCAATACAGTTATTTCCACTCCCAATACAATTATTTTCACTCCCAATACAATTTTTTACACTCCCAATACAGTTATTTCCATGCCAGATACAATTATTTTCACTCCCAATACAATTATTTCCACTCCCAATACAGTTATTTCCGCTCCAATACAATTATTTTCACTCCCAATACAATTATTTTTCACTCCCAATACAACTTTTTTCACTCCAAATACATTAATTTCCATGCCAGATACAATTATTTTCACTCCCAATGCAGTTACTTCCACTCCAAATACAGTAATTTCCACTCCCAATACAATTATTTTCACTCCCAATACAATTTTTTTTCACTACCTATACAGTTTTTTACACTCTCAATATAGTTTTTTCCATGCCAGATACAATTATTTTCACTCCCAATACAGTAACTTCCACTCCCAATAGAGTTATTTCCACTCCCAATACAATTTATTTTTCACTCCTTATACAATTATTACACTCCCAATACAGTTATTTCCATGCCAGATACAATTATTTTCACTCCCAATACAATATTTCCACTCCCAATACAGTTATTTCCGCTCCAATACAATTATTTTCACTCCCAATACAATTATTTTTCACTCCTTATACAACTTTTTACGCTCCAAATACATTTATTTCCATGCCAGATACAATTATTTTCACTCCCAATGCAGTTACTTCCACTCCCAATACAGTTATTTCCACTCCCAATACCATTATTTTCACTCCCAATACATTTTTTTTTCACACCCAATACAGTTATTCCCACTCCCAATACAGTTATTTCCACTCCCAAAACAATTATTTTCACTCCCTATACAATTATTTTCACTCCCAATACAGTTATTTTCATACCAGATACAAATATTTTCAGTCCCAATACAGATATTTCCACTCCCAATACAGTTATTTGCACTCCCAATACAATTATTTTCACTCCCAATACAATTATTTTCACTCCCAATACAATTATTTACACTCCCAATACAGTTATTTCCATGCCAGATACAATTTTTTTTACTACCAATACAGTTATTTCCACTCCCACTACAGCTATTTCCACTCCCAATACAATTATTTTCAGTCTCAATACAATGATTTTCGCTCCCAATACAATTATTTACACTCCCAATACAGTTATTTCCATGCCAGATACAAATAGTTTCACTCCCTATGCAGTTATTTCCACTACCAATACAGGTAATTCCACTCCCGAAACAATTATTTTCGCTCCCAATACAATTATTTACACGTCCAATACAGTTATTTCCATGCCAGATACACATATTTCCACTCCCAATACAGATATTTCCAACCCAATACAGTTATTTCCACTCCCAATACAATTATTTTCACTCCCAATACAATTATTTTCACTCCCAATACAATTATTTACACTCCCAATACAGTTATTTTCATGCCAGATACAAGTATTTCCAGTCCCAATACAGTTATTTCCAGTCTCAATATAGTTATTTCCACTCCCAATACAATTGTTTTCACTCCCAATTCAATTATTAACACTCCTAATGCAGTTATTTCCATGCCAGATACAATTATTTTTACTCCCAATACAGTATTTCAACTCCCAATACAGTTATTTCCACTCGCAATACAATTATTTGTACTCCCAATACAATTTGTTTCACTCCCAATACAGTTATTTACACTCCCAATACAGTCATTTCCACTCCCAATACAATTATTTTCACTCCCAATACAATTATTTTCACTCCAAATACAGTTATTTCCACTCCAAATACAGTTATTTCCACTCCCAATACAATTATTTTCACTCCCAATACAATTATTTTCACTCCCAATACAATTATTTACTCTCCCAATACAATTATTTCCATGCCAGATACAATTATTTTCACTCCCAATACAGTTATTTCCACTCCCAATATAATGATGTCCACTCCCAATACAATTATTTTCACTCCCAATACAATTATTTTTACTCCCAATACAATTATTTACACTCCCAATACAATTATTTACACTCCCAATACAATTATTGCCATGCTAGATTCAATTATTTCCACTCCCGATATAATTATGTCTAATCCCAATACAATAATTGTCACTCCCAATACAATTATTTTCACTCCCAATACAATTATTTACACTACCAATACATTTGTTTCCATGCCAGATACAATTATTTTCACTCCCAATACAGTTATTTCCACTCCCAATACAGTTATTTCCACTCCCAATACAATTATTCTCACTCCCAATACAATAATTTTCACTCCCAATACAGTTTTTTACACTCCCCAAAACAGTTATTTCCACTCCTAATACAATTATTTTCACTCCCACTACAATTATTTACACTCCCAAAACAGTTATTTCCACTCCCAATACAATTATTTTCACTCCCAATACAATTATGTTCACTCCCAATACAATTATGTTCACTCCCAATACAGTTCTTTACACTCCCAATACAGTTATTTCCATGCCAGATACAATTATTTTCACTCCCAATACAGTTATTTCCACTCCCAATATAATTATGTCCACTCCCAATACAATTATGTTCACTCCCAATACAATTATTGTCACTCCCAATACAATTATTTACACTCCTAATACAGTTATTTCCCTGCCAAATACAATTATTTTCACTCCCATTACAGCTATTTCCACTCCCAATACAGTTATTTCCACTTCAAATACAATTATTTTCACTCCCAGTACAATTATTTTCACTCCCAATACAATTATTTACACTCCCAATACAGTTCTATCCCTGCCAGATACAATTATTTTCACTCCCAATACAGTTATTTCCACTCCGAATACAATTTTTTTTCACTCCCAATACAATTATTATCTCTCCTAATACAATTATTTACAATCTCAATACAGTTCTATCCATGCCAGATACAGTTATTATCACTCCTAATACAGTTATTTCCACTCCCAATACTGTTATTTCCACTCCCGATACAATTATTTTTACTCCCATTAAATTATCTTCACTCCCAATACAGTTACTTCCCCTCCCAAGACAGGAATTTCCACATCCAATACAATTATTTTCACTCCTAATGCAATTATTTTCACTCCCAATACAATTATTTGCACTACCAATACAGTTATTTCCATGCCAGATACAATTATTTTCACTCCCAATAGTTATTTCAAATCCCAATACAGTTATTTCCACTCCTAATACAATTTTTTTCACTCCCAATACAATTATTTGTACTCCCAAGACAATTATTTACACTCCCAATACATTTCCTTGCCTGCCAGATACAATTATTTTCACTCCCAGTACAGTTATTTCCACTCCCAATACAATTTTTTTTGCAGTCCTTATACAATTATTTTCACTCCCAATCTAATTTTTTACACTCCCAATACAGTTCTTTCCATGCCAGATACAATTATTGTCACTTCCAAAACAGTTACTTCCACTCCCAATACAGTTATTTCCACTCCCAATACAATTATTTTTACTCCCAATACAAGTTTTTTTCACACCCAATACAATTATTTACACTCCCAATACAGTTATTTCCATGCCAGATACAATTATTTTCACACCCAATACATGGATTTCCACTCCTAATACAGTTATTTCCACTCCCAATACAATTATTTTCACTCCCAATACAATTTTTTTCACTCCCAATACAATTTTTTTCACTCCCAATACAGTTTTTTCCATTCCAGATACAAATATTTTCACTCCCAATACAGTTCCTTCCACTCCCAATACAGTTATTACCACTCCCAATACAATTATTTTCACTCCCAATACAATTATTTTCACTCCCAATACAATTATTTACACTCCCAATACAGTCCTCTCCATGGCAGATACAATTATTTTCACGCCCAATACAGTTATTTCCACTCCCAATACAGTTATTTCCACTCCCAATACAAGTATTTTCACTCCCAATACAATTATTTTCACTCACAATGCAGTTCTTTCCATGCCAGATACAATTATTTTCACTCATAATAAAGTTATTTCCACTCCCAATACAGTTATTTCCCCTTCCAATACAATTATTTTCACACCAAATACAATAAGTTTCACTCCCAATACAATTATTTACACTCCAAATACAGTTCTTTCCATGCCAGATACAATTATTTTCATTCCCAATACAGTTATTTCCACTCCCAATACAGTTATTTCCACTCCCAATACCATTATGTTCACTCCCAATACAATTATTTTCACTCCCAATACAATTATTTACACTTCCAATACAGTTATTTCCATGCCAGATACAATTATTTTCACTCCCAATACAGTTATTTCTACTCCCAATACAGTTATTTCTACTCCCAATACAATTATTTTCACTCCCACAACAATTATTTTCACTCCCAATACAATTTTTTACACTCCCAATACAGTAATTTCCATGCCAGATACAATTATTTTCACTCCCAATACAGTTATTTCCACTCTCAATACAGTAGTTTCCACTCCCAATACAGTAATTTTCTCTCTCAATACAATTATTTTCACTCCCAATACAATTATTTACACTCCCAATACAGTTATGTCCATGCCAGATACAATTGTTTTCACTCCCAATAGAGTTATTTCCACTCCCAATACAGTTATTTCCGCTCCCAATAAAATTATTTTCACTCCCAATACAATTATTTTTCACTCCCAATACAATTATTTACACTCCCAATACATTTCTTTCCATGCCAGATACAATTTTTTTCACTCCTAATACAGTTACTTCCACTCCCAATACAGTTATTTCCACTCCCAATACAATTATTTTCACTCCCAATACAATTATTCTCACTCCCAATACAATTATTTTCACTCCCAATACAATTATTTTCACTCCCAATACAATTGATAACTCCCAATACAGTTCTTATCATGCCAGATACAAACATTTTTACTCCCAATACAGTTATTTCCACTCCCAATACAGTTATTTCCACTACCAATACAATTATTTTCACTCCCAATACAATTATTTTCACTCCCATTACAATTATTTACACTGCCAATACAGTTATTTCAATGCCAGATACAATTATTTTCACTCCCAATACAGTTATTTCCTGTTCCAACACAGTTATTTCCACTCCCAATACAATTATTTTCTTTCCCAATACAATTATTTACACTCCCAATACAGTTCTTTCCATGCCAGATACATTTATTTTCACTCCCAATACAGTTATTTTCACTCCCAATACAGTGATTTCCGCTCCCATACAATTATTTCAACTCCCAATACAATTATTTTTACTCCCAATACAATTATTTACACGATCAATACAGTTATTTCCATGCCAGATACAATTAGTTTTACTACCAATACAGTCACTTCCACTCCCAATACAGTTATTTCACTCCCAATACAATTTTTTTCACTCCCAATACAATTATTTTCACTCCCAATACAACTATTTACACTCCCATTACAGTTATTTCCATGCCAGATACAATTATTTTCACTCCCATTACAGTTTTTTCCTCTCCCAATATAGTTATTTCCACTCCCAATACAATTATTTTCACTCCCAGTACAGTTATTTCCACTCCCAATACAGTTATTTCCACTCCGAATACAATTATTTTCACTCCCAATACAAATATCTACACTCAGAATACAGTTATTTCCATGGCAGATACAATTATTTTCACTCCCATTACAGTTATGTCCACTCTCAATACAGTAATTACCACTCCCAATACAATTATTTTCTCTCTCAATACAATTATTTTCTCTCCCAATACAATTATTTACACTCCCAATACAGTTTTTCCATGCCAGATACAATTATTTTCACTCCCAATACAGTTATTTCCACTACCAAAACAGTTATTTCCACTCCCAATACAAATATTTTCACTCCAAATACAATTATTTTCACTCCCAATTCAACTATTTACACTCCTAATACAGTTATTTCCAGGACAGATACAAATATTTTCACTTCCAACACAGTTATTTTCACTCCCAAAACACTTATTTCCACTCCCAATACAATTATTTTCACTCCCAATACAATTATGTTCACTCCCTTTACAATTATTTACACTCCCAATAAAGTTATTTCCATGCCAGATACAATTATTTTCACTCCCAATACAGTTATTTCCTGTTCCAACACAGTTATTTCCACTCCCAATACAATTATTTTCACTCCCAATACAATTATTTACACTCCCAATACAGTTCTTTCCATGCCAGATACATTTATTTTCACTCCCAATACAGTTATTTCCACTCCCAATACAGTGATTTCCGCTACCATACAATTATTTCAACTCCCATTACAATTATTTTTACTCCCAATACAATTATTAACACTATCAATACAGTTATTTCCATGCCAGATACAATTATTTTTACTACCAATACAGTCACTTCCACTCCCAATACAGTTATTTCACTCCCAATACAATTTTTTTCACTCCCAATACAATTATTTTCACTCCCAATACAATTATTTACACTCCCATTACAGTTATTTCCATGCCAGATACAATTTTTTTCACTCCCATTACAGTTATTTCCTCTCCCAATATAGTTCTTTCCACTCCCAATAAAATTATTTTCACTCCCAGTACAGTTATTTCCACTCCCAATACAGTTATTTCCACTCCCAATACAATTATTTTCACTCCCAATACAAATATCTACACTCCCAATACAGTTATTTCCATGGCAGATACAATTATTTTCACTCCCAATACAGTTATGTCCACTCTCAATACAGTAATTTCCACTCCCAATACAATTATTTTCTCTCTCAATACAATTATTTTCTCTCTCAATACAATTATTTTCTCTCCCAATACAATTATTCACACTCCCAATACAGTTTTTTCCATGCCAGATACAATTATTTTCACTCCCAATACAGTTATTTCCACTACCAAAACAGTTATTTCCACTCCCAATACAAATATTTTCACTCCAAATACAATTATTTTCACTCCCAATTCAATTATTTACACTCCTAATACAGTTATTTCCAGGACAGATACAAATATTTTCCCTTCCAACACAGTTAATTTCACTCCCAAAACACTTATTTCCACTCCCAATACATTTATTTTCACTCCCAATACAATTATGTTCACTCCCTTTACAATTATTTACACTCCCAATACAGTTATTTCCATGCCAGATACAGTTATTTTCACTCCCAATACAGTTATTTCCAGTCACAATACAGTTTTTTTCCACTCCCAATACAATTATTTTCACTCCCAATACAATTTTTTACACTCCCAATACAATTATTTCCATGCCAGATACAATTATTTTCACTCCCAATACAATTATTATCAGTCCCAATACAATTATTTCCACTCCCAATACAGTGCTTTCCATGCCAGATTCAATTATTGTCACTCCCAATACAGTTATTTCCACTCCCAATACAGTTATTACCACTCCCAATACAATTATTTTAACTCCCAATACAATTATTTTCACTCCAAATACAGTTATTTACACTCCCAATACAGTTATTTCCATGCCAGATACAATTATTTTCGATCCGAATACAGTTTTTCCCACTCCCAAAACAGTTATTTCCACTACCAATACAATTATTTTCACTCCCAATACAATTATTTTCACTCCCATTACAACTATTTACACTCCCAATACAGTTATTTCCATGCCAGATACAATTATTTTCACTCCCAATACAGTTATTTCCAGTCCCAATACAGTTATTTCCACTCCCAATACAATTATTTTCACTCCCAATACAATTTTTGACACTCCCAATACAGTTATTTCCATGCCAGATACAATTATTTTCACTCCCAATACATTTATTTCCACTCCCAATACAGTTATTTCCGCTCCAATACAATTATTTTCACTCCCAATACAATTATTTTTCACTCCCAATACAACTATTTTCACTCCAAATACATTAATTTCCATGCCAGATACAATTATTTTCACTCCAAATACAGTTACTTCCACTCCAAATACAGTAATTTCCACTCCCAATACAATTATTTTCACTCCCAATACAATTTTTTTCACTACCTATACAGTTATTTACACTCCCAATATAGTTTTTTCCATGCCAGATACAATTATTTTCACTCCCAATGCAGTTACTTCCACTCCAAATACAGTAATTTCCACTCCCAATACAATTATTTTCACTCCCAATACAATTTTGGTTTCACTACCTATACAGTTATTTACACTCCCAATATAGTTTTTTCCATGCCAGATACAATTATTTTCACTCCCAATACAGTAACTTCCACTCCCAATAGAGTTATTTCACTCCCAATACAATTATTTTCACTCCCAATACAATTTTTACACTCCCAA